>LR738714.1:770689285-770720239 GCA_902687465.1 Secale cereale | reverse complement strand
GCGCCCACAGGGCGCCTGGAGCCCCTGTGCCCCCCCCCCCCAGGCTGCCCTTCGGACGCAGTGTTGTTTCCGGAACGCTGATTTTTTGTATAATTTTTCTGGATTTTTCTGGGCAGTTCTCGAAACGTGAAAACCTGAAATACAAAAACAGCCGAAAACAGAAACTGGCACTGGGGTGCACTGGATTAGTAAGTTAGTCCAAATATGATCGAAAGTGTATGGAAGTGTATGAATATCATAGCAATATCACCCAAAAGTGGCATGGAGCAAGCAGAAATTATAGATACGTTTTGGACGTATCAACATCCCCAAGCTTAATTCCTGCTCGTCCTCGAGTAGGTAAATGATAACAAGAATAATTTCTATGGTGACATGCTATTAACCATATAGGACTTTCTCATAGTCATATGACAAAAGCTTACTGACACAATGATTCTAAAGTAATTAAGTTGCCTCAAGAGAAAATCACAAATGACTGAAAGTTTTACAACATGAAACAGAAACATCAAGAAGATTTGCAATGAACATGATGTGCAAATATGATAAAGTGATATCTAGCTTGCCCCCTTTAGTGATGCAAAACATAAATGCAAGGGCACCTTCAAGGTTTAAGTGATGACTAGATACAATCATTTCAGAATAAACGATATCACAATCATGCAAAAGACAATGCTACTTTGGGACAATGCACATTACACTCAGAATGACAATCATGCTCTCAGTAGTTGGTGCTTCAACATAAAGGTAAAAGAAAGGTTATGTGCTAGAGCTTTTTATTTTGAAAACATGGAAGCAACTGTGTCAACGGTAGTAGTACTTCATATGTGTCATGCATAAAACATCTTATAAGTTGCAAGCCTCATGCATCGAATACCAATAGTGCTCGCTCCTTGTCCTAATTAGCTCGGATCCCCATGGGTTATCATTGCATTACATATGTTTTAACCAAGTGTCACAAAGGGGTACCTCTATGCCACCTGTACAAAGGTCCAAGGAGATAGATCGCATTTGATTTCTCGTTTTTGATAGATCTCAACTTGAGGACATCCATACCGGGACAATATAGAAAATAGATGATGGACTCCTCTTTAATGCATAAGCATATTCTCATAAGAGATTGAGGATTAAGGTCCAAGCTAAAACTTCCACCATGATGCATGGCTTTGGTTGGCAGCCTAATGTTCTTCTCTAACATTATGCATAGTTATTCAACCCACGGTAAATCACCCTTACTTCAGACAAGACGAACATGCATAGCAACTCACATGATATTCAACAAAAGTGTGACAGTTGATGGCGTCCCCAGAAACATGGTTACCGCTCAGCAAGCAACTTATAAGAAATAAGATACATAAGCAACATATTCTTTACCACAATAGTTTTTAGGCTACTTTCCCATGAGCTATGTATTGCATGGTTAGTTTGCTTAGTACAGGTGGAGGTTAGCAAAAGACTGGGAGCGACCAACTAAGAGAGCAATGACGGTCATAATCATGCAGAGCGACAAAGCAATATTGAATCAGGCATGGTAGTTATATCGCTACTTAGAAATAAAAGATCATCAAGGCTTGACAGACTTTCTTTACAGTCTTGAATATGCGTGAGCATACGCCAAGTCAATCAAAATAAATTCTCGAAGGAAGATATTACTAAACCATACCATATCATAGGCAAACAAACCAAGTTGGTACTCCAATAACACATTGGGAACCCCCCAGCTATTTGAGATTAACCATAAGAAAACCTGAACTACTAAGCACCATCATGAAAGTAGCATCTTTATCATAGACACATTAACCCATGCAACGGAAGCAAACTCTCTTGATAAGGTGAGCATGGTAATTAAAGAGAGTTCAAGCAACCAACTAAATAAAAGCTCTTGAAAAGATAAGCATGAATACTAAGAGCAGAGTATGATAGTAGCTATTAAAGGACAAAGAACACACACAACATAAATAGACATGAAAATTCTATGTAATGTTCTAGGTAGAGGTGGAGCGTGTTTCTCTCCCATATAAAGGAATGCTGGGTTCCGACTCGTTATGAAAAACTAAAAAGAAAACTAAAAGCAAGACGCTCCAAGCATAGCACATAACACATGAAGTGATAAAAATATAGCGAAACGAAAGACGAACTGATGGTGTTGATGGAGAAGGGGATGCACGGGGGCATCCCCAAGCTTAGACACTTGAGTCTCCTTGAATATTTCTTGGGGGTGCACGGGGGCATCCCCAAGCTTGAGCGCTTGACACTCCTGAATCTTTTTATCATCTTCCCTCGCACACTTGAAAACTCCCTTCATACATAACTCATCATAATCTGATTAGCGAGGTTAGTACCCTTAATAAAATAATTATACCTTGCTGGAAATAAGGATATTCTTGAAGTTCTACTGTTTCTCAAGATTGCCAAAAGGTTTTTGCAAAGAAAAAGCAAGTTCTTAATTTGCAAAGTGAAGGTAAGGCAAAACAGGACATAATCTGTGAAAAACAGAACAGCAGGCAGTAATTGACCTGTTCGGGATACTTCTGCAACTCAAATCAAAAAACTCAGAACTGACGCACGAAAGACAATTATATAGAGAACGCTGTCGAAAACATTCAGACCAAAAAGATGATCTGGTGATTTTATACGAATTTTTCTACCCAAGGACAGAATCTGTTTCCTGGACAGCACCTCACAACTTTTGAACTTTCTAGCAATCGGAGGCTATACTTGGCACAAATATGAAAAGCAAAGATACAATGATGATGCTACAGCAGTAAACAACATCAAGACACAACAAAAGCAAAAAATTTATTCATGTGGGCTGCCTCCCAAAAGCGCTTTCTTTTATGCCTTTAAGCTAGGCATAAGACTTTAATGATGCTCTTGTAGGAATAAGAATTGAAGAACAAAAGAGAGCATCAAGAAGCAAATACTAAACACATTTAAGCCTAACATGCTTCCTATGCATAGGAATATTGCAATAGAATAATTCATTGAAGCACAAAGCAATAAGCATAGGAAGACAAAACAAGTGCAGCTTCAAAACCTTCAACATAAAGAAAGGGAACTTGATATTATTGAAATATCTATAAGCATATGTTCCCTTCTCATAATAATTTTCAGTGGGATCACGAATAAACTCAACAATATAAGCATCACATAAAGCATTGTTACCATGATCCACATGCAAATAGGTACCCTTACTCTCCACATAAGCATCATGAAGAGGATAAAACTTAGTATAAAAGAGAGACATAAGCTCCTGCCAGTCCAGCAAGTGTGAGTTATCGAGAAGCCCATACCAATCTGAAGCTTTATCTATAAGTGATACGACAAACAATTTCCTCATGACAAACTCCCTCGATACACCTGCAAGCTTAAATAATGAACATAGTTGTGACAGATATAGCAAGTGTTCACCGGGATGTCTGTCTCCTGCGTAACGATTAGCCAAAACATAATTGATAATACCAGCTGGTATTTTATAAGGCACAATTTCAGTAGGGGGAGGATCAACCACCACAGGTGTGGGGCGTCTTCCCGCAAGCAGCGATCCAATAATAGGGTTGTCCATAAGGACAACTAGTGAAAAGACATAAAGAAAACTGAAAGGTAAACTAACAAGACTAAAAAGCAAAGGTAAAAGATAGCATGCAACTCCCCTATCCTGAAGAGTGGAGTCCCCGGCAACGGCGCTAGAAAATACTCCTTGATGGGCCTCGAACCCCTCGTGGGTTACCCCAAGTGGAAGGTGTAAGATGCAGTAAGTAGAAGTGTTTTCCTCTAGCAAAGATGTCAAGGATCGAATCCCCAGAGACTCATAGGTTCAACAAGTAGGTGTCAATTGCTACGGCGCCAGATTAGTAGCAACCAACATGGACCTGCACACAGATACAAATAACTTTGCTCCCAACGAGTACAGAGAGGTTGTCAATCTCTCCGGCCTTGTAGTTCACAAAGGGTTAAAAGCAATGATAGTAGTGATAGATAGTTTTTGCAATAGTAAGTAAATAGCGAAAAGTAAATAGCGGGTGTTATCAATGATGGTAATATGGACCGGAGTCTCATGATGTTCACTAGTGATGTCTCTCTCCCAAAAGACGATAAAACAGCTATGTGAGGTAAACAAATTACAGCTGGGCAATTGACAGGACCACGAATGCAAACCAATGCTGACTACATTGCAAGAAAGGTTGAGGTTCAAAGCATGGGCGGTACGCCAAAGTAAGTAGACCAAAATCCATCAATATGTACTACTAATCATCCACCTTGAGATATCTATCCAGAACATCTCGCTGGTATTAAGTTGCGAGTCCCACCCATAGTGTAAACTCAATGCAACAGACAACTACATTAAAAGAACTTTGCGTAAAGTAAACAATCCTTGCACCCGCGGGCACAAGCACCTTTCCCCCTTGTGGCAACAGCACATCCCCTAGACTCATGTTTCTGTCACTCAAGCTAGTCATCGAGGGGCATGAACCCACAATCGAGCATAACGTTCCCTCTTGGAGTCACTACCTATTACTCGGCCAAAGCAATAAATAACAACGGAGAACATGCAAGAATTACTTATGAACTAAAATATAAAAGAGGTGAATCAAATATATTACTCAAGATCAATCTGAACATAATCTCATAATCCATCGGATCCCAGCAAACTCAACACAGCAACAGCATAAGGATTACATAGGTGCCTCGATCATGTAGGGCACCTCACGAGGACTAATTAGTGAAGCACAAGAACGGGAGGAGAACATCACATAGCTACTGGTCATGGACTCATGGTCCAAGGGAGACTACTCACGAGTCATCCGGGAGGCGTCCATGGTGGTGGAGAAGCTCCCGGTGGTGATCCTCCCCTCTGGCAGGGTGCCGGGAAGAGTTCTCCTGGTGCTCCCGATCTTGGAAGCGGCGGCGGCGGCGGAACAGAGATGGGATCGTGAAAAGAGTTCCTCTTCTGAGGGTTTCGGAGGGTCCTTTAAATATATGCCAAAGTAGGGCACCGGGGGAGTCTCGGGGGGCCCAGGCGCCCCCCCGGCGCGGTCCAAGGGGGGCGCGCCCACAGGGCGCCTGGAGCCCCTGTGCCCCCCCCCAGGCCGCCCTTCGGACGCAATGTTGTTTCCGGAACGCTGATTTTTTAATAATTTTTCTGGATTTTTCTGGGCAGTTCTCGAAACGTGAAAACCTGAAATACAAAAACAGCCGAAAACAGAAACTGGCACTGGGGTGCACTGGATTAGTAAGTTAGTCCAAATATGATCAAAAGTGTATGGAAGTGTATGAATATCATAGCAATATCACCCAAAAGTGGCATGGAGCAAGCAGAAATTATAGATACGTTTTGGACGTATCAGGCGCGCCCCCAGGCCGCCTGGGCACCCTGTGGCCCCCCTCTAACTCCCCTTTTGCGTGTCTTCATTATTCATCTGAAAAATACCTCCCGTCAATTTTCAGGTAATTTGGAGGTGTTCTTCTTCAGCAACTCAGCATCCACTTTTTCCTGCTGAATCCTGCGTCTGCTGTTCCGGTATCGGAAAGTTGAAAACTGTGTAAAATAGACCAAAACAACATAAGAACATCATCATAACGTGAAATATATCAATGAATAAAGATGAATTATGATACAAGATAGTGATGCATTTTGGACGTATCACTGAGCAAGCGGGTAACATAGCCAAACAGTGGTTTTGTTAGGAAGGTGTCAAAAGGTTAGAGGTTTCATGGCAACAAGGAGAGGCTGACATAAAAGATGGGTAGCGCGACATGTAACGATAGCATCGAGACGACTAAGCATGGCAATGGTAGTAAAGGTATCCAAGGGTATGATCATCTTGCCTGAGATCCCGAAGGAAGAAGGACGAGTCCAAGAAGTAGTCGAACAACCTCACAACTCCGGAACGAACCCGAAGCTAACGAGGGAAGCAAACCGGAAAGAAACAAGCAACACGGTAAACACACAACACAAGAACATGACAATATGCTCAACCAGGTATGATGCAAAACAAGTCTACATATGAAGCACAACAAGTCTATACAGGAAGCACAACATGGCAAGGTAGGAAGCACAGAAAAACAACACAAGTCTATATAATGCAATACATGGCAAGGTATGATGCATGACAAGACTATACAGGAAGCATTACATGGCAAGGTAGGAAGCACAGAAAACAACACAAGAATATATATGATGCAATACATGGCAAGGTATGATGCAAGACAAATCTATACAGGAAGCAAAACATGGCAAGGTAGGAAGCACAAGTAAACTAACTATTTAGTCATTTTAAATGAGGCCGGCAATAACAACAACAATTCTGGGAACTCCTCATGTGCATTTTATGAGTTTGGTACTGTTCTGCCTATTACCACATTTTAAAGTTGTAAAACAGCAAACAAAGTGCATCATGTTATTCTACACATTTTTCTACCCCATTTACATATCAAGTTTATTAAAATTGGAGCTACGGTTATTTAGTTATGAAATAAATCATTTAGCATGGCATTTATGCAAAAATAAAGGAAACAACAAGTTTAAGCATATTTAACATGGATGAAAGTGGCAAATTATTAATCTACACAAAATTCTAATCATTTTTCATATATAAAGTTTTTACATATGATGCACGGATGTGGAGTTATTATATGCATGAAGATTGAGGGTTTTTCTGCAATTCTGAAAACCTGGGATAAAAGCTAGGGATAATCGGTTTTATACCCTTAGTTGGGTACCACTCGTCAGGATTGCCCCTACTTTTGGAAAACACGTGGTCTTGCCCAACTCAGTTTGCTTGTCTTGTGCTTTTGCCCTTCCGGCACGGCTCCGTCCAGTCAGCGCCGTTTGACCGTAAGCGGCGCTAGATTTTGGACATTTATGCCCCTGTCAGTGCTACACTTAGTACCCTTTCGTCCTTAGTGAGCTCGCGCTGAACAAAACAGAGGAGCAGAGCCGGCGACGCGAGGCCTGACGAGGAAGATGGAGCGGCGCAGCAGGGCGAGCTCGGGCTCGTCCAACTACTCGCAGGCGGCCGGTGAGGTAAGTGAACACAGCTTGTGCGGCTCCTCCACCCCCAATTCGATCTAGGGTTTCTAGGGTTTGTGAGATTTGGGGGAAATTTTGACCTCCTTCCATTCCTTTTGGTTTAGGTTGATGGGGTCGACATTGTGCAGCTCGTCTCCGAGTTCTATCTTCCCGAGGATACCTATTGTGGATTGGAGTATCGTTCAAAGCACCGTTGCCCTGGTCACGGCCTTGTTCCAGCCCGCCGTGTTTCGTGGGGAGGGGCAAGCACTGGCCGCCGGTTTTTAGGGTGTCCTTTAGACGTAAGAGATTGTGAATTTGAGCATTTTTTAGTTCTTGTTTATGAAAAATCTAATTTTTGGTTAACATGAATTTGAGCATGTTTCAGTTACCACAGGAGTGTGAGTGGGTGGTGTGGGTTGATCCTCCTCCTTCATTGCGTGTTGCCCTGGCTTTTGAAGACCTACACGCAGAGGTAGAACAGAGCTGGATCAAAAGTCACAAGTTGAAGAAGGAAAACATGGAGCTGTCAAGAAAGAATCATGTTTTGAAGAAGAAGCTGAGAAGAAGAGATGATATGATGCTTCTTTTAGCATTGTTGTTTGTAGGAAGTTGTGTTGTAATGTTGTTTGTTTTGTAGTTGTATCAGTTTGTGATTGTTGACCGAATGGTACAACCTAGTATGATGTATTTTCAAGATGATGATGCACTATTGGTGTCAAGATGAACATGCTCTTTTATTTATGCAAACTAGATGATGGTGTATGGTGTAGATGTAGTTTTTGTCGTCGACAACGTCGATGACAAAACTATGCCAAAGCAGATGTAGTTTTTGTCGTCGACGACGTCGATGACAAAACTATGCCATGGTAGATGTAGGTTTTGTCGTCGACGACGTCGATGACAAAACTATGCCAAGGTAGATGTAGGTTTTGTCGTCGACGACGTCGATGACAAAACTATGCCAAAGTAGATCAACAACAATCCCAACTTATTAAACACCACAGTGAGCACAAAGCATTAAGAAGAAGAAGTTGATCATCACACATGTACCAAACACTGACTAGTGCATAAAGCATTAAGAAGTTGATCATCACAGTGCACACACAACAACATCAAGTGCATAAAGCACTAAGAACATAAAAGTACTGGCCATCACAGTGCACACACTAACAACATCAAGTGCATAAAGCACTAAGAACATAAAAGCACTAAGAACAGTTTTATCTAGTATCAGCACTAAAACTGAAGTTTCTTGCTCCTGGTGTTCTTGGTTGGGTTTGGAGCCAGCTTGGCCTTGCTTCTAGTGTTCTTTGCTGGATTGGGGGCAGTGGGTGGAGCTTCAACTGTTGTTGCTGCTTTTTTGGCTGGAGAGACACCCTTGCTGTCAACACTGCTTCCAGTAACTGAGCAAAATGTAGTTGTTGGTCCATTTTTCTGCTTGCAACATCTTGGAGAAGCTCCCCTCCCTGCTCCTCTTTTATAATTCTTTCTAGGACTAAAACAAGTTCAAACATTACTAATGAAAACTGAAACAAGTTCAACATAAAACTGAAACAAGTTGCTGGGACATACCTGACTACACTAGCTTGTGTAGATGCCTGATGTGAGGTTTCCTTTGGTGGTGGCATCTGCTGCTGAAGAACATCAACTTCTGGCTCTTCATCCTGCTCCTCATCTTCTACTTCTACTTCTGCTTCTGCTGGCTTATTAGCTGTTGGATGGTCATCTGCATTATCTGCTCCCCAATGTTCTTCTTCTCCAAAGGCTGGATCAACAGATTCTTTGCAGCCTTTGGTTTTGTGTCCACATCTTCCACATCTCTTGCACTTATACTTCCTAGGACCAAGGCCCTTTCCTTCACTGGTAGATCTTATCCTCTGCTTTCTTGGTCTGCCTGGTGGTCTGTTCTGAACAGGAGCACACAACTTGAATCTTGTATCTACATAGTCCCACTGTTGTTTGCCTTCTAGAGCTGGTAGATTGTCAGCATAAGTTGCTCTAAACATTTCAACTGAGTAATATTTGTGGACATACTGATCTATTCCACTTGCTTCACCTCTTAAAGCAGTTATGAAAAAAAGGGCATGGATGCAGGGTTTACCAGTGATCTGCCACTGCCTACAACTGCAAGTCCACTATTCTAAGTCAACAGGGTACCTCCATTCTATTTTCTCTCTGTCAGTAGCAGTCACCTCAGCCTCTGTTGGGCTTCTCCTAACTATACTCATCTCCAAACCTTTTGTCTTCTCCATCAAAACCTTCATTATTGCTGGTATGATGTAGTGCCCAATGAAATGGTCAGTGGCAATTATGTTTCTTAAGTCAAATTTCTCCATGATGTATTGCCTAATCTTGTCTAGCAGGTCAACTAAGTGAAGACTCTTGTATTTCCTGATTCTTGAGTTGAATGATTCAGCAAGGTTGTTGTTCACATAGTCCACCTTGCAAATGTCATTGAAATCTGCTCTTGCCCAGATTTTTGTGTGGTGCTCCTCCAGATATTCCTTAACTTTGGGTTTGCTTTTCAGCTGGTTCAGATGATAATTATGCTTCTTGACACTGTAGGTTAGTGAACAAGGCCATAAGTTATCATCAAAGAACTTTCCCTTAAATTTCTTACTGAAATTATGTGCCAAGTGTCTCATACACTCTCTATGTTCCACTCCAGGGTACACATCATCAACAGCAGTTTCCAATCCTTTGCAAGCATCAGTATGTATCACTAAACCTTCAGGATGACCTACCATTTTCTTCAGGTTTGTGAAAAACCATGTCCAACTCTCAATAGACTCCACTTCTAGAACACCATAAGCAACTGGAAACAACCAGTTGTGTCCATCCAGTGCACAAGCTGCTACAAGCTGCCCTCTAAACCTACCATTCAATGTTGTGGCATCTACAGCTAGGTATGGCATGCACCCCTTTAGAAAACCCTTCTCACAAGCTTTGAAGCAAACAAACACTCTCCTAAAACACTCCTTGTTATACTTCTTGCCTTTAATCTGATACTCAACTGTGTGCCTGTTAATTTCTACAAGACTGCCTGGTGATGCCCTCTCCACTTCAGCTTTGAAAGAATAAAGAAGTTGGAAACTATCATTGTACTTGCCATATATTTTGTCAAGTGCCATCTCTTTGCCATTGTAGCACCTGTCATATGGAACCTCCACACCATACTTCTCTAACAACTTCATCTGAATTTCCTTAGGACCAATAGAAGGATTTTGTCTGATCCAGGGCATAGAAGCATCTGCAATCCACCTTCTTTTTGCAGCTCTCAATCTCTGAGATCTGTTGACACTAGGACAAGTATGCTGGTGTTGGTTCACTTTAATCTGAAACAAAACAACACAACAAACAGTAAGTACATATAACAGCAGTGAGTGAAGAAAATATAACACATTTAAGAGATCACAACATTTAATACCTGAAACAGTGTGCTCCTCCTCATTAAAGAGGCATGTAACCTCCATTTACACCTGTCATAAGAACATTTGACAGTAAACCTAGTTGGGTCACTTTTCAGAATAGAGAACTCAGTTTCAGCTTTGATTGAGTAGGTTGCAACTGCATTTCTGCAATCAACTGCAGAAGGGAAGACCACACCTTCCTCAATAGATGGATTTTCCCTGTCATACATCATGACAGGTCTGTCCTCATCTACATCTTCAAAAGCTCCCATTTCATGATCCTCTTGCATCTCATCAGCATCTGTATCTGAAAATTCTGCAGGGATATAGTCTTTGTCTTCTTTTTCTTCTTCATTGTTGTGTTGAACATATCCAAGATAAAGTATCTCATCCTCCAGACCTGGTGCATCAGGCAATGCCTCCTCCACAACTGGATCACCTGTTTTGTTTGCTTGTTCCTGACTTTCATTAACACTTGGAGTTCCAGGAGCAGTAGAGGGGTCACTTGCTGCCCTACTTGTACAACTAGCCCTAGTTCTAGCCCTTGTCCCTCCAGCAGTGGGATTAAAACAAGATGGCCTAGATGTAGAGGGCCTAGAAGTAGATGGGTTTTCAAACCTTTGTGCTCTAGTTCTCTGTATCACTGTGATTTCCAAGTTGCATGACATAGTTTGTGCATTACTTGCAAACATCACACTTAACTCTGAATCACACTGTAAAGGGACCCAACAAAGGTTTCCACTATCCCAATATCTCATCTCAACGGCATCAAACAATCCCCATGGATACTTAGCACAAATGGCAGCCCTAAAATCCTGGTACGAAGTAGTGTTCTCCACAAACAATGGAAAAGTGAAGCCACACTCTTTTCCTTTAGTACCCGCAGAAACAAGAACAGTGGTCTCCATTCTAATAGAAAGATAGAACGCGGTCGCAGGATTCATCCTATGATAAAAAAACATGCCATCTCCCGTGAAAAAACGAACAAAACCTAGACTAAAGCATCGTTGAATCATCCTAAACACGAGCAGATCTAGGTCTGATACTTACCCCGCAGGAATTTCCCGTGCAGATCCGTTGCCCTTGTCGCCGTGGGCGCCGCCAGCGTCGCCTTGTCCGCGCTCCCGTGCAGAGCCGATGCCCTTGTCATCGTGGGCACCGCTGGCGTCTCCTTGTCCGCGCTCCCGTGCAGATCCGCTGCCCTTCTCGCCATTGCCTCCAGCAGCACCGCCGCCTCCACGCTGAAGTGAGGACGTGGTGTCCCTACGGCGGTGGCCGCGTCCGCCGGCGCTTTCTCCGGTCTTCCCCATCGCCTGCCAATGGATCTGGCGGTGCAGGTTTTGCCGCCGCCGAGCGAGCTAGGGTTGGTGAGAGAGAAAGAGAGACAGTGGGGAACGAGAGAGTGTGAGCTGGTTAGGTCGACCGGGGGGGCAAGAAATGTCCTAAATCTAGCGCCGCTTACGGTCAAAGGGCGCTGACTGGACGGAGCCGTGCCGGAAGGGCAAAAGCACAAGGAAAGCTAACTGAGTTGGGCAAGACCGCGTGTTTTACAAAACTAAGGGTATTCCTGTCGAGGGTGACACAACTAAGGGCCCAAATGCAATTATCCCTAAAAGCTAAATCGCAACAGAGAAAAAAAAACGCATCGGGCCCAATCTGCTGAGGAGCTGGGCTGCTCACCATAGGCCGAGGCCCGTCGGTGGAGAGGAAGCAGAGGGCTGGCGCGCTGGGCCTTGGCGCTGGAAGTGGCCCAGGGCGGGGGCGACAGGAGCTGGGCCAGGGCGTCGGAGGAGGCCAGCTGGACGAAGCGGCCTCGTTCGCTTGAAACGGACGAGGCAGGGGCGAAGCAGAGCAGCGGCAGCAGGGACTCGGCGCTGCGGGACTCCGGCGAGGCGGAGGGAGTGACGGCAGGGGCGGAGCTCGACGGAGCCGGCCGCGGGGTACCGGTTCCCGGCGACGGCGAGGCGAACTAGAGCTCGGGAAGGCACCGGCGAGATGAAGCAGGCGACAAGAGCGATGCGCTCTACTCGTTATCATGAGAGGAGCTCGGCTCCATGTCCCAACTTGTCTGCAAAAGCAGAGAGCAGGGGGATTAACGAGGGAAGAGGGAGCAGGGAAAAGTAAAGAGGCGCGACGCTGGTGACCTCCTGGTCGCCGAAGACGGGGCTGCCGATGTGACTGGAGACGGCTGCTCCGGCGAGGCAGCGAAGATCGAGGCGAGGACGGGGCTTGGTGCGGGTGGTGTTGCGGGCCACGGGGTTGACGAGGCAGCGACGCAAGGTGGTTGACGAGGCGGGGCGCGGCTGGCTGGGGCCTCGGGCCCGAGGAGAGGCGTGAACGAGCGGGAGGCTCGCGGGAACTCCGGCGAGGCGGGCGGACGGCACTCCGGCGACAGATGGCAGCGAAGACACTGAAGATGGGTGGGGCGTGTGATGTAGAGGAGCGGTGGCTGGATTGGATGGATCGAGGGAGGCCTTGAGTGCTCGTTGGTTGGCTCGGCGAGGGGATCGAGGGAGATCGGGCGAGGGGATCCCGAGGGGGATTTTGAGAGAGTGGCGGCGGCGGCGAGGGAAAGGATGGGACAAGCCTCCTAGTTTTTAGGGTTACTCTATTATATAGAGCAATTCGGATAAGTTTAGGGTGATACGGTCCCTCCGATCATAATCGGACGGTTCGAGAAAGTAGACTAGAAGTGTCCAAACAAAGAATCTATGATATTTTAGGGATGTTTGGGGATGATCCGGATCCATCGGTAACGACTCCCCGGTCGGGTTCGGGACAGTTCCGGACGCGCAGTCGAGGGGTAAAAGTGGGCTGGTTAGCGGGCTGTGTAGCAGGCATCGGGCTGAGACGAGAGAAGAGAGAGATAGGCCCGACGGCAGTTTCGGAACACCGAAACGTCCGACGTGTATCCGGCTATAGTGCCGCTATAAGTTTATCGGTTGGGCTATCAAACGAGCTCCGAATGCGACGAAATTTGACAGGCGGTCTACCTACGCTATAATAAGACCAAACGCCAAGTTTCAACCCATTCTGAGAACGTTTTCCGGCCACTTATAAAATAAATATTCGGAGGTGCCGCGGGCGCGTGCGAGTGTGTCTGGACCCAGAACGGACAATGGAGAGAACTGGGGAACCCGAACGAATGCAAGTTTTGAAAAGATGCTGATGAAATGCACATGATGACATGGCAAAGTGCAACACGCAAGCAAATGACATGGCAACGATGACGAATAACTGGCTGACACCTAGCGTATCGGTCTCGGGGCGTCACATAGACCTGGCTCATGATGCCACTATTGGGGAACGCAGTATTTCAAAAAAAAAATTTCTACGATCACGCAAGATCTATCTACCAGATGCATAGCAACGAGAGGGGAGAGTGTGTCTACGTACCCTCGTAGACCGAAAGCGGAAGCGTCTAGTGACGCGGTTGATGTAGTCGAACTTCTTCGCGATCCAACCGATCAAGCACCAAACGTACGGCACCTCCGTGTTTAGCACACGTTCAGCTTGATGACGTTCCACGAGCTCTTGATCCAGTAGAACGTCGTGGGAGAGTTTCTTCAGCACGACGGCGTGGTGACGGAGAAGATGAAGCTACCGGCGCAAGGCTTTGCCTAAGCACTGCAACGATATGACCGAGGTGTGTTTCTGTGGAGGGGGGCACCGCACACGGCTAAAAACAATCAACTTGTGTGTCTAGAGGTGCACCCTGCTCCCGTATATAAAGGAGCAAGGGGGAGGCCGACCGGCCAGGGTTGGCGCGCCAAGGGAGTAGGATTCCTACTTCTAGTAGGAATCCTCCTTCCTATTCCTACTAGGAGTAGGAAAGGAACGGGGAGAGGAGAAGGAAAGGAGAGGTGGCGCCCCCCCTTTTCCTAGTCCAACTAGGAACCCTAGGGGGGTGCGACCAGCCCTATGGGCTGCCCCTCTCTTTCCCTCAAGGCCCACTATGGACCATACTCCCTCGTGGGGGGTTCCGGTAACCCCCTTCGGCAATCCGGTTAAATCCGAAACTTTTCCGGAACACTTCCGGTGTCCGAATATAGTCATTCAATATATCAATCTTTATGTCTCGGACATTCCGAGACTCCTCGTCATGTCCATGATCTCATCCGGGACTCCGAACTACCTTCGGTACATTAAAACTCATAAACTCATAATACCGATCGTCATCAAACGTTAAGCGTGCGGACCCTACGGGCTCGAGAACTATGTAGACATGACGGAGACTCATCTCCGGTCAATAACCAATAGCGGAACCTGCATGCTCATATTGGCTCCTGCATATTCTACGAAGATCTTTATCGGTCAAACCGCATAACAACATACTTTGTTCCCTTTGTCATCGGTATGTTACTTGCCCGAGATTCGATCGTCGGCATCTCAATACCTAGTTCAATCTCGTTACCGGCAAGTCTCTTTACTCGTTTCGTAATACATCATCCTGTGACTAACTCATTAGTCATTTGCTTGCAAGGCTTATTATGATGTGCATTACCGAGAGGGCCCAGAGATACCTCTCCGACACTCGGAGTGACAAATCCTATTCTTGATCTATGCCAACACCACGAACACTTTCGGAGACACCTGTAGAGCATCTTTATGATCACCCAGTTACGTTGTGACATTTGATAGCACACAAGGTCAACCTCCGGTATTCGGGAGTTGCATAATCTCATAGTCATAGGAACATGTATAAGTCATGAAGAAAGCAATAACAGTAAAACTAAACGATCATAGTGCTAAGCTAACGGATGGGTCTTGTCCATCACATCATTCTCCTAATGATGTGATCCCGTGTGATCAAATGACAACTCATGTCTATGGCTAGGAAACATAACCATCTTTGATCAATGAGCTAGTCTAGTAGAGGCATACTAGGGACATACTGTTTTGTCTATGTATTCACACATGTACTAAGTTTCCGGATAATACAATTCTAGCATGAATAAAAGACATTTATCATGATATAAGGAAATACAAATAACATCTTTATTATTGCCTCTAGGGCATATTTCCTTCAATAATATTCTCAATGTTTTTTCTCATAGTAATGTATTTGAGTTAGTGGTATGAAGCAACATGAGGTTGTGGAGGAACAACTCCAACTTGTTGCTACAAAGTGTAGTGTTGAGGAACTACTTCAACATGGCATTCTAGATATCACTCTAGAGGCGAATATAGGCCAATACGGCAGCATGAGTTCAGTCCAAAACTCATAGAGCACAAGATATAGTCCATGATCTTAGATAAGAACACCAAGTTTCTATTATAGGTTGTGGGGTACACAGTCGTGTTACAAACTAGAGGTGAGGACCTATATCTATACATAGAGCTTTGGGTAAGCCTCAACACCCTAACTTCTACTTATAGCTTGAACACTCTATAAACCGTTACTTAAGATTTAACATTCTACTCATAGCTAGAAGACTCTAGAAAGTCGCTAAAGCTAAGAAGACAAAGAAATAATTGATTAGACTATAAGTATCTGGAAGTAATCAGATGATTTGATTTTTTGCCCTATTGTTGCTCATTATTCTCCATTGGTTGTTTAAACTTGGACCATGAGTTATCTTCATTGAACACTTCTTCATCCTCATGAATGGTCTTTGGAGTTAGCCATACTCAGAATTCTTCAGCCTTAGAATCATCAACACGAATGCCCTCGCAGATTGTGACAAATCCTAGGACAAGAAAAGTCATGTTTACATGATAACACATTTATTCAAGTTGACATACAACTCATTTTCCTTTGCAACTCCTAGCACCTTCCAAATGCGGTCAAAGTGTTCATCAATGTTTTTAAAGCGGTAAACCGAAGCAAGGGGCAGGGGGGCTCACCGCATAAGTGCTAAGGCGTAAAGCGAGGCGATGCTATAGATAGACTCTAAACCTAATTGGCAATATAATAGATTACCATTTAGTGAGACATACATAACTTGATTCTAATCCACCAGTGAGCACATACGCATTAGTACCCATTATTCTAATCCATCCACTAAGCAGTAAGCAACTAGCCAACTACTATAAGAGAGGCAGCAACATCACCTAACAACAGAGGAGTTGTGCATAGCATGACACATAACCGAGCAGGAAAGGCATGACAAGCTGGTGCAGATATGAGCATGGAAGAAAGAGCAAAGGGAGGAGAAGGGGGAGAAGAGAGGGCTGAAGCTGCAACCAGAGAGGAGAGGGAGTTGTTGCCGGAGCGGAGGAAGCTGGTGAAGTTATGAGGAGGAAGCTGCTGCCAGAGGAGAGAGGAGAGAGCTGAAAGCCTGGAGATTTGCACGTTCCGGTTTTGGTTATGTAGTAATACTAAAATAATTAAGTTATAGGTTATGGTTAATTATAGCTAGAACACTCTAGAGAACATTACTTAAGATTTAACATTCTACTCCTAGATAGAAGATTCGATAAAATAATAGCTAAAGCTAAGAAGACAAACAAATAATAGACTACTACCTCTGTACCAAAATATAAGACGTTTTTGTAGTGCAAAAATGTCTTATATTTTGGTATGGAGGGAGTAGAATAGAAGTATTTATAAGTAGGCACATGAATTTGATTTTTTTGATTTTATTTTTATTTTCATTCACTCTATTGTTCCTCGTCATGGTATTGTTTTTTTATAGGTTATAGGAGCAGCTCTTGTCGGTTCAGCAAGCATGTCAGGTGGCATTTCTTGGTTCGTTATCGGTTTTGACCTTATGCAAGAACGAACCTTGTGTCAGTTATGCAAAGTCCACTCCATTTGCGTACCTGGGCAGCATTGCAATTACGCCCTTTTTTCTCCTAAACATTAGTTCCCGAGGTCATGTGCGTGTTTGACTTTCAAGAGATGCCTACTTAAGATATTCTGGTTAGGAAGAGAGCAAAAGTACTGGATCCTGAAGCACAATTAGCAATATTGTCAAAAAGTGTCGGATGCTGATAATTGTAGAACATTAATTGGTCATGGTACCGTTGAGTACCATTATAAGAGTGATTGCCGAGGGCAGTGGCGGCGCCAGAAAATGAAGGCTGTGTATTCATCCTTTTTTGGGCTCTAAATGTAGTATATGGACCAAACAACACACCACTAACAATATATGAACAAAACAACACTAGCATAACGGCAATAGCAATATTTCAATGTATCAAACCATAACAACATAAATACATAAGTACCTTTTGATTGATAAAGTGATGATATCATTCTTACAATATAACTTTGCGGTCGCCTTTTTGGAAGAGATTGATGACATCTTCATTCTTCACTTGATCGAAAAATTCTCTCTCAACAAATGTAACCAAACAATTGTTCAAATATTCATCACCCATTTTGTTCCTTAGCTTATTCTTCACATAACTCATTGAAGAGAATACCCTTTCAACACTAGCAGTAGCTACAGGTTTAACATTTTCCATATGCATGATTCATATTTTTCTTCAAATACATGTCTTGATGTCCATTTTTTCTCACACAAATCCCACATTTTTTCCTTACAGTTCCATAGAGCACCTGGGCCGCCGTGTAGTTTCTCGACCAGGCCTGCACGACGAAACCACCCAAGAGCAGCAAGCCCGGAAGAGCTTCAGGAGCCCGCATAGACGCAAGCCCATCACACCCCACCAGCACCTCGCGGCCCAGGCGGCATCCCTACATATACCGACCCCCCAGACGGCTAGGGTTTCTCCCTCCATCCCTCACCCGCGCCGCGCCCCAGCCTCCCGTTCCCCTGCACGCCGCGGCGCCGCCGTCTCCGTCCCCGCCGCCGCCCTTCACCATGGTAAGCACCCCCCGGCCGAGTCCGCTCTCCCCGTTGTTCGCTCCGGTCGTAGAACCGCCTGATCTGACGCGGTGACCCCTCTTTGCAGATCATCTCCAAGAAGAACCGCCGCGAGATCTGCAAGTACCTCTTCCAGGGTGAGCCCCTCCCCCCTCCCCCGCCCATTTTTCCCACCCTGCCGCCCGTCGTTAGGATTCAGAGATGCCATCTCGTTGCTCTCCCTGCGCCGATGCGTTCGCTCGATTCAGGTCTAGGGTTTTAGCCAGGTTGCTCGATGTAGTCCTAAGAAATCTACTCCTTTTGATGCCAAGTTGAAATTTTTAGTGTGTTCCAGGAGTGATGCTTATTCTGATGCATAGAAGGATTTGACTGAATTTGTTGTGATGCGTGTGCAGAGGGAGTCTTGTACGCCAAGAAGGACTACAACCTGGCCAAGCACCCCCAGGTGGATGCCTCCAACCTGGAGGTCATCAAGCTCATGCAGAGCTTCAAGTCCAAGGAGTACGTCAGGGAGACCTTCTCGTGGCAGCACTACTACTGGTACCTGACCAACGACGGCATCGAGTTCCTCCGCACCTTCCTCAACCTGCCGTCCGAGATCGTGCCCAACACCCTCAAGAAGTCTGCCAAGCCCCCGTCCCGCCCCTTCGGCTCTGGCCCGCCGGGTGACCGCCCCAGGTGAGCTAAATATGTTCCATCATTCTGTCAGTTCTGGGTATATGAGTTGCTGTTGCTGCAAAAATGTGCCTCGTTGATTATATAGCTGCGTTTTTTATTAGCCTGTCTAATCTTGATGCTTGTTGACTTGGAATGATGATTGTTTCAGTTCTGATCCAACATTTGTTTGGCAAAATGTAATTATTTGATGGGCCTTGCCATGACACATATTGATTCTCAATTATAATCTGTGTTCCATTTCTTTTATGGCCATGTGATTGAGTTATGGGAATATACAGTGGAACTAAGCTTACCTTCTTTATTTTTATTTAAAATCTGCCATATCACTTATAATTCCCCTTCTTAGTATGCGGTGTAGTTGTATCTGGCATAGTATGAGATGCAATTGTTCCATGGTATCCAGCTTGTCTGTTTCAGTTACATATTATCTTGAATTTACAGATGTTCTACTGTTCTTTTAGGATCAAGAACGCTGTTGCATCCATATTCGCTAACTGGTTCTGTTAATTTGGCAGGGGTCCTCCTCGTTTTGAGGGTGACAGGCCCAGGTATGGTGACAGGGATGGTTACAGAGGAGGCCCACGTGGTGCTCCAGGTGATTTTGCTGGTGAGAAGGGTGGAGCTCCTGCTGAGTACCAGCCAGCTTTCAGGGTAAGAACTGCAACTGTTCTTCTTAGATTCTATATGGTTGGTATGCATTCATGACATCAATGGGCACTCATTGCAACAAGTTTGGATAACTACTCTCTGATTCCCACATTGTACATTGAGCTGTTCGTTTGTAGGAATTAGTCCAATATCGTATTGAATCCACATGCTGCATGTTATCACCTTCATGTTTTTTTGAAGCATCTGTTTTAGTATTTGTGGTTCATTGTTGGGCTAGTGTTACTGTTTGTGTTAAACATATGTGCTGATAATGCATTACTTGGGTGCTTAGTCATATATTGTACTGGTCTGTTCTGCATTCCTACCAATCTGTATGATAGGTAACATCACTTCATTGCGCATATGAACTCTATATTTCCTTCTGGTTATCTAATTTGTTTTCATGTATATTTGTTTCTCCACCAGGGTGCTGGTGGCGCCAGGCCCTTTGGCCGTGGAGGCGGCGGCGGCACGTTCGGTTCTGGACCTGCTGCGGAGTGAAGAAGCGATACTTCAGCAAATGGGAGCAACCGATAGATCTTCATATCCAATGCGCGCTTGGGGTGCTGCCCTCTCTGTTGATGTTTGAATTCTGTGAACACTGCGATGATTTTGTTTATCGAGATTGTAGCTTAAGACCATGGTTTATGGGTTCGTTTGTGTTAGAATGAGCTCTTCGAAATTAAGACAGCTGTTGGTCGACTGCGAATCTAAAGATGGTCAACGTGCTATTTAATCGTGTTTTCTGTGCTGTTCTTGAGAGTTGCTTGATGTGTGCTTCTGGCTTTGGCAACTTCATTCCATTTCCTTTCGATATGTGGAATGTGCTTGCCTACCAGATCGATAATCTAAGAACTCATTGTGTTTACACGAGATCAAATTTATATATGATGAAAAATCTATTGATTGAGTTGCAAATTTAATTTTGCATGAGATCCAGGAAGAAGCCAATTAAGCAACCAACGAAACATGTTTAAATCGATGCAGACACCGAAAACACGGCCTGCATCGCCCCTCTGGTCTACTCAATATTTTCTGAACTTTTAACAAGTTTTGATTGCTCACCACATTTACCACGTGGTAAGCTTCTGAACTTTTGAAACGCAAATAAATATTATTGCACCCCAAATCCAAAATCATAAAATAGGATAGTTATGTCCTAGCAAATATGTCAAGCATTTAAACCCATCTCTACTTGGTTTCTTTTGAAACGTAAATAAAAGTTATCGCACCCCAAATCCAAAATCATAAAAATAGGATACTTATGTCCATTTAAACCCATTTCTACGACAAGTAATTCCGAACGGAGGGAGTAGCAAATATGACAAGCATTTAAACCCATCTCGACTTTTCACTGGATTTTTTTCGCTTGACTCAACTCCATCTCACGATAGTAGGGTTTTTGCGTCAACTTTCACTCCACCTCGCAACCTCGTCCTCTTAGGGCATGTACAATGCGGGGCGCTTAGGAAGGCGTCAGGATTCCTTTCCTATCAATATCCCGGTCGATTGGCAGTTAAAGCAATCAAATCCTGGCATCGGACGCCGCGGGGCGCAAAGATGTGCGCCGGGCGCTTCCTTCATTTTTTGCCCGCATGTGACGCATGTAATCCTGGAATTAGCGCCCATGGTTAGCGCCTAGCGTTGGAGAGTAGCGCTATTATATCTTCTACTAGCAAAAGAGCCCGTGCGTTGCAACGGGTAAACAAAAATTGCAACATTCAAATCAAGGCACTGAGAACATATATTTATAATGAATATAAATAGTGTACATCCCACCTTGTTAATTCAAATTAAACAAAATTAATCGTTGGATGCACTTAAGACTTTGTAAACTCGACAACAGAGAATAATTATTGATAATACAACATAGCATGCAAACTCGACATCAGAAAATAACTTAAAACCTCAAGCAAATCTATGTCCCTTTCTCAGTCTCAACTCCATGCAGGCTTCGGACGAACAAAAGGAATAGAACAAACTTGGACATCAAAGGAGGATATACTTCCTTAATTTGACGTAGCAACGTCTATAAAGCAGATGGTATGGGAAAACATGAAGAATTGCAAGTATAAGAAAAATCTAGTAGGATGCAAGAAAGAAGAGAAAATAATTCATAACCTCAAGCAAATTTATATCACTCCTTAGGTCTCAATTCATTTGTACACTGATGAACATAATAGAACAAACTCCCATTCTTTGCTATAGAACAAACGTCAGTTGCTTGACTTGCTATTTTTGCTTTCCTCTTTCCTTTATTTGCATATGCACTAATAATAAAGCGATTCCACTTATAAAGCCAAATTGCATAATGTGGATTTTAAAGGAAAAAAAATACACTACAACATGTAGTGATGTTGCGACACAATGCCTAGCAAACAAATAGAAATTGATTTTGTCAGAACTAAGGTCAAATGCAGCCTGACTCACTATTATTATTCTTCATCCACACTTAATCTTTTATTCTAATATGTAACAACACAACACTTAAGGCATCACTTACAACAGCAGAAGAATCGTTGTCACTAATAGCAGAAGACCATGATCATGCCACAAACGTGAAGAAGAACACCCTATCAGCAGGAGAAACTTCATGCTGCAGATATTCCCACCCCTTTGTTGGATTTGCAATGATCCATCTATATTTGAACATATTGAAATCAACATTTGCTTAAATAAAATCCATTTGCATAAGATCTAGTAATTCAGACTTAATAACACAAAGAGAAGTACATAACGCTGAAGAAATTTAGCGGGAGTGTCATATTGTATTCGATTCGATGATCATACTGTGACCAAAGTATGTATATATACAACAGCTTGAATTTTGCGGTCATAGAGAAATGTAACCAGAGTTAAGGACAATTGCATGTAAGCAGGAAATCTGCTAAATATACAGAGCTTAACTATGTTTCAAGTAATGTGCAGGTAGGCAATATAATGTTTTCAAATGCTATACTATAATAAAAAACATGCGCTCAATTATGCAGAGGAAAGACAACTAAAATAACCATGATAAGCAGAGGATAAAATTTAGGCGCCGGCAAAAAACCTGCGTTTTGGGGCGGAAACAACAACGGTGGCGGTGGACTCACTATGGAACAGTGGCGAGTCTTCGCCAGATGAGGCGGCTCCTGCGTCCTCAGACGCAGCAGCGGCAGCAACGTCCTCGCTGGATGAGGCGGCTCACAAAGCAGGGGCGGGGAGCAGCTGTTCGGATGTGGCTTCTTCCAGCTTCAACTCTTCATCACTACATTCAAATGAAAATGAAGCAAGAAACATCTGTCTAGCAAATGAAAGATAGCCCATCAATTTCAGCATAAAGAATCTGAGAATAAAAGCTCCAGCTTGCTTGGAGACATGTTATCTCTTACCCGGAAACATCAAAACTTGCTAGTTGCTACCAAACAACGTCATAAAAATGTCCAAAGGGAGAATTGGTCCCCCTTCTGTACCCGCACCAATTGCTGTCAAAATATCAAAGGATCGCGTGAGATTCCTTCATAAAGAGCCAAACTACTCAGATTCATAAAGAATTTCATGCACAAATCAACCTTAAGCATGTATGAAAAGTAAAATTAGATATGTGTGACTGGAACAACCAATGCAAATTAATCAATTGGTTTATCTGAACTGAAAGTCTCGCAGGGTAAGCTTCAGAAAGGGAGCTACTTCCCAGTGACCGTCGTCCAGCTATTCGACGCCGCGGTGGGCACCTCTCTCGCACTGCAGCCAAGGCATCAGATTATGGATGAACAAATGAGCAACGATGATTTAGTTGTCCAGTAGCTACTTGCCTGAATAACAGACACTTTCCTGTAACTGAAACTCTAAACCCATCCTATTCTCCAGGGGCAGAGGATAGAGCACTAAAAGAGCACCGTAAAAAATTAGTAAAACAAAATTAGAGTACGATTGTACGAACAAGAATTCATATATCGAATGTTACGAACTAATAAGGTTTGAATTACTTGAATTGAGGGTCTTCTCGAAAAGGAAGGATTCAAGTCAATACTTCACAACACTTTATATGAACATTAGAATCAAAAGGCTAATCTGAGTTAATGTTACCTTTGGTGCATAGCTCAGCCTGAGTACATACTACATCCACACTACATCGATAGTTCACTTTTGTGGTGACCCATAATATATTAATAGTCTTATTAAATTACATTGGAACTATGTTGCATGTTGCAGTCACTCAGCAAATCCGTTTATTTGCGCGTGTTGTAACAAACAAACCAACAAATTTATCGTCAGATAAACATATCATAAGCAACACGATCTCTCTCTCTCTCTTCATCTGCAAAGTAGCAACAAATAGCAGCACTAACACCGAAGATGATCATAAAATAAAATAAAATCATCGCAACTCTCTCTTCTCACTCTGATCTCTCTCTCTCTCCACCCTTGATCCATCTTATCAGCAGCACCGAACAACTTGCTCCATCTCATCTCATCGAACGAAAACGTAGTATAGAAAATGTCATCTCATCTCTCTCTGGCCCGGTGTCTCCATCTCACTACACAGCAGCAGCACGAACAACAATAGTAAGCTACTTACCACAAAAAAAATTAACAACTCTTAATCAAATGCACTACCGGATTAAACCTGATTTTGGGCAGAATTTACCCATGTTCTATGGTGCTATTTCTAAAGCAATCCAACAGTTGGTGATCCAGGTGCCCCAAACATTTTACCAAAATATCAGTCTGAAATATGATTCTGGTATTAAAACGCAAGACATGTTCCACCATTTAATTGATTCATGTCTTTAAACCCCTTAGCCTAGTAATCACTAATCAGACACATCAAGTATTATGAGCAGAAAAAGGAAGATCAGTTGGACAATGCTACCATCTTATCAAAACAGTTATCCCGCACAAAACCGCCTGAATGTAAGGTGTATATCCTGAATTTTGTCAATAAACAAAGTGTGACACAAAATTGTAAGTATACTGATTGGAGGTGCACACACCTAAAGCGAGTAATGCCGTTGCTACTGTTTCCAGCATTTACGCCAAGGATCTCCACGCGTTCGTTATTCACATCAGCCACAAAAAGCCCGGATGCTCACCGCTCCAGGACTCTAAGACCACAAGTAGTGTCCTTGCGAGGCAGCAGGCCATCTTGGCTGGTAACTGTAAAACGTAGCGCACTGCTACTCCCCGAAGAGATGCGCCTAGAACCACCGCCAGCCTCCTCGTGTCCCCCTTCGCGTCTTCACCAGTCCACGGGCTACCTCTTCCAGCACTCAAGATGTAGTTATTACGTGCCAAAATCAACAGATTGATCCTGCAGAGTTGAAGGCTTTAGAAGATCAACATAGGAGCAAGCATATTAGAACTGAATATAAGATTACCGCGTGCACATGTCGCATCAAATATGCATAATTACAATTTTACAGGGCCAGAAAAATGACATTGTAGTTCACTAATGTGGTTAGAGGTTTGTGCATCCAACCATCTAAGTATAAATGTAGATTCTACTTCTAAATATCACAATTTCACCCACTCAGGAAAGTGTGCTGAATGTTATTGTTCTTTGAAATAAGATGATTGCTCTTCTGTTCCTTGAAGAAGATCATCAATGGATGAGACAGCTCAACATATAAGGCCTTAGTGGTGATTTGTCTTGCCTAAATGAGGCATAATATTAGCAAATATATAACACCTCATTTGGCATCAGAGATTTACAAAGTGCTTGATCAAGTAAGATCACAGAAAGCAACAGCTGAACATGTACCTTGTCACCGATCTTCACACTCACAGGTGGAAGGTGTGATATGAAGATTGTATGGTAGTTCCTGGTTATTGCTATATAATCTGCAACTCTGATTTGAGTATTGGAATGAACAATTTTAAGAATAATGAAAGCACATCATGCCGAGGGGTTAAAAAAAATCTCTCACATTAGAATTCAGTTTCAAATTCATACCACTGAAAAAAAGATAGATACTACTTCATATATCTTTTTTGTCAAGCCAATACCCACTCAACAATTGGAAAAGCAGGCCATGGATCTTCAGAACGAAGAGCAAAACAAGCTGGTTGAGGACCAGTGTCAGGAAGATGCGGTAGAAACTGTACCGGTTTCCTCTGACGAGCAAGTTGGTAGCACTGAAGAAATAGAAGAAGAGGTCGTGGATCCTCACAACGTTTTAGCAGGTGTCAAAGCTGTTTGCCCAGGAGCTGCTGAATGTGTTCGCCGGCTGCGTGCTGAAAGACGTGGCCGAGATGGCTGACGATTCAGTTCAGCGACATTGGCAGCGAGGCGAGCCTCCTGCTCTCGTCGAGCTGCTCGGCAAGGACGCCGTCCTCGGTGAGCTCGAGGGCGAGGACCGCAGTGCTACCGCCAGCGTCCGCGGAGAACGTGCGCTTTAGGAGGAGGTGGAGGACGAAGACGGCGCTGGACCCGTGGCTGCCGGCGGCGACGCCAGTTGTCGCACGGAGAGGCGAGGTCGAGGAGGAGGCCGGGGTTGTGGAGGACGGCGGCGCGGCCTGGCTGGGGCCTCGGGGTGGCGCTCGGAGAGGCGCGACGGGCGCTGCTGGTGGTCGTCGGCGACGGCGGGTGGCGAGGGGCTGGCGGAGCGGTGCAAGGAGGCGCGAGGCGTGGGCCCTCCATCCTCCCGGCGAGCGCCCTCCATCCTTCCGCGCGAGGCACGGCGGCTGCTGGCGCACGACGGGATTGGCGAAGTCGCCGGCGCAGGACAGGATAAGACGAAGGGGAGAACTGCGGACTGAATTAAAATGACTATAGGGTTTTTTTTGTAAAAGTGAAACGTTTTCCCGAGTGTCACTAAAACAGGGATTGCGGGTTGATTTCAGGTAAATGAAGGGTCCTTTTTGCAAAACAGCCATAACGGACGACCAGAAGCGATCGCTGGTTTATCTACTACCCCTATAAAAGAAAGAGAGGGCAGATCCAACTCATCATCTTAGCCATCTAATCATAAAATCTATGGTCTAAAATCTTCACCAACGAAGTTTCGTTAACCACTAATCGCATCTTGTCGTAGCACTTCGTGGTCCGAAAATAACTCCCCCCCCCCCCACCACGACGAGGCCACCCCATCCCGAATGGCTCAACCGCTGCCCTCGCCCCACGCACGCTGGCTCCGGCCACCTATAATCTTCGTCCAATCCTTGCGCCAAGGTCTCCACCCGCCACCCCTTCGCTCCTCTCCTAATCTTCACCCCACTTCCTCCACGCGAACCTACAATGGCCCTTCCCACACAACTCTACACGCATGCCCCATCCTCGCCGGCGAGAGTTCGCCGCCTCCCTCGCAGTCCTCCCGGTACCTGTTGATCAGGTCGTGGCCAGAGAGAGGCACACGGGAGCTGTTGTCGCCATCGGGCAGCGTGGATGCATCTGGGCCTGCCGCCGGCGAGCGAGGCCACTCGTGACGAAGAGGATACTAGGGCTCCCGAGGCAACAATATGATTCAATGCATTCTTTCTGCTGTCGGGATTGGCCGAGCTTGAGCGCGTCCCCGCCGCCGTCGTTGGCCGCGCTCCGCTGCCGGCCCTTGCCGATGTGGTGCTTGAAGAGGAAATAGATGCGCAGCATGGGTGGATGCAGCGCCACCAGCGCCTGGTCACGCGGCTGCACTGGGAGTCTGGGACCCTTAGATTAGCACCGCTGGGCCAAGTTGCTTCTTCTTACGCCACCGCTTCATTGTGAAGCTCTTAACATTAGCTGAGTATGGTCTTCTTTCATGGGTGATTTTTCTTTAGTCATATTCAGTGTTCTGTAAGATATGTCGCCAATGCATGTGTCCTCTAGCCAGATCATTATACGTCTTGATGTCATTAATTACTGTTCTTATAGGATTTTATGACCTCTACAAGAATGTCCCAATGTTGAAGGAAATTGCCTCTAGATTACTTGGCCCTTCGTTTGATTGGATAGGGACATGGAAAATGATCTCAAGGCTCAAGTATCTCGGAACCACGCTTTTTGTGAATAATCTCCAACAGGCATTTACATGGTCTCTTAAGATTGTAAGTGCTACTAAGTCTGTTCTTAGTGCATTGGCAAAGCCAATTATGGGGCCACTGTTGGAGGTTCTTGAATTTACCCTGCCACTATGGAATGTGTGTGCAGAAACAGTTGAATATCTCAGTTCGGCTGCAATGGTAGCGATGGGGACATCATGCAGTGTGGTTATCAGTGAAGGGCAGATGATCATTTGGCCATTTTGGTTTTGCTTCAGTACAATATTTAATATTGGTATGGTTACCGTAGTCTTCCAAATGATCTTTTTCTTTTTCCCTTTGCTTTTTTATTCTGGTGACTTACTAATATTTTTGTTTGCCTTTTATTTACTGCAGCCAATTCAGTCTGTACCCTGTAATTTGGTTCGTTGGAGAGATACTAGCTCACCTTGCCGACTTGTCGTTGCACTAGCAAGTTTTGTAGCAGACTTCTTTGATGATATTATTAATTGATGTTTTAAGACAGGCCTGATCAACATTAAGTTCGTTGTATCAAGTTGGTTCTGCATCGAGAGCACCTGCACTTATATTTGAATCTACCATTTGGGGATCACTCTGGAAAGATCTTATGTAGCCAGGTAACATAAATTTGTTTGGATGCGTACTGATTTTTTCAATTACTATATTAGGCAACCTACATTGTCTCTTGTTTTAGATTTTCCGTGCAGCCCAGAGCATTTTGTACGGTTTTGTTGCCTTCTTTTCAACGTGCAATAGGCATCATCTAAGGTAATTTTTCTTTTGGCTTGTATGCAGAGGTAGTATTCTCAAATCAGACAAACAATTCGTCAAAAATCTGAATGATGAGAACATCTGTGCTTTTTTGTTAAGAGTCTAGCCAATGAGATTTTAAAATTGCGTAGTGTAGCTCACATTATGCCTCCATGAGTGCTATGTGCTAATTGCGACTACATGGTGCAGCACAAACTCATAGAAGTTCTTCTTCGACGCCTATTCCGCCTTAAGTGCACGCAGCATACCTCCTCTTGTGAAGGAGCTCGAAAATATAATAATCAAGATCATCCTGTAAGTATTTGCATTTTATACTTATGGGTGACGCTTGTGTTCATTCAACCATGTTTCGGAAACGAAATATCTCTCTAGAGAAAGAACTACCCTGGGAACTGATATTATTCATTTTGTTATGATACTCCTGGACATCTAAATATATAGTTCATTCCAAAACAGCCGATCTACCATGGACTGGATACTGAGAGTGTAAAGAGCGATGGTGATGATTCTGGAGATTGTGATAGGGTGTCGTCAAGTTTCACAAGCTCATCATACACCCACCACCTTGCTCTGGGCCTTACAAGAGAAGAAGGATAACAAGATCTGATGCTGGAAGTGGTATGTCTGAAGAACCATACTCAGAATTTGTGACCTCACCGAGATATTCGTCATATTCATCTTCATCATGTTGCAGTGATAATGATAGTAGCAAGCCATCGGTGGAGCCTAGCACATACAAGGATGTGCTGATCATGTTCCGATTCAACGATCATGATCTGCCGCTCAGACTAAAGATAGTTATACTGTCTGATCGTTCTTCACCCCTTCCTTCGCGTTTTACGACCGTCGGGATGACTCTGTTGATGAAATGTTCTCCGGCATTGACCACTGCCCCTTCACGATGTTTAGTCTCTAGGTTGTAGTGTGTGAAACAGACGAGACATCTGAGCATCTCCACTTGTCCAGGTTTCTCCACTGCATATTCCGCATGCCCCTGCACCTACTGCCTTCCATAGCTATGCTAACCTGCAGCAGCAACCAGCAACGTTAGCCCCCCTTTATCATGTGTTTTTGTTTATATATTGTCCTTCTGTTCTTGATGTGGCTGGGTGGAAGCATATATTTCTGATGCATGTATATGTTTTAAGAAGGGATGTTGATAGAAGATTCCTATTATGCATGCCTATTTTCTTAAAAGCTTCCAATGTCTGTCATGTCAATTATGTGGAAACTGGCCAAGATGATTGTCTTTTACAGCTTATACTATGCATTTTTTTCTTTCAATTTTTTGCTTGTGTGTTCATTGGATTATTTTATGAGCTGTGATATTCATTTCTTACATAATAAGGAATTCTATGCAAAATTCCGCGGAGCATAATCTTGATTGCCCATCAAGGAAGAAATTTAAGCTCACGGCACTACTGATGGGTGGCACTGATGGAAGAAATTTAAGCATATATTTGTGTACATGACTGATGATGAGGTTGTTGTAGTGTCTTCGGTGCAATCTCCTGCGATATAACCCTTGAGCCAGGCAATCAGATGGATGTCCTAGATTTATGATATTTTTTTGTCAGCATTTATTTTTATTGTCAATAACGGTTGTAATATACAAAATCTGCTTTAAGAATAACATTTTGGTGTTAAGATTTCAGTTTAGAATGTTGGTTATATGACATTGATATTTTCATGTTATATATTCCATTTTATTAGTCATTTAGGGTGAGTATCTGCAGTACATAATCAAGTTTTAGAAATTCCATAATACCTTATCATCACCATTTGCATCTTTACACAAGCCTTTGGTTGGCGACCTCATATGTGAATCATCCGTTGATTCGCTATTCCTTGATTTATTTTTTCCCAGCCTTGATTCAATGATGCTTCCAATTATAACTAGATTTAATCTATTCTTTTTACAATCTATGAAAATACGGAATGGATGAAATAATGCATACATAGTTAATTTGTTTGACCACAATACTCCTACTTTTCAAAATACAACTTGGGCAACATCACAACACTGTGTATCAATTTAATTTTTATATATTTTGAAACATTTTTTGCGCATTTAATTTCTATTTTTTCAAACATTTATTATTGAATGTATTTAATTCATATATTTTGAACGATTTATATGTATATTGGTTTGAATTTAAATTGAACAATGTTTGAGACGTGCATTGCACGTGCAAGCTTACTAGTTAGTAGGTAAAGATTTAATAATATTACTAGTACAAATGCCCGTGCGTTGCACCGGGCGAAAAAAGAGACACAACCCTCCATTGGGTCTCCATTGGGCTTCATATTCCATTGTGCACCATTTTATATATCCAATTTTAATAAACATCGATAATAAGGTAATACTGATTATTACTTTTTGTAGAATCAAGTTTGGACGTGAAGAAGCCAACTTAGTCTTCTTCATCAGTTGCAAGAGCAGTTTTGCATGGAATAGTTTGTCAATCGTTTTTTTTTTGCTTTTATGGAAAACATGAAAATTTCCTTATTTTTAATAGAAGTTTTTACATAAAAATTGGAACACTTCTTTAAGAATCTTAAACGTTTATGAAAATTAGAACATTTATAAAAAACACATTTTTAACGGATGTTTTTTCTTTAAAGAATGTTTTGATCTTTTTTTGTACATTTCTAAATGATTTTTTTAGTAAAAATGGAATTTTCGGGGGGATTTTTT
>LR738714.1:770619586-770682949 GCA_902687465.1 Secale cereale | reverse complement strand
CCCCCCCCCCCCCCCTCTCTTCCTCTTCCTCGGACCAGATCTCGCCCTGATCCGCGTGTGTCGTGCGGTGGCTTTCGCAGGTTCAGCGTGCCGGAGGCGGCGCCCTTCACCGCGGTGCTCAAGTTCGCCGCCGAGGAGTTCAAGGTCCCGCCCCAGACCAGCGCCATCATCACCAACGGTACGCCCCCCCGTTCCCAACCTCCGCGGGTCCTCCCGTCGGGACCGTAGTGCTCTCGTTGATCTGATGCGATTTAGATTAGGCGCGTCGCGAGGGTCTGTCAACGGGTTGTGGTCTTACCGGGGAAGTGATAGACAACCCGCGGCTTCTCTGCTCGGTGGGATTTGTCTTCATGTTGGAATGATTTGATAGTGTAGGTGTTCGGCAGGTTCAGATATGCCTCTGAATTGGGGTGAAAAAAGAGTTTACTGTGCGTTGTTGACGCATATAAGGAATTCAGTGGGAAGTCTGTATGGTTGCGGGAACAGGGGAATCCATAGCACAGTTTCGACATGTGGTCTGATCCAGACAGATAGGTTACTGATCTGTTCCGGCTTTGGCAAGCCAAGTGGCGATTCCATAGGGTGATTTGAGGCTCTCCGCGGATGTTTTTCCCAGGGCAGGCATGCCCGAGGTTTTGCAGTGATTGTTGGCATTCATGGCCCTATGTTCTTAGCCTTATGAGATGCTCAGTGCTGATTTGTAATGTTTCAGCCTTTTCACCTAGACACGGCCACCACATATTTTTGGGCACCTAGTGTTTGATGCTTGAGCCTACCATATATACCTTATCATTTTTATGATGGTGTAGTGCTTAGGAATATGACCAATAGTCCTTGGATTTTTCCAGTGAATTCATGTGTCATAATCTCATTGGTTAACAGGAATTTTTGGCCCATCAAAGATGGGATTCTAGATCAGCATGGAAGGATGTGTTATTTCCCGGCTTGTTTCTTTGTACTCTGCTGAAAACCTGCAGTATAGTTTTGAACTGTTAGTTTTGTTGCCTTTTGGTGGGTGTTGGTCAGGGCTAACATACTAACACGAGCGTTTTTAACTTCTTATAATGCAATCATCATTTGATTATGAGCTGTCAAGCTTGTGTGACAAGCTCCAGATGGTTACAGCAGAAAAATGTTTGTTCCTTATTATTTCGCTTGTTTGACATACATAATGTTCTTACTTTGACTAACATTGCTCTTCCCCCATTTGCAGATGGAGTAGGCATCAACCCACAGCAAAGTGCAGGTACTATTTGCAGATACCCACGTTTACATTTTGTTCAGATCTGTGTTCTTTTTCACTTGTTGACACACAACAATTTTCTTTTAGCTACAAGAAGTCCACCAATATATTTTCGCCAACTAATTATGTTGCATAGAAATATTCGAGTTACTGGGATAAGTTAGTCGTCTGAGTTAAGCAAGACTGGTTGAACTGTTTGAGGCCACTGCTTTTTTGCATGTTCATATTATGAACCATTCGATTTGTGTTGGTATGCTGGCTCTAAAGTTTGCTACACTAGAACTTAGATAAGGTGGCCAGCTTGATTGTAAAAAGGAGTATAGTTGATAAGCTTAATAGCCTTGTAGTTCTCTCTTTATCAGAACATAGGTCTGTGTAACATAAGATATTCGTCTTCAGGACACTCACTGCCCTTCTCTTATATCTTGACTAACTCTGAGCCGCCTTATAGAGCTTGCATATCGTATGCCATATATTTAGTACTTTTATCTTAGTCTAGCCAATAAGGACACCACTTCCCTATGTCAACCTGCCACTTTTCTTACATGCCTGCTGATGTAAAACTATTGTTAATTTTTCAGGCAACGTGTTCTTGAAGCATGGGTCGGAGCTGCGCCTCATTCCCCGTGACAGAGTTGGAGCGTCGTCTTTCTAGTCGTCATTGTTAGAGTCAACAATGAATGAAGAAACCTATTATAACAGGAATAAAAGCATGCCGATGCTTGGTTGTATAATGGATGTAACATGGTTGAGTATAATTTGCAACCAACAGCCAGCCCTTTGATTGACAGGATGAATATAGTTTGCCAGACACAGTGCTATGTGTTGCTGTCTTTGTTTGCAGCCTCTGATTTCCTGGAATGTTGTTAAAAAATTAAGGGCATGTTTGCTTGCAGTGTGGACTTTTTGAGAGGGAAAAATACACCTGGTACTCAGTGCTGGATATCTCATTGTTTCTGAGGAGAAAAAGACATTGACCTGCGCTTTTGCCCCTGCCTTCTTCTGTTTCTCCAATGCCTTTGCCCCTTGTCGAGCATCAGTCAGGTTGGCTGTTGCAAGGCTGCGATGATGGGGTCAATGTGCTGCAACATGGGGAGGTCGTCGAACCGCTGGCACGAGGCAATAACGACCTATGCAGCAGAATTGTTGCTGTGAAGCCCATGTTTGCGTCAATGATCCCTTTGCCTATGCAGATTCGATCTGATTTTAATTCTCTGTTTAGTTGGAAGGCATGCAAGAAAATGCTTGCCTTCTTATGCGTCATACTTCCACAAACCGCGGAGGAGAAAAATCGCAACCAGCTTTTGTTTCTTGTTCATGGCAAGGCCCAAAGATCGTGGCGGGTTGGAGTTTAACCCAAGCTCTGCTCCCTCGCAAGCATGGCGGCTCCTGAGCTGCCATACGAATACCTGGGGTGAACATTCGGGCTTTGGTGTGACCCCTGGATCCCAAGAGACCTCCACCTGCGACCTATCACCCCCACCTGCGACCTATCACCCTGGTGCCGCCTCTGTTGGGTGATCGATTTCATCGAACAAGGAGGTACATGGACTCTGGCTCCGCTATGGCAGTATTTTCAGGAGCTGGATGTTGAGGAGCCTGCAAAGCTCAAGCCTTCCACAGAGCTCAAGCAATCACAACAATGTCAATCCCTTCGATTGTTGGCTATAACAACGACAAGAAAAGTCTGCCAGCGCCTTTCTCATTGTTACAGTCAATAGAAGAAACCTTCATAACATGGATAAAACAGTTTGATGCTTGTTTGTATGATGAATGTAACATGTTGAAGATAATTTATCATCAACAGCCAGTCCTACTGCATGTGTCTTTGAAGACATGAATATAGTTCGCTAGGCTGTTTTGAAGCTCTAGTTTCTTGGTAATGTTTTTAAACCAGTGCTTCCAGTACGGGTCTTTTTTGGGAGATGAAAAGAAAAAAATAACATACCTAGCAGCTATCATATATGGTCGGATTTTCATTAGGCTAAGCGGTCAAAATCCTAGGCTCCAGTGACAGTTTCTCCCGTTGGAGCATGCCCGCCATGGCAACGACGCTGGATCATGCATGCCTAACTGAGGGCAACCATGATGATGACACATGCCTTTTCGGGAAGGCGTCCACGCGTTGTTTCTTCTGTTTCTCTCCGATCACATCCTGGCAATGTTGGTCCAGCTAAAGTTACAACTATACCCACAAACAAATAAAAGTTACAACTATAACTAACAGAGATTGCAAGACAGATTCTTCAGTTTTGTGTTCCAACGGTGTTCCAACTATCTAACTCTGGGATGATTTATAGGAAGGGAAGATTTTCCTTTACCACCACGAAGAGAACATACATTCAAGGCATTGGAATTTATTCAGGCCTTACAATGATTGTAAGAACAATCAAGTACTTTTCCCTTCAGAAATATACATTTTGCAGGGAGTTTTCACGTAACTAAATCAGAACAGACAATATTTCTTCCATCCGCTCGGGTGGCAGATTCTTAGCTTTCAAACGGTCATAGGCGTACAACCAATCATCTGGTCCTTTTCCACTGCAAGTCGCTCCGGCAACGCCTACGCCAAGGGCACGTAGGGCTCCAGGCAACCCTCCACATGCCAAAACCATCTGCTTGCAGTACCCAGTAAGTTATAAGTTAGTGCTCGGATAGTTTATCATAGGTTAAATCTAGCCGAAGAAGTATTTTGTAGAAGCACAAATTACCTGTTTTGCGATATCGTAAATTTCAGTATCAGCTTCTGTGAATTCGACTCCCGTATTGTACTTGAAAAGGTTCCAAGCATCTTCTTCCCCAAGGCACTTCATCTCAAGAGTGTTTGGTACGGTGCATCCCATGCGACAACACACCTCCTGGCTCCTCGACGCCATAACAACCTTTTGCCGACGGCCAAGAGGCATTGGCAAACCGATGGCTGCCAAGTCTGGGAGTCCACCATCTTTCACGTTGTCTAACAGAAGCAGAAAACTGCTGTGCCCTATATACTCAGCGATGATTTGAGCTCGGCAATGATCCTCTAACAACGACATGGGCTCCCATTCCAATTTCATGAAAATATTGAGATTATATTGCATATCTCTCACGCTACCCCTTCCAATAGCAAAGAGGTGACTAAATGAGTCACCATAGCAATCAGAGACGAGTGACAAAAGTCGCGTCTTCCCAACACCCCGGGCACCCCATAATCCAAAAATTGATCACTCTGTAAGAATTCATGCACCTTATTCTTGTAGATGTCCATCCCCCAGAGGCCACGAATTCGCGGCATTATCTGCCGACCACGGTGTGGAATTACTCGCTCCTCAAATGTCTTGTTGGCCTGGTCAACAGCAGGAGCTGTGTAACGAGCACCCAGCTCCCGCAGAAGAATGCCGATTTCGTACATGGCCGCACCAACCTGATTCAGAGCAACACCATGGTCAACAAGTCACGCATGAAAAAGCACTTGTTTAATTTGCATGAGTGAGGAAGAAGTCAACAAGATTATCCAAAATCATAATACCAACGCACGAATACCACATATACTAGAGAGCCACATCTTAAAGTAGTAAACAGTGGAGAAAGCATATGTTGGATGTAGAAGATGCACATGGAAGTAAAGTCATCATTACATATTTACCTCCATGGTAATGTGATCCACACAATACGCCACGGAATACATCAACCGGCACGAGAGGTCAGTGATAGATTATATTATATTATACCTGAATACTGGGCATCCATTGATAGACCGTCCTATGGACCCATAGGAAGATCATCTTGAGCACCAATAGGCAAACCATGAAAGTAAGCTTTAGTTGATGGTACACTGGAAGCCTGTGTCTGAAATGAGGGAAATTGTGAGATCATGTAATCATCAAAATTATATTGTCTGCTTGTACCCTACAAAGACATAAATAGGGTTTGCATATGGTTGCACGCTGGTCATTTGGTCAGCATTATAATAGAATTATGAATCAATGAAAACTCCGGTGGTGGAGAAATGTGGAATAAGCAGGTGAAAGCAATGAAACATGGCATGATCGTAGCCGCCATGAAATAATTGATGGCATAATGATGCAAGAAAATGGCGCAAGGAATTATTTCAATGATTGCAAAATAAATAAATATCCAATAAATGCACCAGATATATCGTGTGGAACATGGATTTGGCACTTTTTCACCCCCCCCCCCCCCAAACCCGTGCCCTTCACCATACGAACACATAAACAGCCGTGCTGCATGAGTAAATCCAACCTTATTAATGTGGACTACACTGGATGATGAAAAACAGAAGATTTGGAAAGGAAGACGAACGAGGGAAGTATTTACCGGACAGATGCTCACATATAGGAACTAGCAATGCATGCATGGTGGGATCAATGAGTTAAAGGACCAAGAAACCCACTCCAGTAATAATTAAGCTAAAGGACATAACAAACCTCATGGTGAAAGGAAAGAAAAACTGAATTGTTCTCACAAGTTTAAAAATCACCGAGGATGGCAATAACATTATCCTCATACTGCAGGTTACAGATGGACATTAAGCTAGCATGTGTCATAACTTAAATTTACAGGTTATAGCTTGTGTTGTAACTTATACGTAACAGATCTGTAAGACATTAAATTAGCTTCTTCAGACTCGCAAAAAAAAAAAAACAAATTAGCTTCTTCAGATTCCACTTGACGAGTAAGAAAAAAAAAAGTACAGACAGTCACGTAGTCTACGGAATTACCGGACAGTTTATACCTTTCTGGTTCAACAGGCCTTGGCTCTCTTGCTAACACGCAGTCCTCTTTGCTAACTAGTACCGCGGAAGAGGAGGAACTGGGCGGAGGCGGATCTCTCGGCGTCCTGGTGTCGGCGGCTCTCTCCCACTCCCCTGTATCGTCCCTGCAGGTGCCCTCCATTGTCCCGCACGTTCGCCGCCGCACGTCCGACCAGCCGCGCCGGTGACCTCCAGGCTCCAGCCTCCAGTCTTACCGGGGGCCATCTACGTACGTGTTTGAAGCGGCGGCCCACAAACCCTATGTGCCCGAGCATTGTACGACTTGCTTGAAACTTTTCTACGGGTTCGGTCGGGAGCGGCGCGGACCTGTTTCTGGATGGATGGCTGCGATCCCCGCTTGGCGATGATCCAACGGCTGGTCTTGCCGTGTGTGCTGTGGGTTCCGTGGAAGTGGAACTATACAACAATGCCACGAACTTGCCGGGTGTCAGTGTCACACCAGGATTAGATCTACAGCTCAAGGGTGAATTTATGGAAAATCAGCAAGACATAGCACTACATCGGAGATTAGACACCCCTAAACAAGAGCTCTCCGTCTCCATCATAGATTGGTTCCCCTCCTCCGACCGGCCTCGCCTGCCTGCGTTGGGAGGCGTGAGAAAAGGGCCGGGCCATAGATGTACAAAGTGTGCGGGCCGCACAAGGCTCATAATTTTTGTGGCCACAAAATTTGTATACAAGCCTGGTATTTTTCTTAAAAACTGTTCATAGCAAGCCGTGGGCCACTGGGCGCTAGGGCTCCGGCGGACGCTGCACGCTGGTGCCTCGATGTTCCTAAAAAAAGAAAAAAACTGCTCGATGCCTCGATCGAGATGGAAACGGCGAAATCACTAATTGAGGAGTACTCGTTGCAAAAATCATCCCAAAACCTTAGGTTGCGACAAGTGGCGTGTTGCATATGCGCCACTTGTCGCAACCTGGGCGTTTTCACTTTTTTCGTAGATCCGTTTATTCAAAATGTTTTATCTCTTAAACCGTGGGTCCAAATCTCGAACCGTTTTCACTGTTGAATTCCTCACGTCGAGATCTTCAAAACTAGATCACATGTTGATAGGTTTTGATGATTTTTTTCCACGAAAAAACCGAACAGGACGCACTGGTTTTTTCCATGGTTTTAAATAGCCCGCTATAGCTGCGCTATAGCACGCTATAGCTTTTTGGAGAGGTTCCGCGCTAAATGTATTTTGTCCAACCACCTGAGCGAACGTTTTAAATAGCCCGCTATAGCATTTAGAAGAGGTCCGCCGCTAAGAGGCTTAGCGCGCTATTTAAAACTTTGACCCTTTCTAAGAAAGGCGCACCCGTGCCTCTCGCGTAATCACAACTTGTGCCTCTGACGGAAGCAAAACCGTGACTCTCGTGGAAAAAAAAGAGAAAACGCATTTTTTCCCGTTTCCGAGGAGGCACGGCCATGACTCTCGCGAAAGCACAACCGTGCCTCTCGCGAAAGAAAAAAAAAACAGAAAACGTGTTTTTTTTCGTTTCCGAGATGCACGGCCGTGACTCTCGCGAAAGCACAGCCGTGCCTCTCGCGAAAGCAAAACCGTATATTTTTGTAGAAGCAGAAACGAATACAAAAACCCCGGAAATGAATACGGAAACATATACTACCGAAAACGGACATAGAGCGAGATACAAAGTGGACACGGAAACAGAAGTGGGCGTTGACCGAAACTTAAAACCCTCTTGAATCATAAAGAAATACATGCACAAACAAAAAATAACATGGCTACAAAATAATATCATTATGTTAGCAACTTGAAAATAGTATCATTATGTTAGCAACTTATCATAGTATTATAGTAGTACTAGACAATTCTGTATAGGGTCAAGCTGAGTACTCCCTTCGTCCCAAAATTCTTGTCTTCGATTTGTCTAAAAATGGATGTACCTAGTCACGTTTTAGTGTTAGCTACTTCTCCATCTAGATAAATCTAAGACAAGATTTTTGGGACGGAGGGAGTACATGTGTGGTAGTAGAAGTTGACCCTTAAATGATCCATTATACTTATTGTGTCATTGTGTGTTGTTTGTTGGTTGGGCTACACAACAACCATTTGTCTATAGCAAAAATGAAAATTCCATATTCACGGAAACGGAAAGTTCCGTTTCCACGCATGTTTCACTGAAAAACACCGTTTCGTATTTGTTTTCATTTCCGCATAAAAAATTTCATTCATACTTTCGTTTTCCAAATTTCCCTTTATGTTTCCATATTTTCTCTCTATTTCCATTTTCCCACCGGAAAAGTGGAAAGTTTCCATTCCATTTTCATCTCGCGGAAGCAAAACCGTGACTCTCGCGAAAGGCAAAGAAAAAAAAAAACAGAAACACGTTTTTTTTGTTTCCGAGAGGCACGGCCGTGACTCTCGCGAAAGCACAACCGGGCCTCTCGCGGAAGTAAAACCGTGACTCTCGTGAAAAAAACGCATTTTTTCTTTAAAAAATCAAATATTTTTTTGATCGAAAAGCTAAAGAAGATCGGTGGAAAATCAAAACGTGGAAAAAACCCGGGAAAAAATATTTAAAAAACAGAAAACGCGTGCAAAAAAATAAAAAAAAATCCGGAAAGAGCGTCCAGAGCGCGACACGTAGTGAATGACTGAGAACGCGCCAAATGCAGCTGATCATTGCAAGGCTGTCGAAAGAGCGCTCGTTAACTAGTTGCTCTCTGAAAACGGGATCATCGGTCTCAAAGAAAAAAAAGGATCGTGGACTTGATCGATCGGAAAACTGTAATAGCAGTCGCGGTGGCTTCCCTACAGGAAACTATAGATCGTCTCCTTCACGGCTTTCATGTCATGCCCTCAGCCCTCATCGTATCCCCACAATGCCCTCATCCCTCATCGTATCGATCGGCAAATCGCAAGCAATTTACGCCGATGCAGTTGTTGCCTTCCTCTCCCAAGTTTTAGACTCGCCGCCTCGTCGGATAGATCCTCGCCTCGTTAGATCGATCGGCGTTTTCTCTTTTTTCATAGATCCGTTTATTCAAAACATTTTATCTCTTAAACTGTGCATCCAATCTCGAACCGTTTTCACCGTTGAATTCCTCGCGTCGAGATCTTCAAAACTAGATCACATGTTGATAGGTTTTGATGATTTTTTTCCACGAAAAAAACCAGACGAAAAAACCGAACCGGGTGCACTGATTTTTTCCATTGTTTTAAATAGCCCGCTATAGCCCCGCTATAGCATGCTATAGCTTTAAGGAGAGGTTCCGCGCTAAATGTATTTTGTCCAACCACCTGAGCGAACATTTTAAATAGCCCGCTATAGCATTTAGAAGAGGTCCGCCGCTAAGGCTAGTCCCAATGGGGAGGAACTTAGTAGTAACATCGTTGCCATGTAGGACAAAAAGCTGACATGGCAAACATTTAATGAGGAAAGAGAGGGTAGTGGTAACATAGCTAGTTACCGGAACATCACATATTTCAAGACATTGTGAGTCTATAAACTAATAAATAGAGTTTTGCATGATGTTCCTACCCATTGTGATGATGGTAACATAGCATAGAATAGCGTGTATGTTCTTGCTCTATGTTACTCCCCATTGTGACCAGCCTAAGAGGCTTAGCGCGCTATTTAAAACTTTGACCCTTTCCGAAAAAGGCACACCCGTGCCTCTCGCGTCTCGCGTAATCACAACTGTGCCTCTGACGGAAGCAAAACAGTGACTCCCGCGGAAGAAAAAAGAAGAGAAAACGCGTTTTTTCCGTTTCCGAGGAGGCACGGCCGTAACTCTCGCGAAAGCACAACCGTGCCTCTCGCGAAAGCAAAACCGTGACTCTCGCGAAGGAAAAAAAAAACAGAAAACACGTTTTTTTCGTTTCCGAGAGGCACGGCCGTGACTCTCGCGAAAGCACAACCGGGCCTCTCGCGGAAGCAAAACCGTGACTCTCGCGAAAAAAACGCATTTTTTCATAAAAAAGTCAAATATTTTTTTGATCGAAAAGCTAAGGAAGACCGGTGGAAAACCAAAACGTTGAAAAAAACCCGGGGAAAAAATGTTTAAAAAGCAGGAAACGCGTGCGGAAAAGTAAAAAAAAAATCTAGAGGGAACATCCAGAGCGCGACACGTGATGAATGACTGAGAGCGCGCCAAATGCAGCTGATCGTTGTGAGGCTGCCGAAGAAGCGCTCGTTAACTAGTTGCTCTCTGAAACCAGGATCGTCGGTCTCAAAGGAAAAAAAAGTATCGTGGACTTGACCGATCGGAAAACTGTAATAGCAGTCAAGGTGGCTTCGCTACAGGAAACTATAGATCTTCTCCTTCACGGCTTTCATCTCATGCCCTCGGCCCTCATCGTATCCCCAGTTGCCTTCCTCTCCCAAGTTTTAGACTCGCCGCCTCGTCGGATCGATCCTCGCCACGTTAGATCGATGGGCGATCTCCTCCAGGTGCCTCACGGGTTCGAAACACGTAGCCTGCCACTAGTGAGTCCTGCTTTTCAATTATCGTCAGCTCCTACCGCTAATTTCTAATTTCATAAATCCTAATTAACTTTTGGCAGGGTTTGTTAGAGATCAATTCTTGCCCCTTTTTTTAATAAAGACACCCATAGTGCATCTTAGATCTGATTATCATTGAGGAAAACAAAGGCAAGTACAATGGATAGATAACTGGACGTAGAACGACTAGTAAAAAGTAAAATTACATTAAAAAGCATACTAGTCTTCTTCTTCCTCTGATTGTACGCTGCTCGCCGGAGATTGAAAATTGCACTAAACCAACAACAAAGGAAAGCGACACCTGTAAACGTCCTCGCCATACAAGCCTTTGAAGACCGCAATAGCCACTCGCCCCTTGAGACGAGATCTAAAATTGTTGAAGCAGCATCGGCTGGAGCATCACCCCAAGCAGAATAGGCTTGCAATCCACCACCACCAGTTCAGAGGGTTGGAGAAACCAGGTTAAGTCACAGAACAACACTGAAGAAGATGTCATAGTCGCCACACCATATGCCAGCTAAAAGCACTCCTTGAGAGACATACGAACTGCCAAGATCTGAAGTAAACCAACCGATCTGGGGAGACAAACTCTCACAGGCCCTTCGCCGGCGTCGGATCGGACGTCGTCGAGGTAGGGAGAGACCGGAGAGACTTTATTCCAACACGCCATCGTCGCCACAACCTCGTGATGCCGCCGGAGAAACAAAAACCTAAGAAAAAAAACAAGACGGATGGGTCCCCTCTCCTCTTGCCGCCGACGAAGCCGCCGGATGGGAAAGAGGAGGGGGACCGAGATGGCGGCTATAGTTGTGGCGGCAGCGGCGGCTTAGGGTTAGGAGGCGGTCACGCAGGCTTTTACATGCTTTAGTTTACATACGGAGCTTTGGCTTAGCTGTATCAAGGAATCGCTTCTGAATTCTTGCCTCCTTGTTTAAAGAACACAGTGTAGTATTATGCAACAGGGAGTTGAATAGGTATGACTTTTTACATATTCAATTGTCATGTAAGACATTATATCATATACATTATAATTGCTTGTTAGTACATTTTAGTAAAATAGCAAAAGTGCCCGTACGTTGCAAGGGGAGCATACATAGTTTATATCTATAAAAAAAAATGCATCGTGTAAAACATATACCTTCCACGTCCTTATGCATGCCAAGCGATATTGTTCCTTCCTTTTGCTATTAATGGCTAGTACAAATGCTCGTGTGTTGCAACGGACGTATAATCTTGTAAAACCTGCTCCATGTATCCTTACGCACCAGTTCTTTTATTCAAATATGATAATTAATGTTACATTTATTCAAATCTAATAATTAATGTTGCATTGATTATTGTTTTTTGGTTGAATTTTGGTCGTTAAGAAGCCACCTTAGTGTTCTTCGTCTGCTTGAAGAGTAATAATGGAGTTGTGGATCATCACTCATAGCTTGTTTCTCCTTCTATTTGAATATACGAGATAGGCCGGGGTCGAGGAACTGCGTCGACCCTGCGCATGGACAGGAGCCGTCTGCGGACGCAGGTTCCAGTGGTGCCGCATTCGGCAAACTCAGGCGTCGTGGTGGACACCGTCGGGTCAACTCCTGGGTGGGGCGCGGCAGTGGTAGGAGAGGTCGGGATTCGGAGGAGGCGCTGCAAGAGAAGGGCCTTCGCGGCTTGGGCACAGCATCGAAAACTGCCCAATTAACCACAGGGGTCCAAAATAGCTACTCCCATAGCTTCTCTCGCGTGAGATCCGACATGAAGGTCACATGAAGAAATCATGGGGATGGAGCTCAAGATAACCTGGAGGGAATAGGGGATCTCTAGAAAAGGGTTGGAGGAAAAGGAAGGAAACGCACACCTCCATTTAATTGCAGCCGGTGAGTGGCGCACATCAATCATCATGAATGCTTCCTGAAACTGAAGATTGATTGCCGGATTTATCATCCACCCAACAGTCCACCGCCGCTTTGTCTGTAGATGCATCAACTTCGCCTCCCCATCGACCAGTCTGGTCCTCTCCTTCGAGATGCCGACCCAGGAGAGAGCAGTGGTATGCGGCAGAAGGGAGGAGATGGGTCGAGCGAGGTTGATACATGGCATGGGCTTCGTGCGGTGGACGGCCCAATTAACCTCAGACCTTCGATTTTTCCACTGGAATAGCAACCCTCGAACGGAGCGGCCGGACGTGTGGTTAAGAGCCAATCCAGTGGCTGAAATTTTTTAAAAGTGCCGATCAGACAGTTGCGAACGTACATAGCCTGACAGGGCTGGAAAAGTGCTCGGTTATAATGTTTCTAAATAGGAAATTGTCCCGTGTGTTGCAACGGGACATTCTTCAATGGGAAAATGTTGTTCTTACCACTATAGATTTTGCCAGTTTTCCTTATGCCACTTTACATTTTGACATTTCACTTTCGCCACTTTAAGGAATGACAATTATCACAATTGCCATTCCCGTGGCAAAAGCAAAAATTCCAGAGTGGCAATTGTGATTCATTTCGAAAGCTAAGAGCGGCAAAAATGAAATAAAATTATTTTGCTTTTGCCACGGAATGGCAATTGTGATAATTGTCAAAAGCTGAGAGTGGCAAAAGTGAAATGTCAAAATCTAGAAAGGCATAAGGAAAAGTGGCAAAATCTAGAGTGGCATTTTTTTCCTTCTTCAATATAGAGCGAACACGGTCCATGATTCAAGATCGTCTAATTTGCCAGCTCATAATATCTATCAAGCTAACAGTCCACATAAAAAATTACAACACACGACAATGATACTCTCCATGGATCTACTGACATCCAATTCATGTTCGTGGATGGCATGGACCATGGTGTGCGTGGTCAACAATAACAACATGATGACCGACAATGTCTTGGAGGTTGGTGCAATCTAGATAAGTAGATGGATGAGAGTATCTGAATAATCTCTCACTAAGCATGATGTAGGCTTATGGCGGTTGGTGTATATTGAATGGTGAAATTCATTCTCCGTGATGGATGGTTTGAGCTCTTCTTCGTCCGAATGGTTTTTTCCTCACTAATGCAATCTTGATGGTGCGAGATTATGTACGCCAGCGATGATATCCATGGTGAGATCTCTGGATAGATTTTTCCTGGTCGATGTAGTCTTGATGATGGGAGCTTATGTTCAGGTGAGCTTTCGATGTGTTAGCAATGATACCGGTGGTGAGATCAAGTAACCAATAATGTAAACAGAAAAGTAGATCACATAAGATCTCATCAACTCTAGAATCAATTATGAATTATATTTTAATTGGCATGGACAAAGACATATTACACATCTATTTCTTACATGGATGAAAAAGAAAGTCAAAAATGGCCTCGTGAGATCGATGAGCGATTGACTCCAGGTGCTTCACTGATTCGAAACACGTAGCCTGCCACTAGCGAGTCCCGCTTTCCAATTATCGTCAGCTCCTACCGCTAATTTCTAATTTCATAAATCCTAATTAACTTTTGGCAGGGATCGTCAGAGATTAGTTCTTGCATCCTTGGATAAAGAACACAATGTAGTATTATGCAACCCGGAGTTGAATAGGTATGATTTTTTACATATCCAATTGTCGTGTAAGACATTATATCATATACATTATAATAGGTCGTTAGTACATTTTAGTAAGATATGGCTCCATTTTTAAGTTTTGCACAACGCTCCGAATTTTCCAGCCCGATCGTGCGTGGGAAACCCGATTGTGGAGTACCCAATAAAAGTAGTGTTTTCAATAGATCGGGTTAGGGTGTTGGTAGCTATCTTCTTCTTCTTCTTAATTTGGAGATGGCATCATCTTCGGCCTTTCGTTCAACGTTAATGGTGGTGCTGGAAGATTTATTTTTTCTAGGTATGGTCCTTCAGATCTTGCTTCGCCTTGAGGGGGATTGTCCTCCCAATATCTATCCCGGCTGCTACATCCTTGATAATAGTGATTCGTGCTACTTCTCGAGCTTGCGTTGTATTCACTCGAAGAGGAAAGGGTGATGCAGCACAGTAGCGTAAGTATTTCCCTCAGTTTTTGAGAACCAAGGTATCAATCCAGTAGGAGACCACGTGCGAGTCCCTCACACCTGCACAAACAAATAAGAACTTTGCAGCCAACGCGATAAGGGCTTGTCAATCCCTTTACGGTCACTTACGAAAGTGAGATCTGATAGAGATGATAGTTTGATATTTTTGGTATTTTTGGATATAAGAACATAAAGTAAAAGTGGAAAAGTAAAGTAGATTGTAGATTGATATGTTGAGAATAGACCCGGGGGCCATAGTGTTCTCTAGTGGCTTCTCTCATGATAGCGATATTCTACGGCGGGTAAATAAATTACTGTGGAGCAATTGATAGAAAAGTGAATAATTATGAGACTATATAGGCATGATCATTATATGTAGGCATCACGTCCGAGACAAGTAGACCGAAATGATTCTGCATCTGCTACTATAACTCCACACATCAACCGCTATCCAGCATGCATTTAGAGTATTAAGTTCATAAGAACGGAGTAACGCCTTAAGCAAGATGACACGATGTAGAGGGATAAACTCAAACATAGTGATATAAACCCCATCATTTTATCCTCGATGGCAACAATATAATACGTGCCTTGCTGCCCCTACTGTCACTGGGAAAGGACACTGCAAGATTGAACCCAAAGCCAAGCACTTCTCCCATTGCAAGAACTATAGATCTAGTAGGCCAAACCAAACCAATAATTCGAAGAGACTTGCAAGGATATTATAATCATAAATAAAGAGTTCAGAAAAAAACCAAATATTTCTCATAGATAATCTTGATCATAAACCCACAATTCATCGGATCTCGACAAACACACCGCAAAAAGAGATTACATCGAATAGATCTCCTCGAAGACCGAGGAGAACTTGGTATTGAGATCCAAAGAGAGAGAAGAAACCATCTAGATACTAGCTATGGACCCGAAGGTCTGTGGTAAACTACTCACAACTCATGGTGAGGCGATGATGATGATGATGTAGAAGCACTCCGTGGTAGATCCCCCCTCCGGCGGAGCTCTGGAACAGGCTCCAAGATGGGATCTCACGGGAACAGAAGGTTGCGGTAGTGGAACTAGGGTTTTCTCCATTGTTCTGATAGTTTTGGGGTACGTAGGTATATATACGAGGAAGGAGGGCACCGGGGCCCAGACGGGGTGCCCACGAGGCAGGGGCGCGCCCTATAGGTGGGGGCGCGCCCCCACCCTCGTGGACGCCATGTCAGCCCTACTCCATGGTTCTCAAGTCTCCCGTGCATATTTTGCTCCAAAAATATCTCTTCCGAAGGTTTCATTCCGTTTGGACTCTGTTTGATATTCCTTTTCTGTAAAACCCTAAAACAGGCAAAAACAACAATCTGGACTGGGCCTTTGGGTTAGTAGGTTAGTCCCAAAAATAATATAAAAGTGTATAACAAAGCCCATTAAACATCCAAAACATCATAAATAATAGCATGGGACAATAAAAAATTATAGATACGTTGGAGACGTATCAAGCATCCCCAAGCTTAGTTCCTGCTCGTCCTCGAGTAGGTAAATGATAAAAACAGAATTTTTGATGTGGAATGCTAACCAACATAATTTTTCAATGTAATTCTCTTAATTGTGGCATGAATGTTCAGATCTGAAAGATTCAAGACAAAAGTCTATATTGACATCTTTACCTAATAATAAAGCACGGAACGAGTCTGTCGGGTTCACCGTCATGCACGTTTTGCGAAAAGGTCCCTATACTATTTTATAATTAACCCGCAGTCACGTCCCAAATAATGGTTCGTCATTGGGAAAAAAGAAAGGCCACCCGCACGCCTACGCATAGCCCAATGGCTTCGCCTCGCTCGACACCGGCGGCAGTCCACCCCGCCGCCCGACTCGCCTCGCCGCGCACTGGAGGCAACCGGTGGCAGGTCGATGCCCCCACCCCCCGGCGCCGCCATCTACCGCCACCATCATCGCCACTCCCTCCCTTCCCCAGCCTGATCTAGATCCCCTCCCTCTCATCTCTGACCAGAGCGTGCTCCTCGGCGGCAACGGCGGCTCCCTCTGGCTGGATTGAGGCGCGGAGACCCATGCTCCCCTCATCTGGTTGGATCCCCTCCTCCAGCAGGATCTCCTCTCCGAGAAGGATGGTGAGCACGAGATCCCCTCCTCAAGCCTCAAACCTTGAGACAAGCACCAGCAAGAAATTTTGTTTGTTGGGGAATGAACGAATTGAGTGCAAGATTGCATTGTTACAAGGACGGAGAGTGGAACACCATCTTCAATTTCTCATTTGATCCCCCTTCTCTACTTGATTCCCTGTCTGCTCCCTGTTTGCATTGCTATTATTGGTGAATAAGTTCGTGAACAAATAAAACTGGACGATCATGCGATAGGTTTTATCATGTACTAAACATTTTTTTCTCCAATCTTCGTATTTGTTGTGCTTAAAAATGTTAGGACTGATCTTTTGGTCCGTTTTCTGTCAATGAGTAAATGTTGTGTATAGAAAATCAGTGCTCGAGATTACGACTGCTTCATATATAATGACAAACTTGCTACAAGAAGAAGATTTGGGGCTGCACTCTGGTCTACGGCGAGGTGGACAGGGGAAGCGTTGAATCCAATCCGGGCCACCTAGACCAGCAGAATTGAATAGCTCTTTACCTATTACCATGGGAGGCAAGCCAAAATCTGACAGCAAGCACAACTATTGTGACTCCTGACTACAACCCTTGTTAATTCTTCTACTCTGCTTTGGTGGTTCCATCTATCTTCCTTGGAACATTGGCTAATTATATTTTGTAATGGGACTTGGCAAGGGATAGAGACTGGCATGATTTTCTTTTTCTGAGCAGCGAATGGGCGCAACCTTTCGTCATTTTTGAAGTTTGCACAGAGTTATGAACCCTTCACCACCTAATCCCTAGATTATTGGAGGATCAAGGATTTATGAGACATCGAAACATTATTTTCATTTATTCAACTACAAGATCTGATGATTGTTGTGGTAGAGTGGAATGTCACAGAAGCAGTTGATATGATGAATTTTGCATGTAATCTCTATGGTGTCCCATTACAGAAATCTAGAACATATGCCTTCAATTCTGCATCCTTCACTGTCCTAGCAACGCCCCTGTTGTGGTCCAAGTGACGCGACGTGATGGCGGTTTGGATGCCGCTGGAGATGCATAAAGCATGGGTAGAAGCAAAGAGCGGCTGAGGCTAATGGTAGCAAGTGTAGTCTCTTCTCTTGCTATTTGTTTGCCACAGGAATCCTTAATTGGTTTTAATTTCCTCTGCAAATTTTATGGTAGGTAGTTATTTGGTAATACATGACCCTAACCTGAACTTTTGCATCCAAAAGTCTCTCAATCTTGATTGTTAGTTCCTTGCCCCTGATATTCTTAATGCCACGTAAGGTTAGACACAACCATTACAGTTTTGACAACAACACTGAAACATCAATGATATAATTTGAGATATTTGTATGAGGATGACTATTTCGTTGCTACTTTTGCAGGAGAATTCTATTATTAGACCAGGGTAAGTGCCGTTGATATGATGGATGCCATCAGGTTGGAGTTCGAAGCTATTGTCAGCAATGGATGCATGCCAGTTTTGCGCGCAAAGCTATTGTCAACAAAGGGATGCCTGTGTGTCCCACGGGAACCCTGAGAAGCTTGTGCCGACTATATGGCAGCAACTGGACATGTGCTAGACAAACAAGAATTGGATGCCGACATGTCGACATAGATGGTGCAAACATCGACGGATTAAGACCAATGTGAGAAGATTCCTTCCAAGTTTTTCAACAAAATAGAGATGAAATACTTTAGGCAGTGCTTTAATGTAAAATACTACAGCAAAAGAAAATGATTATGGTTGACTAGATGGTTCTGTTTCAGTTCAGGTTTGAGTGGGAAGCTGCTATTGACAATGGATGCATGCAAATATTGCACATAGTATTTTCGACGAAGGGATGCCTATGTGTCTCACATGAAGCTCGAGAAGCTGGTGCCGACTATAGGATGCTGCAACATGTGTGCCAGACAAACAACGACCGGATGCTGACATGTCCACGTAGAATCTGCAACCAACGCCAGACGCATTAAAGCCAATGTGAGAAAAATTATTGTGCTTTAGTTATTGGAATGGTTTTCCTTCTATGTTCATATCATCATTCTATTAATTTACGAATTTTGCATTCCACTATGAATTTAATATGAAGTAAAGCAGTCACGACACCCTATTTCTTCCCCTGCTATACACCTATATATCACCATACCAATTTAAATATAGGGAGCTGCCTATGGACTTCGAAGCCTGAAAAAGGCAAATAGTAAACCAAGCCGAATTGGTTCTGGATGCCTTGCAAAGTTCCGTAGAGAGCAAGCTCTGAGCAAGCAAAACTATACTCCGTAAATAATCTTCCTGAACCAGAGTTCTTTATTTTCTTTCTATTTTTACCTTTCCTTGTACTGGATTTTAATGTACTGAACACTCTCCTTAATCAATGGAAGCAACACCTGATTGCCTTCATATAAAGAAGCACAACGTGAACACATACAAGGCGATGTATAAGGAACGAAAAATAATGCTGCTCGAAGATGAGTGCAAATGCATGATTTTCTAGAATTATTTTCTTGACCGAAGTTACTATATTCTCAATATACATCAAAGTTGTAATTATCTAAAAACAGAAAATCACTACTAGATATGTAGTAATGCAAGTGATTAAAATACCTTGCTAATTAAAATTGCAGTTTATTTTATTTCACCGTAATGTTTTTTTGGAGAAGGATCATGCATGTTTCTAATACATAGGTTGAAATAAGTAGACGAAGGCTAACTTTGTGTCGTAATATATTTACTCTCTACCAGTTTCTATGTAAACCATCACTGAATACACGAGTATGATATCCATATCATTTCCAGTAGTGTTGAGATATTTAACTCCCGTACAATCAGTATGAATTCATATCTATTTGTTAACAAATAATTTCTGGCTCAAAATTACTAGAACCAGCATGAAAATTTGACCTCCCGGAACTCGAAAACAGTGGCTTACTTCAGCAGGCAAGCTTAAGAGATGGTTCACAATTAACAGCTGAGTTCACAAATGTGGCTCCTGATTTTCATCTCAGAAGTTGATAAATACATATGTTGTCATGTTGATTACATATGGGTGTGCGCAAAGTGGTCAGTGTGATACATATGATCATCGATGGGTCGTCTATCAGATCTTCTTTTGTCATCCCGCATCTCGGGTTGTAAGATTCAGTAGAATTTTGGAAGGTTTAGTGTAAGCTAATATTATTTTTCTTATTTTGATATTTCTGTCGTTGGTCTATCTCCTCTTACTTCTACAACAATGAAAGTTTCAGTTAGATGCCACGGTTGTCAAAAGCACTCACACTGCATCATATAATATTTTCAGCGAAGATTATTCATAGCCTCCCCAATTAAGTGTCTTTCGTTATGGATGATCTTTTTTTTGCAGGGGCATTATGGATGATTTTTTTCGCAGGGGCGTGATGGGTGATCTTCAATGCTCTGTATTTTGACCGAATTTCTGTTTATTCCTGTTGCAACGCACGGGCATGTTTCCTAGTAAGAAATAATAATACTTCAAGCATACTAACAAAGCAATCATGTCTTCTCAAAATACTATGGCTAAAGAAAGTTATCCCTACAAAATCATATAGTCTGGCTATGCTCCCTCTTCATCAAACAAAATATTCATATCATGCACAACCCCGATTTCAGCCAATCACTTGTTTTCATACTCTATTCTTTCAAACCTTTCAACTTTCATGCAATACATGAGTGTGAGCCATGGACATAGCACTATGTGGAACAGAGAGGTGGTTGTGGAGAAGACAAAAATGAGGGAGATAGTCTCACATCAACTAGGCGTATCAACGGGCTATGGAGATGCCCATCAATAGATATCAATGTGAGTGAGTAGGGATTGCCATGCAACGGATGCACTAGAGCTAAATATGTATGAAAGCTCAACAAAAGAAACTAGTGGGTGTGCATCCAACTTGCTTGCTCACGAAGACCTAGGGCATTTGAGGAAGCCCATCGTTGGAATATACAAGCCAAGTTCTATAATGAAAATTCCCACTAGTATATGAAAGTGACTAAATATGAGACTCTCTATCATGAAGAACATGGTGCTACTTTGAAGCACAAGTGTGGAAAAAGATAGTAGCAATTGCCCCTTCTCTCTTTTCTCTCATTTTTTTGGAGGGGCTTTCTCTCTCTTTTTTTATTTAGCCCCTCTCTATTTTTTTGGACCATCTTTTTTTATTGGCCTTTCGTCACATGGGACAATGCTCTAATAATGATGATCATCACACTTTATATTGAATTACAACTCGATACTAGAACAAGTATGACTCAATATGAATGCCTCCGCCGGTGTACCGGGATATGCAATGAATCAAGAGTGACATGTCTGAAAAATTATGCAAGGTGGCTTTGCCACAAATACGATGTCAACTACTTGATCATGCATGGCAATATGACAATATGAAGCGTGTCATGTGAACGGAACAGTGGAAAGTTGCATGGCAATATATCTCGGAATGGCTATGGAAATGCCATGATAGGTAGGTATGGTGGCTGTTTTGAGGAAAATATATGGTGGCTGTTTTGGGGAAGGATATATAGTGGGTGTATGGTACCAGCGAAAGTTGCGCGGTATAAGAGAGGCTAGCAATGGTGGAAGGGTGAGAGTGCGTAATATCCATGGACTCAATATTAGTCATAAGAATGCATATACTTATTGCAAAAATTTACGAGTCATCAAAACAAAGCAATCAACGCATGCTCCTAGGGGGGAGGTTGGTTGGAGTTAACCATCGTGCGCCCCCGACCTCCACACAAAGGTTGACACTTTACAAATACCTCATGATCTAACTTCGTCACATAGCGGTTCACCATACGTACATGCTACGGGAATCACTAACCTTAACACAAGCATTTCTCAGTTTCATAATAACTCCACTAGCATGACTCTAATATCACTATCCTCATATCTCAAAACAATTATCAAGCATCCAACTTCTCATCATATTCAATGCACTTAGTGTGAAAGTTTTTACTACATTGATATTGGATGTCTATCATGTGAAGGCTAGTTTTATAGCCAAAGCACATTACCATGCTGTTTTAATAAACTCTCAAAAGGATATAAGTGAAGCATGAGAGATCAACAATTTCTACATAATATAATCACCACCTTGCTCTAAAAGATATAAGTGAAGCACTAGAGCAAAACCTATTCAATTCAAAAGATATAAGTGAAGCACATAGAGTGTTCTATCAATTCCTAGGCCATATTTAACTCTCTCAAATAGGTGTATCCAGCAAGTATGATTGTGGCAAACTAACAAGCAAAGACTCAAATTATACAAGACGCTCCAAGTAAAACACATATCATGTGGTGAATAAAAATATAGCTCCGAGTATAGTTACCGATGGATGAAGACGAAAGAGGGGATGCCTTCCCGGGGCATCCCCAAGCTTAGGATTTTGGTTGTCCTTGAATTTTACCTTGGGGTGCCTTGGGCATCCCCAAGCTTAGGCTCTTGCCACTCTTTGTTCCATAGTCCATCAAAGCAATACTCAAAACTTGAAAACTTCACAACACAAAACTTAGACAAAAATCTCGTGAGCTCCGTTAGTATAAGAAAGCAAACCACTACTCAAAGGTACTGCAATGAATTCATTCTTTGTTTATATTGGTGTTAAACCTACTGTATTCCAACTTCTCTATGATTCATACTTCCCAATACTACTCATACATGCATTGAAATAACCAAACAACACACAAAAAACAGAATATGTCAAAAACAGGACAGTCTGTAGTAATCTGAAGTTTTCGCATACTTCTGTAACTCCAAAAAAATTGATTTAAATTGGTAAACATGAGGAATTTGTCTATTAATCATCTACAAAAAGAATCAACCAAATAGCACGCTCCAGCAAAATCTGATGACCATTCTAGCGAGCGCTAACGATTCTGTTTTTCACAGCAAGATCATATAAACTTCACACAAAGCTTCCCAAAGGTTCTACTTGGCACACACACTAATTAAAACACAAAACCACATCTAAACAGAAGATAGATGCAATATTTATTCCTAAACAGAAGCAAAAACAAAAAATAAAATAAAATTGGGTTGCCTCCCAACAAGCGCTATCATTTTATGCCCCTAGCTAGGCACGATACATGGATAGATCTAGGGAATGCCATAATGATACGACATATCGCGAAAACTCATCTCATATTCCTTACGTTCAGCAGCAAGTTTTCTTTGTGGCAAGCAAAAGTAATCAAAAGGGCTAAATTTAATGGGACAAAAGTCCCCCATGTCAAGCTCGGGAGGAATAGGTTCCTCTTTTGGCCCTTTATAGTGAACAACCAATTCATCATTATAGGCATTCTTTTGGCAGAAGGTCATGAGCCTTCGCTCAAGGGAGAAGCCTAACCCATTGTTTTGAATAGAAAAATCATCATTCAACTCAGAAATTCTATCAACCAAGACATCGGTAGGAACCTTTTTTCTAAGGTTTTCATTAAAAGCAACATGATCAGGAGATCGCAACCGCATTATGTTTTCTTGATTAAATAAGATAGCTTCTATGGGAGGTCGGCCATCATCTACCGTAATGAGCGAAGATTTCTTTGGCCTCTTTCATGATAAATCTAAATTCATGAGCCAAAAATATAGTAGCTGCACGCTTAACAGAAGAATGCTCAATGTTGGAAAATTCCAGAAAGATTCTCTGAATACAGGGATGCATATGGATAAATTGCCTTTCAATTTCAACTACAAGCATAGATATGGCATCCAATAGGCCACTAGTTCTGTGAAGAATAGAGCCACCCATAATGGACAAAGCACCGGCACAAGTAAAGAAGTCTTGAAGAACTCCTTTTCCAATAATATTACCACTACCAACCCGGAACTTCTTAATATGTAAAGTGGTAGTTTCATCCGGAGGGTTAACATAGACGTTGCCCTCAACATTACTACCCTTCTCAATAAAATCATCCCCCATCTCAGACATGAGGACAAGCGGACGATAAACACACGACAGAAGAAGGGCAAATAAAACGGCAAGGGTGAAGTGGGGGAGAGGAAAACAAGAGGCAAATAAATGTAATGCGAAGGACAAGGGTTTGTGATAGGTACTTGGTATATGACTTTTGCGTAAGCCTCCCCGGCAATGGCGCCAGAAATTCTTCTTGCTACTTCTCGAGCTTGTGTTGCATTCCATCGAAGAGGAAAAGTTGGTGCAGCACAGTAGCGTAAGTATTTCCTTCAGTTTTTGAGAACCAAGGCATCAATCCAGTAGGAGACCACGCGCGAGTCCCCCGCACTTGCACAAACAAATAAGAACTTCGCAACCAACGCGATAAGGGGTTGTCAATCCCTTTACGGTCACTTACGAAAGTGAGATCTGATAGAGATGATATTTTGATATTTTTGGTATTTTTGGATATAAGAACAGAAAGTAAAAGCAGAAAAGTAAAGTAGATTGTAGATTGATATGTTGAGAATAGACCCGGGGGCCATAGTGTTCTCTAGTGGCTTCTCTCATGATAGCGATATTCTACGGCGAGTAAACAAATTACTGTCGAGCAATTGATAGAAAAACGAATAATTATGAGACTATCTAGGCATGATCATTATATATAAGCATCACGTCTGAGACAAGTAGACCGAAACAATTCTGCATCTACTACTATTACTCCACACATCGACCGCTATCCAGCATGCATCTAGAGTATTAAGTTCATAAGAACGGAGTAACGCCTTAAGCAAGATGACATGATGTAGAGGGATAAACTCAAACATAGTGATATAAACCCCATCACTTTATCCTCGATGGCAACAATACAATACGTGCCTTGCTGCCCCTACTGTCACTGGGAAAGGACACCGCAAGATTGAACCCAAAGCCAAGCACTTCTCCCATTGCAAGAACTATAGATCTAGTAGGCCAAACCAAACCAATAATTCGAAGAGACTTGCAAGGATATTATAATCATACATAGAAGTTCAGAAAAGAACCAAATATTTCTCATAGATAATTTTGATCATAAACCCACAATTCATCAGATCTCGACAAACACACCACAAAAAGAGATTACATCGAATAGATCTCCTCGAAGATCGTGGAGAACTTGGTATTGAGATCCAAATAGAGAGAAGAAGCCATCTAGATACTAGCTATGGACCCGAAGGTCTGTGTTAAACTACTCACAACTCATGGTGAGGCGATGATGATGATGTAGACGCACTATGTGGTAGATCTCCCCTTCGACGGAGCTCCGGAACAGGCCCCAAGATGGGATCTCATGGGAACAGAAGGTTGCGATGGTGTAACTATGGTTTTCTCTGTTGTTCTGATAGTTTCGGGGTACGTAGGTATATATAGGAGGACGGAGGGCACCGGGGGCCAGACGGGGTGCCCGCGAGGCAGGGGGTGCGCCCTATAGGGGGGGTGCGCCCCCCACCCTTGTGGACGCCACGTCAGCCCTACTCCGTGGTTCTCAAGTCTCCCATGCGTATTTTGCTCCAAAAATATCTCTCCCGAAGGTTTCATTCTGTTTGGACTCCGTTTGATATTCTTTTTCTGTAAAAACCCTAAAACAGGCAAAAAAACAGCAATCTGGACTGTGCCTTTGGGTTAGTAGGTTAGTCCCAAAAATAATATAAAAGTGTATAACAAAGCCCATTAAACATCCAAAACATCATAAATAATAGCATGGAAAAATCACAAATTATAGATACGTTGGAAACGTATCAATTCGTACCCTCGGCTCCAGCGACTGTGACTTGGATGTTCGGTTATATTTCCATAATATACCGTTGTTCGTACTCTTGCTGATGTTGGTTGGTTACTTTAATGGTTGCGTGTGTGCATCGTAGCCTTGGTATTGAGGCTCAAATAAAATTATGGGAGAACCCGAATTTATATTTACATGTCGTGCATACAGAGGATTGCGGCGACGGAACTTCCGATCTAGGGTTATTTCGGATTGTTTCTCTATTATAGGATTTTTTGGCATCGGTCTCACGCGAAGATGGGCTTCAGGGGGCCCACCACCCACCAGGGTGCGCCACGGGGGTCTGGCGCACCCTGGTGTCTTGTGGGCATTAGGGGGGCCGCTTGTGGTTCTTTGCTCCATTATTTCTATTTTCTTCCAAAAAAAGTCATCAAAGAGTTTTGTTGCATTTGGAGAACTTTGATTTCTGCACATAAAAACAACACCATGGTAGTTTTGCTGAAAACAACGTCAGTCCTGATTAGTTCGATCCAAATCATACCAAAACCATATAACATTGTTGTAAACATGGCATGAATACTTCATAAATTATATGTACATTGGAGAAGTATCAGTCGTGCCTCGGCGGGTGGGATCAGACAAGGCAACTTGTGCTTTGATTTCCAAAGTGGTGGTTTGGGCAGTACTTATAACCTGATGATTTTGTTGAGGACTAGATTTCGTTGGACACCATTGTTCCTTGTTAGGGCCGAGTAGCCGTTCTAATGAACTAGCACGGCCAGACCGCAACATGTCTTGTCTAATTCGTCTACAATGTTATTTCTCTGCTTTGAAGGGTTGGGTGGTTCATGTACAGTTACATCAACAACAAGTTCATTAAAGGTGACAAATTATGTTATTTCTTATTGTGTCAGTGTACAATAAGGTTACTATTCTTACATATAGGAAGCAAGTTGTCAGGATGAGCATTAGTAAATGAAGTGGATGGACCTTGGTGTTATCTCGCTACATAAATGACTACTTGATTTTACCTCTTTGTTTCATGGGCTTTCAAAGAGTACTTCCACCCAGTACTATCCATAAGTGTGTATAGAAATTAAACACATAATTTTTGGGCCTACCCATGCTTGATGTGGGAGAACGTGGGCTCTTACATCTTTTTTCTGTATCAGCCTATAAAACTGCTATGATCACGTGGGCTTATCAATATCTATGCACCTAATCCTGATCACGTCGTTGTTCGTTTCCTATGATGGAATTTTAGTGTAAATCAATACCTAAAAACTTGCATGCCCATGGGGTACCAGCAACGCATAAAAGCTATCAAAATGGAACAATACCTAACTGGCACCGCACCCGTATGCCTCAAGCGGCGCGCCATGGGTGCACCCCATCCACTATTGGTTAGCTAAAACTAAAAGAAAGAGTAATATGCTCATTTAGAATGGGTCGGCAAAACTATTTAATCTATACCCAACCTACATGTTTAGTTTAATGATTGTGAATCTGTAATAATAAACACAAGATCAATTTAATAACACCGTTGATTTACAAACTAGAAGTAGTGCAAACACCTTTTATATCAAACACTTATACTTATCTATAACTCTTTTTAAAACCGAACTACAATGACATATTAGTTTAGACAATATAATTAGCCACATGAAGTTTCTAAATTTAAAAATAGGTTTTTGTTAAGACAATTCTAGTGTTTATTGATGAAACATGCATTTTTTAAGGGAAAACTACATTTTCTCAACAAAAACTAGTGTTTTTGAGACAAACATCTATAAAACAATACCCTTAAATAGGAAAGTATATAAAATCCCATGTTTTCATGGAATCAACTGTAAAATTTGCATATATATAGTGTGTGTGTATATATATATATATGTATGTCTATCCTTAAATACAATGGTAGAGATATCTAATGTGTATGGCATAAGTAAATAGAAAAGTCTAGAGTATATAAGGTGTTTTCAGTAGGTTAATATTGAAGCAACATGATGTTGCTTTATCTGATTTTTTTGAGTTAAATGTGTCTTGCGTATTACAGTGGGTTCAGTAATCCATTGAAAATAGAGAATATATGTATGGTTTGTACATGGTATTGAAATACCATCACTTGCAATAATCGTCAACATCAAAGTGTGCCATATTCTACAACTTTTGCACAAATATAATTTGATATTTAACATATTCTCTACAATTCCCAACGTATCATCATATTAACAAATGATAAATGACCCTCCTAGTTCAAACTAAAGTCATCTTAAGTACACGCACATAATTAAGCACTATGATTATCGAGCAAAAAGAAGGAGCACTATCGGCTCTTTAATGTAAATGCTTCTTTTGGTGGAGGAATTTCCTAGCCTTCGTAGGCAACTTTAAATCTCTAGCCATCTCTCATGTGGGAAAAGGATGATCTATCCTCCTATGGTCTGAGAAAGCGAATAAGGAAACCCTCCAAAGCAGTTTCATCAACTGCATCACATTGACAAAGAGAAGGGTATGTATATGCCAACTATGAATATGAAATCATCATAACATAACAACCAAGATCCATTTGGCCTTTTCCATCCCACACTCAGTTCTAGCTTCACAACAATGTCAATCCCTTCAACGTGTCTACTTCTGTCAAACTACATCTTCATTGTGGACTATAACAATGACTAGAAAAATCTGGCGGCATCTTTTTTGCTGCTATAGTCAATAGAAGAAATCTTCATAAGACAGATAAAACCGCAGTTCAATGCTTGTTTGTATGGGGAATGTAACATGTCGAGGCTAATTTATTATCGATAGACAGTCCTACTATCCGTGTCTTTGAAGACATGAATATAGTTTGCTAGACTGTTTTGAACCTCTAGTTTCTTGGTAATGTTTTTACAACCAGTGCTTCCAATGCGGTCCTTTGTTGGGAGATAAGAAAAAAAATAAACATACCTAGCACAGGGTTGGATGTCTCATCAAGCTGGGCGGTCAAAACCGCATAGGCTCTAACAATAGTTTCTCCGGTTTCTCCTCTCGAGCCGATGTTGGTCTTCATCTTGGTCGAGATAAGCAAGGAGTGCGACAATCCCCAAGCAACCATTTCCAAAAAACTAGTGGAGCAATTTCTTCAAGAGCCAAAACAACTGATATGGTGTAATGCCCAGGATGGGTCTATATCTCCTACGTGTCGAGGCACGACTTAGAGATATAAGCCCATGTTGGAATGATCGCAAGTTTGGTACCTTTGCACATCTCATGTAAAAATAGGGATGGAAAACTGAAAAGATAGTTGGCTTACACTCGCCACGTCACACAAATACATTACATGTTCAAACATCATTCAGATAAACAGCACAGCCCATCTAAGGGTAAAGATCCAAATGACAAGATACCAAACTTAACATTAAACCACAGGTCTAGATCGAATCCTAGTAGAAGCTCTACTGATCAACCGGATAGTTCACGTAGTAACGGCTACGCTCCTCGTCGTACTCCCAGTCTAGCTCAGTGCCATCGCCTGTGTAGCTCACCATCGTACCTGCATCTGGGGTGTTGAAGTAACTGTGAGCCACAGAGGACTCAGCAATCCCGTTCCCGGGTAACACGACTATTTAAGCCTTGGGTGTGGACAAGGCTGAAGAAAGAACAAGAGTCTGCAGCAGCACTAGCCTAGCTTACGTAAAAGAGAGCGAGAAGAGAAGGTGCCTCGGTCGAGAGATGATCACGAAGTGATCCTAACTAAAACAAGTCAAACATAACCCCACCGTGTTCACTTCCCGAATCCCTTTCGGAAAATGACCGTCACAGTACACACGCTGGTAGTGTATTGGAACATGGTGTCAAGTTTTCTATAACCGGATATTAACAAGCTCCCATCTGCCACATAACCGCGGGCACGGCTTTCGAAAGTTCATAACCCTGCAGGGGTGTTCCAACTTGGCCCATGACAAGCCCACGATCCGCGGAGTCGCAACTCCAAAGTGGGAAGGCCCGAGTATTCTCGGAATCCCGTGCTCAAGATACTCCGACTAAGGTAAGGCTAATCCAGCAAATCCTCCCGGCGTGCCGACACCCTGACAGTAGCCGCGCGTATCTAGTCTCAGGCCACGACCGGATGAGTCATCCTACAGGTGGATACCAGATACCTCGGGTTTCCCCAAGGCGGCCCCGCAGTCTGCTCGTTTCGGACCAACACTCATGTGGAGCATTGGCCCGGGGTTGTTGATTAAAATAAAAGGGATAGCTAGTCCCTATGCAAGTTTTAGTTAATTAGGCAAATGGAGTACCAATGTTGGGACTTGCTGGAAAAGACTTAGCACTTAGCGGTTTATCGAGGGGGTCCCATAACCCCAACCGTGTAAGGAACGCATAATCAAGGAACATAACACCGGTTTATACGGTTCCTAGCGGCATGAGTGGAACAAATCACCAAGCAAAAGGCTTAGCCTTCCACCCATTACCAATATATAGATGATTTCATTTAATAATTAATATAGTGTGATATCCCAATAAGCTTCAACAAGAAGCAAGAATCTTCAATCTTCACCTGCAACTAGCAATGCTATAAGAGGGGCTGAGCGAAGCCTACGTATAGCCAATCAATGGTTTGCATAGGTAGGGTGGTTAAACAGGTTCATGGTTACAATAGGAGGCTGACAGGAAAAACATGGGCATCGAGGCAAAACTATAGATCGAGACTTCTAGCAATAGGCAAAGATAGTAATGTTATCGGGGTTCGGTCATCTTGCCTGAAGAGTTGTCGATGGGATCGTAAGAGGGGTCCTCGTTCTCAACCTCGGTAGTAACCTCGTGCTCGTACTCGTACTCGGTCTCAGCTTCCGGCTCTACTCAAACACAAGAACACAAGGCAACGAATCAAACAAGATGCAATGCGCACACAAAATACTGGATGCATGGCTGATGCACTACGGAAGCAAAACAGATGCACTAAGGAAGCACAGAAAGTCTACATAGGAAGCACAGTGTTATAGCACAACAATATGCATCAAGCAAAAATGCTTCAAAACATGTTAACAATATCATATTATGAATCTATATGAAAAACCACACAAGTTTCATATTGGACTTGATCAAAACGGAGCAACGGGCTAAAAGTTACACCCGAAACAATAAATACGCACAAGCTGAAAATAACAGCCACATAGCAACTTCGGAGCAATAGATAAATAAACTACAACACTCAAACATCATGGCAATGAGCATGGACATAAACTAGACATATCCTACAGCAAACAAATTCATTGGAGCATCCCCAAAGGAGCCACGGATCAATAGCAACAAGCTAAGACATATTGAACTTGACAACAAAATCCTGACAGCAGTAATTTATTGCAACTTGGGAGCAAAAGTTAAATATGCTACAGCCACTCAAATAAGCATGTGAGAGCATGAATGGATAGCCAACAACTTATACAATAAGGAATCATCAAGAGTCACCCCAAAACTATCATGGATTGGCCTAGAACAACAAGCAAACATGGCATCTGGAAATTACAGATTCCAGACTTAGTGAAATTTCACTAAGTGTTAAAACAGCAGTTTTATCATGGCATCTTTGTGAGAAAGTTTAAGTCACCTCAAAGCTAAACATGGCAAGTGGTAAGCACCACAGCAAAGTACACATGATGGTGAGTCCAAAACATCTAAGCATGCATCAAGGGGACAAACACAACGATAGCAATGAGCTTCTCAAATTGACATCTCATAACAAGTTTAACAACATAACAGCCACATAGCACTTTGCAAAGGAGATAAGCATGGCAAGATGAAATCTATCATGCAAGCTAAAGCAATGAACATGTAGAACATGACAAGACGAACACGTGGACATGTCATTTGCATCATTTGGATAAACATGCACCAAGTTATCACATTGCAAAGATGGCATTAAACAACTACTAACAGCAGTTTTTAACAAGTAGCACTCTTGCAACAAATATTTAAGCATCTAGATGATCTCAATCATGCATGGCACATTGGAACAAATTGTAGTACAAGTCTCCACGAACATTTGGACATATCATTCACTCAGATCGGACCATCACACAAAAAGTTATCACTGTTCTAAAATAGCATCAGACAGGTAAAATCTGAGGACTTAGTGAAAAAAATAACCTCCTCGGGTCAACGGCGGCTGGATCTGGTCAACGGCTCGGAGGCGGATCGGGCGGCCCACCTGGCCCGGAGCGGATCGGGCAGGCAGCCGGCGGATCGGGCCGCGCGGGCGAAGCGGATCGGGCGCCCCGGCCCGTTTGGGATCCAGCCCACCTGGCGGATCTGGATCGAGAGAGCTCGCTCCTCCCTCGAGCGAGCAGCGGCGGAGACTCTGCGGATCGGGCGGACGCGGGATGGGCCGCGGCCCACGTGGCCTTGACGCGGCGGACTGGGCGTGGGGCGGCTCGGGCCGGCGGAGGAGGACCCAAGCGCGCAGGCGGCTGCTGGGCCTAGGGTTTCGGCCCACGCGGCGCGGAGTCGGCCCAGTCGGTTGGAGCGGATCCGATCGGGGGCTCCTCCCCCGATCCGATCGAGGAGCGGCGGCGGCTGCGATGCCCCTGCGGGCTGGCGACGGGAGGAAGGCACGGCGAGGGCGCGGTGGCCCGGCCGGCGAGGTCGCGGCGCCGGTCGGCGGCGGGCGCGGCGCGGCCGACGTGGAGGCAGGAGGCGGCGGCGGATCGGCGTGGAGATGGAGATGGCCGGCGGTGGCGCGGATTCCGGCAAGCTTCGGCGAGCTCCGGCCGGAGTGGAGGAAGATGGCTGGAGGAAGGGGATGATGGAGGACTAGGGTTGCTAGGGCAAAAATTGGGGAAGTTAGACAAATATATAGGCACAAGGAGCTAGGGTTGTCCAAATGAGGTGTGGTTTTCGGCCACGCGATCAGAATTGGATGGCCTAGATGAAGGGAGGGTTTTGGGTTGGTTTGGTGGGCTGTTGGAGGGGTGTCTTGGGCCTCAAAGAGGGGGTACTTTCAGCCCACGAGAATAACTGTTGGGGCACCAAACGAGCTCCAAACGCGACGAAATTCGACAGGCGGGTTACACACACCAAAACAATAACACACGACAAGTCTCACGCCAAACCGGAAATGTTACATGGCCAAACACCAAAGTAGGCCTCGGGGATGCCACGGACACGTGAGGGAGCTCCCGAACTCGAAACGGACAACGGAAAAGAACGAGTGGGACCAGATGCAAACGACAACACAAATGCAATGCGATGCACATCACTACATGATATGAATGAAAGCCACACACGCACACAACAAAACGACAAAACCAGAAAAGACGAAGAACCCGGAATGGAATTGATGAAGCCAAAGATCTCATATATTGCCCAAAAGGGAAAGTATTACATCCGGGGCATTACAACTCTCCTCTACTACAAAAAGATCTCGTCCCGAGATCTAGGACTGGAAAAAGGAAGGGTACTCGGAACGAAGATGATCTTATCGTTCCCACGTAGCTTCTCGGTTGGTATGGTGTGACCACTTGACTTTCAAGAATTTGATGGACTTGTTGCGGGTCTTGCGCTCGGTTTCTTCGAGAGTGGCAACGGGATGCTCTCGGTAGGACAAGTCTTGTTGAAGATCAATCTCTTCAAACGGAATCATGCGTTCAGGTGCCTTGAAGAATTTGCGGAGTTGAGACACATGAAACACATCATGAACATTGGCGAAGTTGGAAGGGAGCTCAAGTTGATAGGCTAGATCACCTCTTTTGCCAAGAATCTTGAAAGGCCCGACGTATCTAGGAGCAAGCTTTCCTTTGATACCGAATCTTTGTGTTCCTTTCATCGGAGAAACACGGAGATAGACATGATGACCAATGTTGAAAGCCAAATCACGATGCTTTCCGTCATAGTAGCTCTTCTGACGCGACTGAGCGGCCTTGAGATTCTCACGTATGACTTTGCACATTTCTTCGGCTTCTGAGATCCAGTCATTGCCAAGAAGTTGACGTTCACCAGTCTCGGACCAGTTGAGAGGGGTACGGCACTTTCTGCCATATAGGATTTCAAACGGAGCTTTGCCGGCACTTGCTTGGAAGCTGTTGCTATAAGAGAACTCGGAAAATGGAAGGCAATCTTCCCATTTCATGCCAAAAGATATGACACGGGCTCTGAGCATGTCTTCTAGAATCTGATTCACTCGCTCGACTTGACAACTAGTCTGAGGGTGAAAAGCAGTGTTGAACCTGATCTTAGTGCCCATGGCAGACTGAAAGGAGTCCCAGAACTTGGAAGTGAACAAACTTCCACGGTCTGAGGAGATAACTTGAGGAATGCCATGTAAGGACACAATTCTGGAACTATACAACTCTGCCAATTGAGCTGCATTGATGGATTCTTTGACTGGAAGGAAGTGAGCGACTTTGGTAAGCTTGTCAATCACCACGAAGATAGAATCATTCCCTCTCTTGGACTTAGGAAAACCAGTGACGAAATCCATTTCAATGTGGTCGAATTTCCACTAGGGAATAGGAAGAGGTTGGAGAAGACCGGCTGGACGTTGATGTTCTGCTTTAACTCTTCTGCAGACGTCACATTCATTCACGAATTGGGCAATCTCCCTTTTCATGTGTGTCCATCAGTAAGATTGCTTGAGGTCTTGGTACATCTTGGAACTGCCGGGATGAATGGAAAGGAGAGAATCATGTGCTTCTTCCATTATGAGCTTCCTGAGATCGCCTTTGGGAACGACGAGTATGTCCTCAAAGAACAAGGTATCTCTCTCATCAACGCGATAGCACTTGTATTTGGGAGTACCCTTTGCAATACCATGTTTCACTTTCTGCACCATAGCATCACTGAGTTGGGCCTCACGGACCTGATCTTCCAAGGTAGGAGCAACTTGAAGATTTGCAAGAAAACCTTGCGGAACAACTTGGAGGTTGAGTTTCCTGAATGCTTCACAAAGCTCAGGCTGGAACGGCTTGATAAGAAGGCTGTTGCAATATGCCTTTCTGCTTAAAGCATCTGCAATCACATTCGCCTTGCCAGGAGTGTATTCGATGCTGGGATCATACTCTTGGATCATTTCGACCCAACGAGTCTGGCGGAGGTTCAGATTCGGCTGTGTGAAGATGTACTTCAAGCTCTTGTGATCGATGAAGATGTCGACTTTTCTGCCCAACAACAGATGTCTCCACGTAATCAAAGCATGTACCACAGCTGCTAGTTCAAGATCATGTGTGGGGTAGTTCTTCTCACTTGGCTTGAGCTGACGAGAAGTGTAAGCCACAATTCTCTTGTCTTGCATAAGCACACCACCAAGTCCTTGAAGAGAAGCATCACAGAATACTTCGTAGGGCTTGGACTCATCTGGAGGAGTAAGAACTGGAGCAGAGACGAGCTTTTCTTTGAGAGTTTTGAATGCCACTTCACACTCTGGAGACCAGTAGTACTTGACATTCTTCTGCAGCAAGTTGGAAAGAGGCTTGGCAATCTTGGAGAAGTTCTCAACGAACCTTCTGCAATAGCTGGCAAGACCAAGAAAGCTTCGGAGTTGCTTGACGTTCTGAGGAGCTTCCCAGTTGACAATTGCTTCAACTTTCTAGGGGTTTACCGCAATCCCGTCAGCAGAGATGATATGGCCCAGATACAAGACCTTATCGAGCCAAAACTCGCACTTGGAGAACTTGGCATAGAACTTATGTTCACGGAGTCTGTCGAGAACGAGACGGAGGTGCTTTTCGTGATCCTCTTCATTTTTGGAGAAAACCAAAATGTCATCCAGATACACAAGCAAAAACTCGCCGGTGTAGGGGTTGAAAATGTAGTGCATCATTCTCTAGAAGGTAGGTGGAGCATTAGCGAGACCAAAGGACATGACTGTATACTCATATGAGCCGTAGCTCGTTCTGAAGGCAGTCTTGTGGATATCTTCCTCGCGAATGCGAATTTGGTGATAGCCCATTCGGAGGTCGAGCTTAGAGAACAATTTAGCTCCTTTGAGCTGCTCGAACAGTTCGTTGATGTTGGGGAGCGGATACTTGTTCTTTATTGTCTTCTTGTTCAATGGCCGGTAATCAACGCAAAGGCGCTCCGTGCCATCCTTCTTCTTGACAAATAAGACACCACAACCCCAAGGAGACGTACTAGGCCTGATCAGACCCAAACGTTCTTGTTCATCAAGCTGCTTCTTCAACTCCTTCAATTCTCCAGGAGAGAGCTTGTACGGACGCCGGCATGCTGGCTCAGTACCCGGCTCGAGTTCAATGACGAATTCCACTTGACGGTGTGGAGGCATGCCTGGAAGTTCTTCAGGAAAGACGTCTTCGTATTCGTTTACCACCGGAATTTGAGAGATGACATTAATCTCGCCCTTGTCATTGAGAGAGAAAAGCCTGATAGTGTTATCCCTGGAGGCGAAGATAATCACATCTTCATCAGGATGAGTAATCTTGACTTCCTTCTGTGCACAGTCAATTTGAGCATCATGTTGAGAAAGCCAGTCCATCCCGAGGATGAGGTCAATGTCGGAATTACCGAGAACCACCGGATTAGCCAGAAAGCGATAATCACCCATGCGAATAGATACATTCGGAGCCCTCAAATTGGAAGTCATGCACTTGCCCGGAGAAATAATTTGCAACTTCTTATCAAGAAATGCCGAAGTGAAATTATGCTTGGTGAAGCATGGCCTTGATATGAAACTGAGAGAAGCACCAGAATCAAACAATACTTTTGCAGGGATAGAGTTCACTGAAAGGTTACCAATGATCACATCAGAAGAGTTCTCCGCTTCAGCTGCATTCATCAGATTCACTCTTGCAACCTTCGGATCATGCCTAACAATACCTGAACTGACAGGTGGAGGAGGTGGAAGGCGCTTCGGGTTGGGGAACTTGTTGGCATAGTGACCCTTCTGGCCACACTTGTTGCAGACCACTTCTGAGAGAGGACGGAAATGAGAACCACTTGTCTTGGAACCTTGAGACTGAAACTGATTCCTCGACTGGTTGCTCGGGTTGGGTGGGTGGGAGAAACCACGACCACCAGAGTTCTTGTTGTTGTTGTTGTTGTAGGGAGCTCGGATGACAGGAGGAGGAGGAAGCCAAAATTTCTGTTGCTTCGCGACGACTTGAGAAGATGAGGAGGAGTGAACGGCATCTCGAATCCTCTTTTTGGAAGCCTCCATCTTGAGCTGGGCTGCCTCTTGCTTGAGCACCATGTTATAGAATTTGTCGAACTCCTCAGGCTCGAACAAGGTGAGAGCAAGCTGAAGTTCATCCTTGAGACCTCCACGGAACTGATAGATCTTGCTCTTGGCATCTGGTATGTCTTGCTTGGCATAGCGGGCGAGGTTTTGGAACTTGACATTATACTGGTAGACAGACATAGAGCCTTGCTTCAGGTTGCGGAATTGCTCACGCATACCCTCGATGACACTTGTTGGAATGTGGTGAGAGCGAAAGTCCTTGCAGAAATCATCCCAAGAGATCACACGCCCTTCTCTGGAATCTTTGTACTGCTGCCACCAGTCAGCTGCTTGGTCCTTGAGTTCAAAGGCTGCAAATTTCACATAGTCCTCAGGCCTTATGTTGCTGCACTCAAAATGCTTCTTGATATCGGTAATCCAATCTTCAGCATCGAGAGGGTCGACACAGTAACTGAAAGCCTTTGGTTGATTAGCCAAGAACTGGTTGAGAGTAGCATGGTGCTGTTGGTTGAAGAAATTGCCTTGGTTCCCTGGAGCACCCTGATTTGCTTGATTTGCTTGCATTTGCTGCATCATCTGCATCAACATCTGGGTGTTCTGATTTGTAGTTTGCATAATCGCTCTCCAAGCCTCAGACGGAGGAGGAGGGGAAGGAGGACGATCTGGAACCTCTTCACCCTCTGGGTTAGCGTTGGGAACCCGTTTCGGAGCCATCCTGAAAGAGATGACCACGAATCAGCAATTTGATTGACAGAAGGTATAAGCTGAAACAACGGATAGAAATGCAACATAGTCTTCACAAGAATCATTCGAACAAGAGGAACGAATGAAATTATGAGTTTAATGATAACAACAATCTTCACGAGAAGCCACTGGGAGACAAAAGGTAAATAAGAAAAACACAAGGTACAAATGGAACAAACACAAGATAGGAGCTTCGTTCGACATCTTTGTGCAGCAAGCTTATGAACGCGTTACGAAAGGGTTTTGCAATCCCCGGATCAGCATAGCCAAGGACCCTTTAAGATGCAACTCCCGATCGGAACATCAGCCATAAAACCACTTCACTCAATGTAGAACCCCAAACTCGCTAACCTGCATTCGTTGGAAGAATGCCTGCGATCTACTGGATTATCCCACCTATTAATTTCCAAAAGTATCCAGTTATGCAATCAGGTGTTGGGGATACAGGGGAAGCACCGCGCAATAAACTCTAATCCTACATCCAGCTGTATCCATCCTTCAACACATAACCAGTCTTTCTCGGAAACCGTCTACCTCGGACCTTCGAAAAGCATCCACTATACAAAGCTATGGCAATACTCCCGAACTACCTCCCCAGTACTGGGTGATGTCGGGGTTATCTTGCCACTAACCGTATAGGAGACTTTTCGATGTCGGCCGTCTTAAGTATTCTAGTACTGTCGCGATATGCTTGTGACGACAATACCCCGAAGCTCAACTCCCCGGGACACTGCCACAACCCCTAATGTCAGGAGGCATCGAGAACAATATTCTCGTCACAAAGACATCGAAACAATCCCACAATACTCGCGAGATTCCTAAAAAAAATTTGGTGCAATTTTAGAAAGTAGAAGAGGCAAGAGTAGTCGTCAGGAGTCCTCACCAGAGTGAAAGGGGATGAGAAGCAAAGAAATCCTACGCTCCGATATAAATATAGGACTCAAAACATTTTCAGTGTGTGCCTAGACTCGACCGTCAATGATTCGATCAATCAGTGGGGGCTTCTAGGTCGGAGAAGGCTCTGAATACCAACTTGTAATGCCCAGGATGGGTCTATATCTCCTACGTGTCGAGGCACGACTTAGAGATATAAGCCCATGCTGGAATGATCGCAAGTTTGGTACCTTTGCACATCTCATGTAAAAATAGGGATGGAAAACTGAAAATATAGTTAGCTTACACTCACCACGTCACACAAATACATTACATGTTCAAACATCATTCAGATAAACAGCACAGCCCATCTAAGGGTAAAGATCCAAATGACAAGATACCAAACTTAACATTAAACCACAGGTCTAGATCGAATCCTAGTAGAAGCTCTACTGATCAACCGGATAGTTCACGTAGTAATGGCTACGCTCCTCGTCGTACTCCCAGTCTAGCTCAGTGCCATCGCCTGTGTAGCTCACCATCGTACCTGCATCTGGGGTGTTGAAGTAACTGTGAGCCACAGAGGACTTAGCAATCCCGTTCCCGGGTAACACGACTATTTAAGCCTTGGGTGTGGACAAGGCTGAAGAAAGAACAAGAGTCTGCAGCAGCACTAGCCTAGCTTACATAAAAGAGAGCGAGAAGAAAAGGTGCCTCGGTCGAGAGATGATCACGAAGTGATCCTAACTAAAACAAGTCAAACATAACCCCACCGTGTTCACTTCCCGAATCCCTTTCGGAAAATGACCGTCACGGTACACACGCTGGTAGTGTATTGGAACATGGTGTCAAGTTTTCTACAACCGGATATTAACAAGCTCCCATCTGCCACATAACCACGGGCACGGCTTTCGAAAGTTCATAACCCTGCAGGGGTGTTCCAACTTGTCCCATGACAAGCCCACGATCCGCGGAGTCGCAACTCCAAAGTGAGAAGACCCGAGTATTCTCGGAATCCCGTGCTCAAGATACTCCGACTAAGGTAAGGCAAATCCAGCAAATCCTCCCGGCGTGCCAACACCCTGACAGTAGCCGCGCGTATCTAGCCTCAGGCCACGACCGGATGAGTCATCCTATAGGTGGATACCAGATACCTCGGGTTTCCCCAAGGCGGCCCCGCAGTCTGCTCGTTTCGGACCAACACTCATGTGGAGCACTGGCCCGGGGTTGTTGATTAAAATAAAAGGGATAGCTAGTCCCTATGCAAGTTTTAGTTAATTAGGCAAATGGAGTACCAATGTTGGGACTTGCTGGAAAAGACTTAGCACTTAGCGGTTTATCGAGGGGGTCCCATAACCCCAACCGTGTGAGGAACGCATAATCAAGGAACATAACACCGGTTTATACGGTTCCTAGCGGCATGAGTGGAACAAATCACCAAGCAAAAGGCTTAGCCTTCCACCCATTACCAATATATAGATGATTTCATTTAATAATTAATATAGTGTGATATCCCAATAAGCTTCAACAAGAAGCAAGAATCTTCAATCTTCACCTGCAACTAGCAATGCTATAAGAGGGGCTGAGCGAAGCCTACGTATAGCCAATCAATGGTTTGCATAGGTAGGGTGGTTAAACAGGTTCATGGTTACATTAGGAGGCTGACAGGAAAAACATGGGCATCGAGGCAAAACTATAGTTCGAGACTTATAGCAATAGGCAAAGATAGTAATGTTATCGGGGTTCGGTCATCTTGCCTGAAGAGTTGTCGATGGGATCGTAAGAGGGGTTCTCGTTCTCAACCTCGGTAGTAACCTCGTACTCGGTCTCAGCTTCCGGCTCTACTCAAACACAAGAACACAAGGCAACAAATCAAACAAGATGCAATGCGCACACAAAATACTGGATGCATGGCTGATGCACTACGGAAGCAAAACAGATGCACAAAGGAAGCACAGAAAGTCTACATAGGAAGCACAGTGTTATAGCACAAAAATATGCATCAAGCAAAAATGCTTCAAAACATGTTAACAATAGGATATTATGAATCTACATGAAAAATCACACAAGTTTCATATAGGACTTGCTCAAAACGGAGCAACGGGCTAAAAGTTACACCCGAAACAATAAATACGCACAAGCTGAAAATAACAGCCACATAGCAACTTCGGAGCAATAGATAAATAAGCTACATCACTCAAACATCATGACAATGAGCATGAACATAAACTAGACATATCCTACAGCAAACAAATTCATTGGAGCATCCCCAAAGGAGCCACAGATCAATAGCAACAAGCTAAGACATATTGAACTTGACAACAAAATCCTGACAGCAGTAATTTATTGCAACTTGGGAGCAAAAGTTAAATATGCTACAACCACTCAAATAAGCATGTGAGAGCATGAACGGATAGCCAACAACTTATACAATGAGGAATCATCAAGAGTCACCCCAAAACTATCATGGATTGGCCTAGAACAACAAGCAAACATGGCATCTGGAAATTCCAGATTCCAGACTTAGTGAAATTTCACTAAGTGTTAAAACAGCAGTTTTATCATGGCATCTTTGTGAGCAAGTTTAAGTCACCTCAAAGCTAAACATGGCAAGTGGTATGCTCCACAGCAAAGTACACATGATGGTGAGTCCAAAACTTCTAAGCATGCATCAAGGGGACAAACACAACGATAGCAATGAGCTCCTCAAATTGACATCTCATAACAAGTTTAACAACATAACAGCCACATAGCACTTTGCAAAGGAGATAAGCATGGCAAGATGAAATCTATCATGCAAGCTAAAGCAATCAACATGTAGAGCATGGCAAGACGAACACGTGGACATGTCATTTGCATCATTTGGATAAACATGCACCAAGTTATCACATTGCAAAGATGGCATGAAACAACTACTAACAGCAGTTTTTAACAAGTAGCACTCTTGCAACAGATATTTAAGCATCTAGATGATCTCAATCATGCATGGCACAATGGAACAAATTGTAGTACAAGTCTCCACGAACATTTTGACATATCATTCACTCAGATCGGACCATCACACAAAAAGTTATCACCGTTCTAAAATAGCATCAGATAGGTAAAATCTGAGGACTTAGTGAAAAAAAAACAACCTCCTCGGGTCAACGGCGGCTGGATCTGGTCAACGGCTCGGAGGCGGATCGGGCGGCCCACCTGGCCTGTAGGGGATCGGGCAGGCAACCGGCGGATCGGGCCGCGCGGGCGAAGCGGATCGGGCGCCCCGGCCCGTTTGGGATCCAGCCCACCTGGCGGATCTGGATCGAGGGAGCTCGCTCCTCCCTCGAGCGAGCGACGGCGGCGACTCTGCGGATCGGGCGGACGCGGGATGGGCTACGGCCCACGTGGCCTTGACGCGGCGGACTGGGCGTGGGGCGGCTCGGGCTGGCGGAGGAGGACCCAAGCACGCAGGCGGCTGCTGGGCCTAGGGTTTTAGCCCACGCGGCGCGGAGTCGGCCCAGGCGGTTGGAGCATATCCGATGGGGGCTCCTCCCCCGATCCGATCGAGGAGCGGCGGCGGCTGCGATGCCCCTGCGGGCTGGCGACGGGAGGAGGGCGCGGCGGCCCGGCCGGCGAGGTGGCGGCGCCGGTCGGCGGCGGGGCGGCGGGCGCGGCGCGGCCGGCGTGGAGGCAGGAGGCGGCGGCGGATCGGCATGGAGATGGAGATGGCCGGCGGTGGCGCGGATTCCGGCGAGCTCCCGCGAGCTCCTCCGGCGAGCTCCGGTCGGAGTGGAGGAAGATGGCTCGAGGAAGGGGATGATGGAGGACTAGGGTTGCTAGGGCAAAAATTGGGGAAGTTGGACAAATATATAGGCACAAGGAGCTAGGGTTGTCCAAATGAGGTGTGGTTTTCGGCCACGCGATCAGAATTGGATGGCCTAGATGAAGGGAGGGTTTTGGGTTGGTTTGGTGGGCTGTTGGAAGGGTGTCTTGGGCCTCAAAGAGGGGGTACTTTCAGCCCACAAGAATAACTGTTGGGGCACCAAACGAGCTCCAAACGCGACGAGATTCGACAAGCGAGTTACACACACCAAAACAACAACACACGACAAGTCTCACGCCAAACCGGAAACGTTACACGGCCAAACACCAAAGTAGGCCTCGGGGATGCCACGGACACGTGAGGGAGCTCCGGAACTCGAAACGGACAACGGAAAAGAACGAGTGGGACCGGATGCAAATGACAACACAAATGCAATGCGATGCACATGACTACATGATATGAATGAATGCCACACACGCACACAACAAACCGACGAAACCAGAAAAGACGAAGAACCCGGAATGGAATTGATGAAGCCAAAGATCTCATATATTGCCCAAAAGGGAAAGTATTACATTCGGGGCATTACATATGGTACAAGGAACTTGATTCCCCTTTGATTGTCGTGCATGTCACACAAATCCTAAGGGCTTTGCCATGCATCTACTCCTCTTCTACACTCAACCATACAGACATGGTGCCTAATACAAATTTTGGGATTGGCAATACTAAATCTTTCATGAAAGTCTATCTGCTGGACTCAGATACAAGTGTTGAAGGTGTGGACCTTAGAGAGGTAGGCTGTTGAGCTCAATGATCATGCAACTTCACATCCTGGCAATATTGGTCCAACTAAAGTTACAACCATTTTTTTTATTTCGGAAACAAATAATTTTGGACCTCACTAAAATATGTGAAATTGCGGTAATTATTTCAGATTTTTTGATTTTAAATTTCAATGCATTTTAATCAATTTAACATATTTTTTTTTAAATTAGTTCGAATCTGGCTCCCATTGAAATATGCGAAATTTCGTTGAAATTTTTTTTCCAGGGTTAAAAATTATTTTGGACCCCATTGAAATATGCGAAATTTTGTTGAAATTTTTAACCCTGGTTACAACTATAACTAACAAACATTGCAAGACATATTCTTCAGATTTTTGTTCCATCAGTGTTATATATCATCTAATGGCTTGAATTGTCCTCAGCAAGAATATAGTCAACAAAGTAATATGACACCAAAATGTAACTCTTGAGGCTCTAAAAGGAAAATCTGCCATGCAAGTTTATTCAATTGGATAGTGAGGATATCCATGAGCTGGTTGGTCTCAATTTGCCCAACCTAGAGTTGGGCAGGAAATGAAAAACGCTTACGAAGAAGAACTTGTTCTGGGGCATGAATCCCAATGATTGGGGCTGCATGTATCACTCTGGTGCAGAGGCCGGAGGATAATTCTCCATTTCTAAAAAAATGATCCCAATGATTCCCTAAGCTTTAATGCTAATAAAGGCAATGATGGTGAAGATGAATCCATTGAAATATTGTCCAGATTCAAAGTCTGGGATAATTTAGAGGAAGGGAAGATTACTTGTGCATCATGAAGAGCATCCATGCAAGGCACTGGAATTTATCCAAGCTGTACAATGATCGTAGCAACAACCAAGTACTTTTCCCTTTAGAAATTTATTCTTTTCCCACGAGTTTTCACGTACCTAAATCAGAACAGACAATATTTCTTCCATCCGCTCAGGTGGCAGGTTCCTAGCCTCCCAACGCTCATGGCAGTACAACCAATCATCTAGGTCTTTTCCACTGCAAGTTGCTCCGGCAACGCCTAAGCCAAGGGCACGTAGGGTTCTAGGCAACCCTCCACATGCCAAAACCAGCTGCTTGCAGTAACCAGTAAGTTATAAGTTAGTGCACAGACAGTTTATCATAGGTTAAGTCTAGCCGAAGAAGTTTTTTGTAGAAACACAAATTACCTGTTTTGCGATTTCGTAAATTTTAGTATCAACTTATGTGAATTCGACTCCGTATTGTACTTGAAAAGGTTTCAAGCATCTTCTTCCCCGAGGCACTTCATCTCAAGAGTGTTTAGTACTGTGCATCCCATGCGACAACACACCTTCTGGCTCCTCGACGCCATAACAACCTTTTGCCGATGCCCAAGAGGCATTGGCAAACCGATGGCTGCCAAGTCTGGGAGTCCACCATCTTTCACGTTGTCTAATAGAAGCAGAAAACTGATGTGCCCTATATACTCAGCGTTGATTTTATCTCAGCAATGATCCTCTAACAATGACATGGGCTCCCAATACAATTTCAATAAAATATTGAGATTATATTGCATATATCTCACGCTACCCCTTCCAAGAGCAAAGAGGTGACTAAATGAATCACCGTAGCAATCAGAGACGAGTGATAGAAGTCGTGTCTTCCCAACACCCCGGGCACCCCATAATCCAAAAATCAACTCATGTGTTCGCTCACTCTGTTAGAATTTATGCACCTTATTCCTGTAGATGTCCATCCCTCAAAGTCCATGAATTCGTGGCATTATTTGCCGTCCACGAATTCGGGGCATTATCTGCCGTCCACGATATGGAATTACCCGCTCTTCAAAGATCTTGTTTGCCTGGTTAACAGAAGGAGCCGCATAACGAGCACCAAACTCCCACAGCAGAATGACAACTTCGTACATGGCAGGACCAACCTGATTCAGAGCAACACCACGGTCAATAAGTCACACATGAAAAAAAAAATAGTTGTCTAACTTGCAGGTGTGAGCAACAAGTCTACCAGATTATCCAAAATCTTAAATATCAACACATGAATGACATGTGTACTAGAGAGACACATATTACTGAACTAGCCAGTGGAGAAAGTATACTGGATGTAGAAGGTGCACATGGAAGTAAAGTCACCATTGCATATTTACCTCCATGTAATATGATCCACACAATACACCACGAAATACATCAACTCTCATGGGAGGTCGGTGATGAATGTAGTATCGGGTCTCTGAATCAAAGCAACAACATAGTCAATAGGTGGGGCAACATTTATTTGCTCCGACATGGATCAACGGGTTATCGACTTATTGTACCTGAATCCTGGGCACCCATAGGCAGACCATTCTATGCGCCCATAGGTAGAACATCTTAAGCACCATAGGCAAGCCATGAAAGTAAGCTTTAGTTGATGGTACAATGGAATCCCGTGTCTGAAAAGACAGAAATTGTCAGATTATGTAATCATCAAAACTGTACTCTATGTTTGTACTCTACAAGGACATAAACAGGGTTTGCACATGGTTGCACATTGGTCAGAACCAAACTCCTGTCTGTCCTTGCCCGTCTCCGCTCAGCGCCGCCGTGACCTCCTTGGCCCCCTTGTGCCACTGCTCCCTCTCACACTCTGGATGTGCGAATGGCAGGCGTTGGCCTCCATATCCTAAAGACACATGTCGACTTTTACGCAGCAATCGCAAGGCTGCATGCGTACAACAACCGTTAGCACAAGTTGATCAGATCGTGTAGCTCTTTGAGTGTAGCTGAGTTTGGTTCAGCTTGTTACCTCGAGGGTTATCCATGTGACCTAACAAACGACGAGAATTGAAGGAAACTGAGACAAAACGGATTTGGCAAACGCTTTGGTGGTTTTGCAAAAGCCACGGAAAACTACTGTTATTAGATACTAATGTACCATTGCCCCACACATCAGAATACCGAGGTTTTGTAATACTACGGTTTTAGAGAAGCTATGCTTCCAAACTATAATGTTATCTAAACATAACTATTTTGAAATAGATATTTTAATTGAGTTAACTTAGGTTGATCAAAGCTAATCATAGATATGAAATGTCATGTTTACACTTTATATGTTCTAATTCTTAATTGTATACTCCCCCGTCCCAAAATAAGTGTCTTAGCCTTAGTACAACTTTGTGCTAATGTTAGTAAAAATTTGTGACACATTATATTGACGTTTTAATTCTTTATATATGGACACTAAATTAAGAATTAAGACAAATGAGATAATGTGTGTAGCGTGGTTGGGAGGTGGAACAGAGTTAAATAATAAACTTATGAATGGACAGGATTATTTGGATCAAACAAATATAGTCAACATAACAAGTAGTATATTATAAATATAGTATCCCCTGATTTGTTAGCATGACAATGATATTTCATATCGCTGCTACACACATGACAATACTCAGCCGTTTTGAGCACGATCCTATTGATCTCACCATGCATGCATGAGACAAAATGAAGCAGAACCACTGGATGAAGCATCGTCCATTAGTCGGCCAGTGAGTATCGGCTGCATAGTACTTTCGTTGGGTAAAAGGAATGTCACATGCTTCATTGATTTTAGTTAGCACCACATCTGCTTTATTTGATTTGTACTGGTAGCAAGTACTATAGTTGATTGTAGAAATCAATAGTATTTACTGTGGTGAGGTATACTAGAAGTACCAAGTTTATTTCACCCCTGGTCATGCATTTGATGTTTTCGCGCATTGATCACTCTTCCTGTAGCCAGCTATCATGGCATGACTTGGTCCCCTGCAGCCGTAGTGTTTAGATAGAGTAGCCACTAGCCACCCATCCTCTACTCGATGCACCCGTGTCGCACATTCGTTGTATTAGTAGCACACTGTATTTATATCTAGTTGTGCTACAGCCTTGGATGCCTTGTAGATCATATGTATAGTCTCCGCGCTTTGATTGGCTCATCACACTGGTCGTTAAGTTAGTAACCATTCGTTGCTCTGTACACCACATGATGGAGAACATGCACATCAACGCGTACACCACATGGGAGGACGAGTGTGGTCACAATGCCAGATGAATATTTTAACCTTCTCAAACAGCCTCAAACTCCAGATTTTTCTCCAATCCGGTTGTGGCGAACATCCTCCCCGGCCAAGCATACCCGCTAGATTTTGTGTTTTCATTTTATTTGTTTACAACTTTTATCTAAACATAACTATTTTGAAACATGCAAACTACTTGAGTTAACTTAGACTGAAAACATATAATCACATATGTGGAACACGATGTTTACAATTCATATGTTTAAATTATTAATTTTACTTTGATCTCTTATTTCTTATACTAGTATACACACTAAATTAATAATCATTACATAAGAAAGAATGCGCGGAACGTGGACTGGGGAGGGGCAACGGAATTTAAAATAATAAACTTGTGAATGACTAGGATTACTCAGATCAAACAAACATAGTCGTCTTCTATATATAACAAATAAGTATATTGTAAATATAGTTTCCATTTTTGTTAGTTCATCCCAAATTTGTCAATGCAAATGGATGAACATCACCCAACTAAGATGCCAGGCAGCTATATAGAAATGAAAAAAAAAATGTCATTTCTATTAACCTTCGTTTTTTTTCTGTTTTGAGATAATAAATATCCAGATTGTTCCTAATTTTTGGAATATAGAACCTCCAGATTGTTCGGCTGCACGGATGGTGGAGAACGGTTAGGAATACCTGGTCCATAGGCCCGCACGATTCTCGCATCGCTACTGCAACTGCAAATGGGACTTCCTACTACTAATCCGCCACATGCCGCCAATCCACCTCCTCGTCCGCTGCCGCGCCGCTTCCCCCGCCCATCGATCGTGCCGCCGCCGCTTCGAGATGGAGATTGGGGACGGAGAACGCCATGGCCTCTGCACGTACGGCATGAAGGAGTTGACATGGTCATCCACGAGAGGTACCATGTGCCGTCTCGCCCCCATGGCAACTGTGGGTCAGCCCGAACTTCAACCGCCGGTCAGCATATCGTGGATCTCGTGGCGGTTACCTCCTTCACCGTGATAAAAATGTAAAGACTACTCCTTTGCATCACGTAGTAGTAGTACTTGCTTATTCTTATTCATACATTAGTGGTTATGTATTTTTTTTTACCTACAGATTGCTTGTTTGATTTCAACTAATGCATCGCATGTTCTGCCGCCACGTAAAAATAGAAATTTGATGTACTTTAGTAATGCCAAGGTTCATCTTAAGATAATCTGGTAGCGTATGATCAATGGACGTTGGTAGTTTCCATGGCTCGGTTCTCAGCTTCCTTTAAAGCTTTTCGACTTGCTTTCATCGGTAATTAACCTATGCCTAATGAGTCAGATGCCGAGGCCAAGGGGAAAACTTGTTTTTATGTGTTACAATCTTCGGTCTTGAGTTTTTCCTTGTGCTCTATTGTGGGAATTATGTATGCCCTGGTACCTTTCGTGATTAAAAGATATCTAATATGACGAGATAGGTCGGCTTAAGCATACATACTTGGATCTATTATTCAGTACATTTCCTGTTAAGTCAAATACACTCATCATCCATAATATAATGCTAGCAGACTGCCAATGTATTAGTGGTTAAGCACTTTTCTAGCAGACTGCCAATGTATTAGTGGTTAAGCATTTTTTATTTATCCTATTTACATATCCAGCAGCGTAACCATAGAAGTTAGACTTCATCATGACTGAAACCATGAACTTTGGGATGGTGTGAGCAGTGGTGGTCCGCAAGAAAGTAAGAGAAATGTTTGCCTTTATTTGCTATGACTAACATGATGTTGTCTGGGTAGCTAAACAGCTCCTTTGTGCAGGTAACAAAGGTAACCCTTTAAAGTATTGAAGGGACAAAAAACTGCAGATTGCTTGTTTGATTTCAAGTGAGTGATGTTGTCTTGGCATCTACCATTGTTTGAGATCTTTTGTGCTTGTAGGAGCACATGCTTAAATATTTGAGGATGCTCAAAAATTTGCTACTTATGTGTAGTAGTAGAGATGTATGAATATTCGAAATTAATTACCAATTTTTTGTAACTTTCACACATGCCTAAGTTGTGAACTCAATATAGGTCAAGTTCCAATACCTCCTGACCAAAAACCTGCTTGAAACTGAAAATCGCAAGAGGATTTGATGCAGTTGGGATAGGTATTTGCAGTTTTCACCAATAGATATGTGGAAATGCGTGTATGTGTGTTTCCCTGTCTATTGAATATGTTTTACTGTCATTCCTATCAATGCACATTCAAATTTAAAAAGTAATAGTGATGGATGAAACAAATGGAACTTATCGTTTAGTGGACCCTCTATCTTGGTAGTGGCTGGATCATGTGAGCTTCCTATGTTACTCCCTCCATTCCCTATACAAGGCCACAAACTCATATTATAGGTATGAAGGTAAAATTTAATTAATGTTTTGTATGCCAACTTTTCTTTTTGTTAACCGGGATCATTAATATGCCACATGCATGCAAGGAAGGAATGGGAAGAGAGTAGTTGAGTGTCATTATTGAACGGGTTGTTAGTACGAGAATACATCATTATTTTTTGCCTCGATTACTGTTGGTGGCCTTGTATAGATGCAAAATGTATTTTTCCTAGTGGCCTTGTATATGTGAATGGAGGGAGTAACATTCTTATCTCTGTTTTGATTGATCATTTAAGATGTCTTGTCAGACAGCAACACCAAGTACCACGGCTTCAAATTACTACTGATCAATACGAGCATGTTCGAACTATTCATGGGTAAAATATAATTTCTTCATGGCTTCTCTTTTCATCCCAGGCAATCTGGTCCAAGCTCCACATAGCTTCCACAAAACGAAGTCGGAGGCATCATTGAAAGAGACCAGCCAGAATCTTCTTGCTGGTATGATAATGAAACCAACCATTCCTTTGGTCTTCCCTATTGTCCTTATCATATCTCATGACATGATTGAATTTTTTTAATTAGCAAATACTTATCCCATGATAGATTTTGCTTTGTTTATTGACAACGATACGTTTACGCATTGTCAATATATAAGTTAACAACATAGCCAAGGATTCTTCCTGAAACTTTGTCATTAGTATCTTTGTTTATTGGCTTCCAAATTTAAGCGTGTATTCTATTTTGATTAACCATAGGATATGGCAGTAATTTGGTCGAGGTCGCATGAGAGCGAGTTTGGTAGACTAGTCAAAATTATGTTGGTGGTGATGGTTTGAGAGGAATGCGATGTTGGCACTACAAACCTGATTCATGTTGATGAATAGAGTTGGTCGTGCAACGCACACACCCATGCTCACACCGACGCGCACACGCGGGCACACACGCATAGTTTGAGTAGCCAACACCTTTTCGATTGACACATGCTATGTACGTCATGATACAACTGTCATGCAATGCATTCAATATTAACTGGAGCGCACTACCCACCTATTTCAAGAGGCCATGAGTGATGTCACTGCATAGTTTGTTGTGATATTATTTGATCATATTCTTAACAATCCAGAGGGCAAAAAAGTGATTTTTTGTAAAAAAAGAAGATACCTCAGGCAATGTTCCAGTGGTAAAAGAATTTGCGGATGTCTTTCTAGAGGAATTACCAGGCATCCCCCCCCCCCACCACCACCACTTATGGTAACCTTCAAATCAATGAGTTATGTAAAACAAGCACATAAAAGTAACATGCATAACAGGACATGACTTACGACAATGATAATATAGAGCACAATACTAGATAAATATGGAGCTGCAAGAACAGGACATGAAAGTATCATAAAGAACAATATACAACACAATACTAGATAACATGCAAGAACCTGGAAAACATGTTGCAGAAGGGTTCATGGAAACCAACCACGGAACTATAAAGCCATGTATGGTTGTAGTGACATTAGATACTTCAAATTGTGTGACCTCATTTTGCTTCTCGGCAGCATACAACACCCCATTTTGGGTCTAAGAAATAAACAAGTCATAATAATAATTTCCGTATATGTGTGTGTTGTATAATTCACGTATATATAGATTGTAGATGAATTAACTAACATGGCTTCAAATTAGCGTCGGTAAAATAGCAAAAAAAATGTTGATTAATTTCTGTTTCACAACATTTTTTACACTCAACGTTTTCATTTTTCAGCACAAGTCGTGTCCATTTTTCTGTCCATCCATACTCTTTAATATTGGTTGATGTTGAATACACAATCTTAAAATTGTAAATCATTTTAATATAGACTCATTTCATAAATCACATAATAACTAATTGTTTTATAAAATATCGGTTGTGAATATATAAAATGATTTATTAAAAAAATGTTCCTATTCTTAATCTTTGAATCTTCATCGGAACTAAATACTTGCTTTCCTATTGTTGTAATAGATTTGAATGTCAGTGTCAGCTCGTGCCTATTGTTTTCAGGAATAATAAGTATAACAACCCACATCTCAACATCAATCTAATTAAGTCTTGCGAAATTACTCTATACAATCCCATTAATTTCGAGACGGTCATCTTTCTTCTGGTAATCGACTTCTACTGATTGGTGTGTTTGTCGGCTCATTTCCAACAAAATTGAACCATTCTGTTGCACACCAAGCCTGCCAACTATCGGTATGTGTATTAACTGCATTGGAATAAAATAAACAAATGTTATTAAAATGTGAACTAATGATATTACATTTTACATATTGTATTTTTTAGAAAACATTTTACATACTGTATATTACTTACCAAATGATTATCATACATGTTCGCAACAGTGAACCAATGTACATGCGCAGGATATTTATCATGCATTTCTAATTTAGTTTGCATGTTCTGAACGTGTATGTGTGTTAGATTAAACTCATTATTGTCTGCACCATGTCTTTCTCCACCGTCAAATACGTTCGCTATACTAATTTAAAATTTATAATAATTGTTAATTTTAAAAATAAATAATTTTAAATAAAATGTACTTACTAATTATATCTTTTGGTTCACCGTTTTGATGTATTGGAGACATATATACATAAAAAAATAGAGACAGTTGTATGAAATGGTATCTTGTCTCCTGTTTTCATATCATAGTCGTAACAAAAGAAATCCCATCCAATGCAATCTATATGAATCATATCTTAATTATCTCTTTCATACATCTTATAGATTGATCTATGAGAAATTTTGCTTATGAAGTAACGTTGTGCGATGTAATGCCTAAATTGCATAACTCCTCGGCAAAGTACATTCTATACATAATAAGTGTATATAGTAAGTTTCACCTCAATTTGATATATAAAATAGTTGCATGTCGGACTACAAACCAAAAAATTATTTAAATGATTGACACACAATCTCATAACAATGACTTTGTGGAACTATCGATCAGAATTGTGATATTTGTTCATGATCTAAGATGCATGGTGTTACATCAGTACCACAATTGTCACAGACGTTATCTATTCAAGTCAAAAATAGTTACATTCAATTGTGTTATAACACATCGAATACTACTTTAGTACATACAAAATATAGAGTAAATATGTTACCTTGAAGTATTCCTTATTTTTTTCTTGATAGACGGCAAATAATCAATTTGTGTTAGAAATTCTACTGCTCTCACTTTGCTATATTAATTGCCTCTATTTATAATGAGACAAACTGAGTTCATTTCGGCCATTTTTTTGCATAGATAATAATATTTCTAACAAATCGTGAGTCAAACGAAAATAGATTATGTGATTTATCATATATTTAGGATACACAGTTGAATATGTTTTTTTTACTTCTTGAACGAATAACTATATGATAGACAAATTAACTAGGCGATGAACGAAACATGCCCATGAAGTGGCAACACGAGGCTCGGTGCATGTAATAAGGTTAACCCATTTGTTATATTTACATGAAACAAACGGAGCTCGTTGCGAGTTTGCATGAATGATAACATTTATAGAAAATCATGAGTCAAAAGAAAATAGAGTATGTCCTTTACCATATATTTAGTATAAGGAATTGATTTGTTCTTTTATTTCTTGACCAATAAATATATTACAGACAAATTCATCATGAAGATCTAGTCAGATTTTCATTGCAAGTGAGGTCAACTTTGTTACATGCACGTAGCCTCCTGTCGGCACACCAGGGGCATGCTTCGTTCATTGCCTACCATTTTTAGTTAATTTGTCTGTCATATATTTATTGGTCAAATAAATAAATAAATAATATTCAATTCCGTATCCTAAATATATGGTAAACCACATTTTTTTTTTCTTTTGACTCATGATTTCCTAGAAATATTATTGTTCATGCAAACTTTTTAGCCACAACAAACTCCATTTGTTTCGTGTAAATATAGCAACTGAGATTAATCTTGTTATATGCAACTAGCCTTGTATCGCCATAACAGGGGCATGCTTCATTCATTGCCTACCTTTTCAGTTAATTTGTCTATCATATTTTTTTATAGTAAATAAAGTATTCAATTATGTATCCTAAATATATGGTAATCACATAACCTATTTTCGTTTGACTCATGATTGGCTAGTAATATTATCGTCCATGCAATCTTTTTGGCCACAACGAACTCCGTTTGTCTCACTATAAATAGAGGAAACTAATAGAGCATAGTGATAGCAGTATGATTTTTTTCATACAAATTGGTTACTTGCCATCTATCAAGAAAAAAAATTGGAGTACTTTAACGTAACATATTCATTTTCATATTTTGTATGCACTAAAATTATATTTGATGTGTTCTAACATAGCTAAATGTAACTATTTTAGGTTGAAATGGATAACGTCTGCGACAATTATAATACTGATGTAGCACCGTGCATCTTAGATCATGAACAAGTATCACAATTATGGGCGATAGTTACACAAAGTCTTCGTTGTGGGATTATGAGTCAATAATTTAAATATATTTTTGGTTCGTAATGTGATATGTAACTGTAATATATATCAAGTTGGGGGTGTAACTTACTACATGCACTTATTATGTATAGAATGTACATTGCCAAGAAGTTATGCAATTTAGGTACTACATCAAATAACATTATTTCACAGCCAAAACTTCTCACATATTAAGCTATATAATGTATGCAAGAGATAATGGAGATATGATTCATATAGGTGGAATTGGATGTGATTCCTTTGCTACGATTATGATATAAGAACAGGAGACAAGATACATTTTTGCTACAATTGTCGCCATTTTGTGATGTATATGTCCCTGATACATTAAAACGGTGAACCAAGGACATAATTAGCAAGTACATATTGTTTCTTTTTAGTTATTTATTTTTAGAATGAAGAACTATTTGAATTTTTTAATTAATATAGTAGGCGTATTTCATGAAGGAGAAAGACCCGTTGCATATAACAATGATTTTAATCTAATACACATGCAAGTTGAGAACATGCACACTATATTATAGACTTGTAATAAGTATCATGCATAGCTACATTGCTTTACTGCCGCGAACATGTATAATAATAATTTGGTAAGTAATATATAATTTTTTTAAAATGTAATCTCATTACTTCACATTTTAATGAAATATGCTTATTTTATTTAAATGCAAGTACTACACAGATCAATAGTTGGCAGGCTTGGTCTGCAACAGTACGGTTCAATTTTGTTCGAAATGAGCCGACAAACACACCAATCGGTAGAAGTTGATTATCAGATTAAGAAAAATGCATGTCTCGAAATTAATGGGAGTGCGTGGAGTAATTTTGTAAGACTTCATGAGATAGATGTTGAGATGTGGGTTGTTATACAAGTTATTTCTGAAAACAATAGCAGCAACAGGAAGGCAAGTATTAAGTTTCTGATGAATATTCAGAAGATAAAGAATAAAACATTTTTAAAAAACAAATCATTCTATATATTTACAACATATATTTTATAGAATAAGTATTTATCTTTGTGATTTATGAAACTAGTCTGTATTGCAGTGATCTATATTTTTTAAGAGTACGTATTCAACATCAACCAATATTAAATAAAATGGATGTTTAAAAAAATGGGCATGACTTGTGCTGAAAAATAAAAACATTGAGTGTCAATAATGTTGCGAAACAGAAATTAATTAATGTTTCGCTATATTTTCGACAAACCTTTGAAGCCTTGTTAGTTAATTCATCTACAATCTAATAATACATGAATTATAAAATGCATACAAGGAAATTATTATTATGAATCTAATATTCATCTACAATCTATAAATACGTTAATCTATACTAATGTACATCTAAACACTAATATTCATCTACAATTTATGAATACAATCTAACATTTATCTGTGTATGTGAATCAAATATAAGTGCATACTTACCTGCACACTGCTTGAGCACGAGGCAAATGAGGGATCGGTACAGGCCTCAGCGAAGGACGAGTTAGCTGACGGCGGCGGTGTCAGCCGCGGGGAGGGGGCCGCAAAGGACGAGGGCCTCGAAGGAAGAGGGCGGACGAGGACGGCCACGGCGAGGGGGTCGTGGCGGACGAGTGAGGGCCCCGGCAGACGAGGACCCCGGCGGAGGAGGGCGGCCGCGGAGGAGGACCGCTGCGATGTTCGACGACATTGTTTTCACAACTATGTCTGAGGCTTCTGTCTACAAATGTGATGCAACTGGGTGGCCTTCAATCCCTTGGTCAACTTTTTTTTTAATAGAGAGTTGTATTAATTAAGTAGAGAAAACATAGTTCGTACAATCGTGCAAGGCCATGCTCAACACGCATGTTGACACTGTACCTTGCATAACTCCACCACGCAACTCTCTATGCCCCAACTGGGCAAGAAGGGACAATAGGTTAGCTTGGTCAACTTTTTGGTTACACAACTAAGAACATCGAGTGCCCTTTGGAAAGCTTGCATCACACCACTGCAGGGACGAAAAACCTTTGTAGGAACGAGACATTGCAAGATACAGGCATGAATCAATTAATCAACTCAATCCACTCTGCTCTGCGAAACATCTATGGCAACACTACTTCTGAAAGTTCTTGCGATGGCTCCATTGGAGCTCGTAGCCTGCATGCCAACTTCATTAGTTTTCTGGCCGCTGATGCAACTTGCTGGAGCTGCCAGCGATGGTACTGCATTGGGCGCCGCTGTTGGTTGCAGACGAAGAAGCAATATTCCTGGTGGTACATCAGATATTAGAGCAGCACTTGTTTTGCTTTTGATTGGTGAATGCACAGCTGACCAGGAAGCACTTTCGAAAGTAAAAGGTAATGAGTTCTTCAGGTAATGATTTTTTTTTGTAAGCTGGATATTATCTTCTTCATTTGAACTTGGTGCATATATCTAATAGTTAATGTTTGTACCTTCTACACTCGATACCAACAGGGGGCTTCTAGATGATACAGACTCAAGGGTAGCATCTTATTCTGCTGCCTTTCTCTTGATTGTTGCAGTTGTTAATTCCACGCTGACGGTTCTGTTGCATTGGCCCTAAGAATTTGTTTGATTGTAGTACAAAGGATGATGACACAGGAACCAGAGGTCTACCAAAGGATTCTTCAAAGCCTCATTTCAAAAGCTTGACAGGTTGATGCTCTTTTCCTTATCTCATCTTGTTGTTTTGAAATTTGAAATACCATAGCAATATATTTTTGGATGCACTTGTTATGTAGATTAGTTCCTGCTGACACATTCGGTCATTCCAAGACAGAGTCACAATAAATTTAGTTCCATGCATGTATCCAGCCTCCGGATTAAGTTTACATTGACATTTACTTATGTTGACACCAGTCAGTATAACAACGAGAAACTTCCGGAGAACATGTACCATCAAAATGCGTGGAATATTGCAGTTATCAAATAATCTAGGAGTTTTAATAATTACTCTGGTTTGACATGTCAATGTACAAAGCTTTCAGTGAGAAACCGGTGGCATCGATAAGAAGAATCTGAATCGGAATTCCTCTGCTCCAAACTATGAAAAGGTGTGTGCTGTTAAATTTCATCCTTCCCCAATCTTCACACTAATCCGCTCCACCCCACCCTTCTCTCTTTCTCTACTTCGAGGTTTCTAACTTTTGCAATTTTACATATGCTTGAGTGGACATTGTAAATTACCGCTTCTGAACTTCGTTATTCTTTGTTTTATCCGAACCATCAATCAATATCCATATGGGGAGTTCACTGCCATTCAAAAGACGAGATGGATCGGTTTAAGGATGTGATGGTATTCATAAGCATGAGAGCTGCAATTTTTCGAATTCAGCATCGAGATTTAGCCAGCCGGCGCAACTTTTTCTGCTCAGTTCAATAATGCTAGTCTGTATGTGTGTCTTGATTTCCCGTCGTAAGTAAGAAAGGCATAGATGTTTGTGTTGCCAGTGCAATTGCTATCTCGAAGTAAACTAGTGTGTACTTCCTGAGTGGACGTTCAACTCTCTAACCAACCAGACACGATACGCTGGAAGCTTACTAAAAATGGGATTTTTACGGTGAAATCTTTTTATTTAGACTTGATTAATTTTGGCCCAATCCCAAGGTCTTTGCACATCTGGAAGATTAAGGTTCCTTTGCGGATTAAAATCTTTATGTGGTTTGTTCACAAAAAAGTGATACTTACTAAGGATAACTTAATCAAAAGAAGATGGGTGGGAAGCTCGCGGTGCTGTTTTTGTGATCACGATGAAACAATACAACACCTTTTTCTTGAATGTCCTTTGGCGAAATTATTGTGGAGGACCATTCATATAGCTTTTAACATTCAACCTCCGGCTGATATTGCGTCATTGTTTGGGACGTGGTTGGCTGGGGCTGATCAGATTACCGCAGCTCGTATTCGGATTGGAATATGTGCGCTTTTATGGGCTATATGGAACTGCAGAAACGATATGATCTTTAACAGACAACATAATTTAAATTTCTTGCAGGTTATCTTCAGGGCTACAGCTTGGATCCGTACGTGGTCCTTACTCACTCCTATGGACTCCAGGGAGCCTTTGGTTACTGGGTGCAACCGATGGGAGATGGTCGCTCGGGCTATATTCAACCGGTTTGGATGGCGATCACATAATAGTATAGGACTCTAGGGGATCCATCCTATATTTTTTATATCTCCGGTTGCTTGAGACTTGATGTATTTTGGTTTTCCTCACCTTTTTTTGCTCCGTTTGCGAGCTGTAAGACCTTTTTCTGGATTGACCTTTTTTTAAACTTATTAATAATATGGCTGCATGCATCTTCATGATGCAGAGGCCGGGGGTACACCTCCATTTCAAAAAAAAAAAAAAACTTCCTGAGTGGACACCTCTTCTGATCTTTATATAGGTTTCTTTGTACCCTGGGCTAACTGTACATGTGTTTGGTGAACAAAAATAGTTCTGTTTGCTGATTCAAATGTACCTTTCTCCAACATCTTCCTGAACTTTAAATTATTCCATATTTCCTCCATATCAGAATATATATTTGAAGTTCTGTTTGTTCTAAGTCAAACCTCCTTAAGTTTGACCAAGTTCATAAAAAAATACTAATATCAATTATACTAGCATGAAAATAATACTTTTATGCTTAACCTAATGAAACTAATATTGTGCTGCCATGAAAAGTAAAGTCCGAAAAAATATTTAGAAACTCAATATATTCAGATTTTTTCGTCAACAAATATTGCTTAGTGCAAAGTTAATGGCACTGGTTTCGGCCAGGCTTGGACGAAAAGAAGACCAGGGCTCGAAAAATGCTTTCAGAAAGAGTATTTTGAAATGGAGGCTTGCTTCGGTAGACCCCCCCCCCCAACAAAACGTATAAGGGCAGAACGGTCATACGGAAGAAACGTATACCCACCTCGTATTATACAGTTACACTCCCCATGCCCGCATACGTATAGCACGCAAAAAAAGGCAGTTGCACGATCTACGCCCGCCCCATCTACTCGCCAGCCCCATCTGTTCGCACGCCCGCCCGCTGTTCCAAGTGGTAGATCGCCGCCGCCGCGGATCGCCGCCGTCCTTCCCCCGTCCGCCGCGGCGGATCGTCGCCGTACTTACCCGGTCCGCCGCCGCCCTCGCCGTCCCAACGTCCTGGCCGCCGTCTGAACGTCAACGCCCGCCCGCTGTGCAAAGTGGCCGATCGCCGCCGTCCTTCCCTCGTCCGCCGCCGCTGATAACCCGTCGATGCCACCCTCGCCGGTTGCTCGTCGTGCACGTCGCCACCTGAAGTCCGTCGTCGAACGCCGGCGACGTCTACACCGCGGGCCAAGGTTTGTCATCTAAACCCTAGAGGGCATGAGGCGGGCATGATGCGTAGAAGTTAGGTATAGTTTAGGGTTCATCAAAACCTCCCGCCGCAGCGCCTCATGTACGTACTAGACCTAACACACGATATTCTGCAGTTCTATGAGGTAGGCGTGTTGACATGGATGAAGAATCCGCATTTGGGAGGGAGAAGAATGATACTGATAAGGTGACTAAAACTGATAACGATAATTTGAACGAAGATGATGACAGCAGCGACAATGATTCTGTCTCGTCATATGATATCTTACCTCCGGAGGATTTTGATAATAATGAACATGGCGCAAATAGTGGAAACGTAAGTGGCATAACCGTTGATTTTATTTTTGATTTTGCAAAGTATGGCATGGCTAACTATTTATTTTTGTGTACAAATTTGCAGGAAGATGTGGATGTAGACAATGTGCAAAATAGTTTTCAGGAATCATTCGCGGATAACTTGAGCCAGGTTAGTTCATAGTTGATGTATATCGATCAACAACATTAATTAAATGGTATTAATTGACTTATATATTTTCAACTGAATTTTGTAGGGGGAGTCATATGATGCTAGTGATGATCAGGATGAGGGAGGGATCGACATTCAGGAGGCTCGAAGGCAGCAGAAGATGGTGGAGACACATTGGAAGGTCATGGCTATGACCTTCCGATCGCAAGGGGATGCATACATATTCTACAACAATCACGCTAAAGAGCACAGGTTCAGCATCAGGAAACAGAAGGTCAAACGAGGTGCTTCAGGAATGATTCGGTACCGGCGGTTTCTTTGCTCGAGGGCAGGGAGAAGGCAGAGCAAGTTCATAACCATGGAGGGCCGCAAGCGGAGGCTTAGACCGGAGACTCGTTGCGACTGTGGTGCACATATGGTGGTGAAGCTGGACAGAGAGCGTGGCGTTTGGTTCGTCGCGTCATTCGTTGATGATCACAACCACATGATGGCTCCGCCCGATGAGGTTTGTTTTTTGTGGTCACACCGACGGATTGGATATGGCACGAGGGCCGAGATATTGGTGATGGAAGCGGCCGGGATAAGAAAGCATATAATAATGGACAATTTCATCAGCAGATATGGTTCGTACGATAAGTGTGGGCTTATCAGAAGGGACATTTACAATTTATGTTGCAGAGAGAAGATGAAGCTTATGGCACAGGGTGATGCTGAGACAGCAGTTGGCATAATGAGGAGCAGAAAGGAGAAGGACCCTGAGTTTTTTTTTTAGTATGTGCTTGACAAGGAAGGGCGACTGAAGAGTATGTTCTGGTGCGATGCACAGTCGCGGAGGGACTATCAGGACTACGGAGATGTGGTAGTGTTTGATAGCACTTATAAAATGAACAGATATGGCATGCCGTTCGTCCCCTTTGTTGGAGTTAACAACCACCGTTGCACCACAGTGTTTGGTTGTGCTATCATTGCTGATGAGACCGAAGAGACATACGTTTGGCTGCTGCAGACTTTTCTGAAAGCAAACTGTCAGGTGAAGCCAAAGTCCATAATCACAGACGGTGACGCGGCAATGATCCGGGCTATTCGGTCTGTTTTTTCAGATGTCATACATCGTCTTTGCTCCTGGCATATTGAAAAAAATATGCAGCGGCACCTGCACTACAAGTCACTGGATGAGTTTAGATCGCTCTTGTACTATGCCACCTCTCAGGCGAACTTTGAGCAGAGATGGACCACTTTCTATGTTAAGTGGAAGACGAAAAAAACAGAAGAGTGGCTTAACAGGATGTACAGAAAGAGAACACTTTGGGCAGCTTCATATCTTTCAGATGGTTTTTTCCTTGGTATGCGAAGTAACCAGAGAAGCGAAAGCCTCAACTCCTGCCTTCACCTTCACCTGGACTACGGTATGACAATAGTTGATTTGGTAGTGCATTATGAGAACTGTATAGTTCGCCTCCGTGAGAACGAGGCGTACGATGACCACGAGGCACGTCAGAAATTACCGCCGTCGGTTACTGAATATAAGGCCCTCGAGGAGCATGCAGCCAAAGTATTCACACCTGCATATGGTTGCAATAACTATTGATGACCTGAAAATAACATAACAACAATACGCCTATTAGGTAATTCATACAAATGACATGTACAACTTCATAAATTAATGTCAATACTTACGGCGCCCTGTAACCACTGTTTTGAAATAATGGCTTCAAGCATATTAGATGTACATGTCTCCCCACCAATGCCCGTCATGTGCACAACATCTTTCCTACAAAGCTTCTCCGAGGCTGCTAGTTTCTGGACATAAATCTTAGCAGCCTCTATGTGTTCCTCATCAATGTAATCGGTACTAACCAGTGCAGCTCTCACACCAAACAAATCTAAAATAGTAAACAACAATGAGTTCATAAAGTGTGCATGCAAGAACAGAAATATCTTCGAACAATAAATTACCTAGCACTTACTTTTCCTTCGACGTTTGCGTCCAACGTTTTGCTGGTATGGTGAACGATAGTATTTTGACTGTTTCCTCTTCCGTTTCCCATCATTATCCTTAGTGCCTTTTACTTGAGCTTTTTTAATAAGGGTCTTCAAACTATCCATACTAATCTCCTCAGATTTATCCGCGCTAGACCCGTCTGACACTGTATTGATATTCTTGGGGGTTGCGGTAAGAGCTGGAAACTCATCTGTGTCTACCGTTGCTAGAGATGGGTCGGTTGAATTACCATTCTCCTCGATCACGAAGGGGTCGCCTTCATCTCCTGTACCGGGTGTGTTGAGATGCACACCTTTATCACTCCTCAACTTCTTCTCATTTCCAGTGGTGAAGGATGCCTCCAACCCGTTGTCCATATCTTCTTTTGCAGGAGTTGATTTTACATCTGTCCAGTATTTTGATGGACCATACTTGTCCACCCACTCTTCAGTATTCTCCACAAACTCAACCTCTTCACGAAACCTCATGTTTGACTTGGAGACAAGACCTTTCTTCAACAGCTTCTGCAGTACTATCTGCAATGACACGTCGATAACATTAACTACATGCGAACATTATGAATATGTAAACTCATGTAAATTAAAATACACTTCACTCGTTACCTCAGCACATTTTCCATGGAGAAGACTAATTTCTTTTTGCATATCTTTCATGCATTTCATTAATTGATCTAATGTGGCGTCCCTGCTCGACGAAGCCTCATCTCTATTATCTTTTCTTCGGGAGACACGACATGTTCGCTCTTCCGGCTCCAATTCTTCCTCCGCAATTTTTCCTTGTTGAGCGATTAATGTCTGTCTGTACTTCTCACTTATCAAGTCATCAATCTGTCACAGAGCAAAGCAAATTAATTCCCTCTACATTTATATAGTCACATAAATGCATGCAGTACGAACTAGTAATACATACCACCCCATTACCACGACCGTATGACGTGTCGTACGCGTCACGCTTCTTAGCCTCATCCTCTGTCCAATTAAGCATCAACAGATATTCATGAGCTAGTGGATCAAATGTCTCTAAGTCCAGTGACTGCACTTTCTCCCAAAACAAGTACTGCACAAACATGAAGTACATTAGCAAACATTTTCTTAGAAAATATAACTCGCATTAAACAATTATATAATGTAAGATTTACCTGTAGGAAGGCAAGGTTTCCGACCGGCCAAGTAAATTTTGTAGTATCTGACTGCGTCTTTGTGATGCCTTCAATGCAAACGCGTAAAGTGAACGCGTTCCAATTAAATGCTTTGATGGCCTCCACATCCTCCACTAACTTGTAAAAAGCATTAGGAACTTCTTTCGTGGAGTGCGGTGCAAGAACAGTGCCTAAAAGAACCAGAACAATTCTACGGAGGAAATCATCATCGTATGTGCCACTCGCAACGATGTGCTCAATCAGCTGGTCTATCATCATTTGACCCGTATTGGAATCTACAAAACGACTTGGCACTTTCACCTTCAACTTTAACCCCCCTTTGCCTATCGCTTTCATGGCATCTTTGCCCTTGTTCTGAAGCCCAAAAATGTCAAACACATCTTCAGTGCGCAATGATATCGCACCGTTTTTTGATGGCATAATGAATTTTTTTCTTTCCAAATCATATGATTTAATTATGAATTTCAGCAAACACTTTCGCATGAGAACACTGGGAATCAACAACAATTTTTCTAATGCAGTGCTTGCAAAACGCTTTTTCTGCCTAGAGTTAAGTCTGCTGACCAACAAACACCACTTCTCAACAGAACAAAATATGTCTGCGTACTCGTCCATCACTACAAATACGAGCAGCAAAAATATTAGCTCGTACTACATCTCTTCGAAACATGATGATTGAACATTAATTATGGAAAAAAAATACCTCGACGGATGGGGGCTGTGGCGAAGTCGAGGTGGGGAGCAGCGTCGGGTCGCGTCCGTGACAGATGGTGTCGGGACCAGCGGCGACGTAATTGTGCGCGGGCGGCGGGCTCAGGTCGCGTCGAGGGCGGCGGGCTCAGGTGGCGTCG
>LR738714.1:770600967-770616703 GCA_902687465.1 Secale cereale | reverse complement strand
GGGAGCCCTCTTTTCCAAATAATGTCCATCATGCCCTTTGTTATGAACAGGTATTAGGCAATCTCGGCCGTCCTTGTGTTGGGGGGGGAGGGGGGGGTTGTCTACCGAAGCAGAAGTGTTTGAAATGATTTTTTCTTCATGACATTTTGCACGTATGTGAAACGCTCAAAATGTTTGTTGCCAAAAAAAAAACTGTTCTGAATCTTTTTACTGCTCATTTTATTGTTGATACAATGCATTTGCACATGGAGCAGATACCGTATTATCCCTGGAGTAGAAGAATTGCGTGATTCAGGACAAAATTGTTCGCCTGACGGCATTGTGGCGAACTGGCGGTCCTTTCCTTTCCTGATGTTTTTGAAAACCCTCACCGTTGTTGCTGCGGCTGTCCTCGGCAGCCCGAACGTAACGGTCTGATTCTCACGGTGCCACCGCAGTTGCGAGGGCGCTCTCAGTGGTTATCGCCTCTTAGCATTTATCCATCCTCCCTGACGAAACTAGTTTGGTGTTGCCATAAACGGTAAAATCTGATTTTTTTTTTTTAATAAAAAAACAATATAAGCTGAATTTTCTTGTCAACAAATATTGCTTAGTGGTCTACGTACATGCAAAGTTTATGTCATTGGGTGAAAAGAAACAAAACCAGGGCTCCAAAAATGCTTTGATTGTTTTGATTTATGTTTTTACCATTTCTCATTTTATTGTTCACACGGTGCACGGGGAGTGATAGAACAATTTTATTGTTCACAAGTTCATCCCTTGGAGACGAGAGCCTGTCCGGCATTGTGGCAGTCCTCATGTTTTTGAACACCCTCACCGTTGTTTGGTGCGGCTGTCCTTATCGCCGTATAAATTACGCCGATGGCCGAACCTGTTCACTTTTCACTTGTGGTTTTATTCCACAATATATAGGATGAAAAACCACTGAAAACAAAAAGGCCTATTAGCTCAGCTGGTTAGAGCGTCGTGCTAATAACGCGAAGGTCACAGGTTCGAGACCTGTATGGGCCATTAATCTTTTCTTTTTCTTTTTTTTCTGTAGAAAAAAGGGTGAAAAAAAAAAGAAATCGATGGCTTCGCCCGGGTTCGAACCGGAGACCTTCAGTGTGTTAGACTGACGTGATAACCAACTACACCACGAAACCTTCAGTGACTGTTCTCACAGAAATGTTTTGAAAACTTTTACAAACGAGATGGATCAAATAATCTAACAAGATGCCCAACTGACTGAATCAGCTGATTGTTTCAGCTGTGCAATCCAAGCCACATTAAAGCTGGAAATTCATACAGAATATATGTGCTTAACTGATAGCTCACTGCCACAAGAAACCATGTGAAGAAAATTAGGTTCACAGCCCAACCAGCAAATTATACTATATAATAGCTGGCTCAACACAACAATGAGTGAACTTCTTCAAGACAAATTCTCCCCATTTTCAGACATAAAATAGATAGAGATGAACTATTTTTCAATACGAATAGCTCCTCTTTTCCGTCAAAGCCCACACAACCAACATATTTGTTCAAATAGTAGCATAAGTACACACACACAAAAGACCTGGGATTACACCGCGATCATAGATCTAAGTTTTTTTTAGAAAAAGAAAAATTGACCCCCGGCCTCTGCATCTGGCCGATGAATACGGCCACTTTATTAATTATTCTCACAAGACCTTACAAAGTGATACAACAGTAAGACTAAAGCTGCCGTCTAAGCAACAGACTGTCGCTACACCTATCCAGTTGATGAAGGGGTGCAGATAGCCTGGGCCTAATACCAAACAGACATCGCAGCCAAGCCGACCTGAGACCCCAACCTAGCCACTTGCCGAGTCTGGGGCACACACTGGTCCGGCGTGCTCTCAGAGGCCGCCGCCGCCAACTGCCACCGCTCCATCTTCAGAACTGCACTGATGCATCAACCTTGCTCGGTCTAGCTATCGTCGACGCCACCACGGCGCCCAACGGCACCTCCTCCCTGCGCGCAAACAGCTGAGCACGTCGCGGTCGCCATTGATACACCTCAGCGCCATGCTGCCAAGTACCACCAGGGGACTATAAATTTTGTTCATGAAGTCCAAAAAAATTCATCCGATTTTGTATTGGAATTTTGTTTTCTGAAATCTATAAATTTTCTTTTAATTCTCTAACATTTTTTCAATAAGCAAACATTTCTTTAGTAGTGAACCTGTTATCATTTCTGGAACATTTTCCCCCAAGTTCATTTTTCCCTTAAGTTCTAAACTTTTTTGATATTCCAAATTGTTTAAGAAAAGAGAAAACGGACAAAATATAAAAAATAACAAAATAAAAAAACTGGGGCGCCCAACCCCGTTATGGGCCGGCTCATGAGGGGCGCGCGCGAAGGGAGTGGGTGGGCCTTGGCATGTTGCCCGACGCCCCACGCGCCCAATAGGAGGTCCCCTCTGGACATGCCACCAGTTAGTAGGGGATTTTCAGACAGATGGCTTGGTAATATTTTGCTGAGTTGTTGCATCAGGAGCTATTGCACCGTCAGGATAGATTCGGACGATTATCTCCTCGCGTGTCTAATTTCATGGTATGTTCTTAATTTGCCATGGCATTTTTCTTTGAACGTGGCAAATGAACATCCCCAAAATTGATTTATATAAGACTAGATCATGGCAACTTGTATTATAGTTATGATGTCATTTTCGTGTTGTTTTAATACACTATGACACGTGCATTATGACATACCCATGGCAAATGTGTTGTATTTAGTATAATATGACATACCCATGCCAATATGGTGTATTTGTTTTCCATGATATTTTTTATTGAATTTAACATTACAAAACTTAAAAAAATACAATGACTTATTTTTTGACACCTTGTTTAAAAATGTAATTTCAAAAATGCAATAGAAAATCTGTTTTTTTCTATTTTTGTTGAATTTTTATATAGGATTTTTTGTTTGCATTCAAGAGAAAAATATAATTTTCCTAATTGTGACATAGCAAGTTCATAAACATCCTTGTTTTCTTCAAACATGGCATTTTTTAATTTTAAAAAATTTCCACATGGTATTTTTAATATAAAATTTCAACTTTGGCACGTGGCATTTTTTATATATTCATGGCAAAGTCCCTAAGTGTTTCCCTCTTTTTCAAAGAACAATATCCCTAATTAGCCATCATTTTCAAAGAACCAAATGCCTAACTTTTCACGTGTCCCTTTTAGAAATTTCAAATAGGTAGCCATGTTATTGTAGAGAACAATATTTCTAAAATTATACAATGGTATTTTAGTTGTAGGTAGCATATCATTTTTATTAATTCGACTATTTTAGTTTAGTTGTTTGTGAAATTGCAATTTTATTCTGCAAACGATCACATTTGTTTATTAATTATATTAAGGCAACTTTTATGTTTCCAGACCATGGAAATTTTATTGTAGATACCATGTCAACTTTATTATTAGACGATTACATTTTTTAATTAGATTATCATAGGTTCAATTTAGGTAGCATGACAATTTCATTATTTAGATCCTGAGAACTTTTTTTATTAGATCGTGACAAATTTTATACTAATTAGATCATGACATCTTTATTATTTAGACCATGGTTTATTTTATTATAGCTAGCATTTCAATTATATTATTTATACCACGGCATTTTTTTAATTAGACTATGTTAGTTTTCATTTTAAGTAGCATGGCAACATGATAATTTACATCATGGTTTTTTATTTAAATCATGTCAATTTTTGTTGTCAATTTTCCTAATATTTTTTGCCATGTGCAATTTTATTGCAGGTATCTTAACATTTTTTGGGTAGTCCATGCTTTTTTCTACATAATTAGTATTTTCATACCTTTTTTAGTAAATGTTTTGGACTTTTTGGGTCAAAAATGTCCATATTATTTCTATTTGGCATAAAAGATTGGGAGATCCGTTAGATGGTCCCTCACATTGGGTTGCTTTTTATAGCGAATTAAATCATTGACTGCTTCGATCATAGCTAACCGAACGATTCATTCTCTGCCTCCGCCTTTCAAAGCTGATGATCGCTAATTATTTTCATCCTAAAACTAACAATGAAGTGCATGCTCGCTTTAATAAATTTTATGTTGATTACCTTAATGCACAATTGTAGTTCAGTAAAAGACATCAATTAGTTACTAAAGCAAGTTTAAGCATGTTTTATACAAAACTTTTATACTCATTTTAATCAAGATACAACCTAGCAAATATATTTTATATAACTTAGCATAATTAACCACATGACAACATATCTAAACATAATAATAGTTTATGTGTTAATATAAGGTCAATCATTAAAATATACATTTGTTGTGCCAGATTGAACTATATTTTTTAATAAAACCTACTAATTTTTTTTGAGTCACGGCCCCTTAACAAATCTTTAAGTTCTTTCTTTTACTAACAATGAGGAAAAGTATATAAAATCACACAATGTGTGTGTGGGTGTGTGTCACTGAATGTAGGGTAGATATCCAACAAGTATGATGTAAAAATATATGTAGACAACATATCATCTTTATGATTAAATACAAGTAAATAGAAAATTCTAGAGTATATATATGGCATTTCGGAATAGGTTGTCAAAAACATTGCATGTTGCTTTAGCTATCTACATAATGATTAACCACCTACACCACGAAACCTTGGTGACTGTTTTTACATAATGGATCTAATAATCTAACAAGATGACCACTAACTGAATCTTCTAATTGCTTCAGCTAGAAAATCAAGCCACACTGAAGCTAGAAAATCGTACATCTTATATATGCTTATATGCGTATGTAATAGGCCACTGTCACACGAAAATAAAGATACCGTGTAAAGAAAATTAGGTTCACAACTCAACCAGCAAATTATATATAACGGTACGCTCAACAGAACATTGTTCTTCCAAACTAATTCTCCCTATTTTCAGAGATCAAATAGACAAAAATGAACTATTTTTCAATATGAATAGCTTTTTCTTTTTCATCAAAGCCCACACACACAAGATATTTATTCAGGTAGTATCATTAGTGCACCCGCATGAGATACAAGATCTGGGATTACACCACGATGATAGATCTAACTAAGAGCATATATTCGAGTGTGGTACATTCAATAAACATCTTACAAGAACAAAAGATCACAATAAGAACAAAAGAGTACAATTGCAAAGGTGATACTAGACCTAGCAATAAGCAAAACAATAGCATTTAGCAATGCAAGCAACCACAGTAAGATATGATACGTCTCCAACGTATCTACACTTTTTTATTGTTCCATGGTACTACAATATCAATCGTGGATGTTTTATATGCAATTATATTTTAGTACCATGGAACAAACAAAGTGTCAGTTGCTATTTTGCCTGTTTTTGGTTTTCCAGGAAATCAGCAGCAAACAAAGTCCAAACGCTACAAAACTTTTTGACAATCTTTTTCTGGACAAGAGAGACCCCAGAAGCTTCGGGGGGAGACCAGAAGGCAAACGAGGAGACGGCAAGGCAAAACGGTGCGCCCAGGGGGTAGGCATGCCCGATGGCTTGTCAGCACCTCATGGCTTCGTTTGACCTAATTCCATCTCTATAAATTCTAAAAAATCGGGAAACCAAAAGAGATTCACCCAAAATCTTTTTCTGCTACCACAAGTCTCTGTTCTTTTTGCGATCCCGTCTGGAGGCCTTTTCCAATACTGTGCCAGAGGGGGAATCGATCACTGAGGGCTTATACATCATCCCTGCTGCCTTCTGATGATGCGTGAGTAGTTGACCACATACTACGGGTCCATAGCTAGTAGCTAGATGGTTTTCTCTCTCTCTCTCTTTGATCTTCAATATAATGTTCTCCTCGATGTTTCTGGAGATCTATTTGATGTAATCTTCTTTTGCAATGTGTTTGTTGGGATCCGATGAATTGCGTGTTTATGATCAGATTATTAATTAATATTAATTGAGTATTCTCTAAATTCTTTTATGCATGATTATTATAGCTTTGTATTTCTCTTCGATCTATCCATTTGGTTTGGCCAACTAGATTGATTTATCTTGCAATGGGAGAGGTGCTTTGTAATATGTTTAATCTTGTGGTGCTCTATATCCTTGTAACAGAAGGGGACAAGACACGTATTTGTATTGTTGACATTAAGGGGAAAACGATAGGATTTATTCATATTGGTTGGATTTACTTTGTCTAAATCATGCCATCTAGCTTAAGGCATTACTCCGTTTTTATTAACTTAATACTCTAGATGCATGATGGATAGCGGTCGATGGGTGGAGTAATAGTAGTAGATGCAGACATGGGTCAGTCTACATGTCTCGGACACGGTGCCTATACATATGATCATTGCATTGAATATCATTTTAACTATGCGCTTTTCTATCAATTTTCCAACAATACTTTATTTACCCACCGTATGGTTTTTGTTCGAGAGAGAAGCCTCTATTGAGAATTATGGCCCGCGGGACTACTTTTATCATATATAAAATCCAAAAATACATTTCTGCAATTTTATTATAGTTATTTTATTTTGTGTTTTATTTTATCTATCTACAACCACGAGATTTGATCCTTGCAAATAACCTCCATGGGGATTGACAACCCCCTGATCGCGTTCAGTATAGATATTTGCTTTTGTGTGTAGGTACTATTAACAAGGTTCGGTGCGGTTCTTCTACTGGATTGATAACCTTGGTTCTTAACTGAGAAAAGACTTATCCCTATTGTACTACTTCATCCTCTCATCTTCGAGGAAATCCCAACGCAGCTCACAAGTAGCAAGATGTCATTAATCAAGGCCCAAGTAACCACAAGTTGGGAGCTACAATTAGGTTTGGTTAACCAAAACTCTTGAGACAAGGATGTATCCCGATATTCATTCCTTGGAGGTAAGCTAGTTACCGTTGGAGAGGCAAATGTTATCATGAAGGCGCACATACACCACGAAGTCTCCATCTTCCCTTGAGATATCACCACGTACGAAAGCGATTCTCAACCACTAGTGATAGACCTTGAGTTGGCCTCCAAACATTCACATATTTTTGGGGGGTAGTCACAATGAATGGTTCCTCTCCGAATAACTCCTACAGCCTAGGAGTCTGCAACCTCCAAGATTAACAAGGATGATGGGGAAAATCTCAAGACTTGCTCAAATCACGAATTCCTTCTGTCAAGAGAGGGGAAGGAGTGGATATATCACTTGGTGGAAAATATCTCAAGAACTCCCACAAATCTCTCTGGGATCTAGGATTTGATGTATGAGGGTGTGAGAGGGAGTACTTGTGTGTTTTATGGTTTCTTTGAACGAAGTGGTCAACCCTCTACCAGATTGTTTGAGGCAATATCAAAACTACTTGTTTTGTGAGTAAGTGATAATCATTGGCCAGGCATCCACGCGGCTGGAGTTTGCATATGATGAACAAAAGAATAACAAAGCTAACACAGACGTCCTAGACATCCGGTGTGCCATGAATGGACAGACATCTGGATGAGCCCAGACATCCGGAATAATTAAGGCATAGCTACTGGACTCCCTTGCCGGATTTTTGACTAGTTGCCACTGGTCTTCACTTCCACTACCAGAAAGAGCTTCGTTTGCAATCACTACTGCTGGTCTTCACTTCTTCATCAGCAACATTACACAGAAGACATGGAGCACCATCATAGTAGCTAACAAGAGCTTCATCAGGAGCAACATATATCCACCTAACTAAGCAATACACTAGCTTGGTGCTTGGTTATGGTCGGCTGTAGAGAGCTAGATCTTGCCCTAGCATTCCTATGAGCTGCCATTCTCCTTGCATTCTTTGTCCTTTCATTCATTGCTCTAGTGAGATCTTCTCCCCCGTCCTCTATTGCTCCAATGGCATCATTGATTCCCAACCAAGTAATGACAATTAACAAGGTAAGCCACATATTCCATCTCCCAATGCGAGAAATCACATCCCTGGTATGAACCAAAAAGCAAATTCTCAACTTTCACCACCAAGCACAAAACAAGACCAAATCCACATAAGATGACCAAATCCACAACCAAATTGATACTTAAACCGTGATTGATGAATGTGTAGAAGACCCATACCTCATGATTGTCTGTGTTTGACATGTTGTACTTCACCGGTGGGAGGCGGTGAGTGAAGGGTATGAGCGGCACCACCATTGTTCAGCGGCGGAGACCTGAAAGGACAAAACTAGCCATAGGCATGGCGGCTGCAGACGTGGCAGTGGCCGGAGATGGAGACGCCACAGGCGATGGCCGAGGATGTAGAAGACATAGACGACGACGAGGTGAGCATCGACGACAAGGGGAGCTAGGGATTTCGAAGAAGCAAGGATGGGATCTAGTGATTCAGGAGGAGTGAGGAAAGGATTTGAGCCCATGAGTGAATGTGCAAAAAAAACCACTCGCAAAATGACGATTCAACGTAACTACCTTTTGGGCGGGACAACAAAGATGCAGTGTGCAAATTTACTGCCACGACAATGTGCACACTACACAACCCCTCCACTTGTAGTGAGCAGCGGAATAATAGAACAACATGCACATATGACACATGATGTAACTTGGAAAACCTCCTCAACTATGAGAATGATGAGTACAAAGTCTTCTCTAGAACCTCTAGAGAAATTTACAATACATTCTCTACATTGTCAACCGACAACAACAACAATAACAACAACAATCACAAGAGGCGAGATTTCAGCAAGGTAGACTTTACACAGCTTGTGCCCCCAATATATTTTGCAAACTGCTCTTAAACTGCTGAACTAAATAGCACCAACATTGACAGACAAGTAAACACATGAGCTCCGTAGACCCCCTCAAAAGTTTAGCTCAATCGAACACCTTTTTCTACCTAAACTGTTCGTCTTTCAAAACCACTCTTCTAAAACTGTAGCAGTATAAGCTGATGATACGTCCAAAACGTATCTATAATTTCTGCTTGCTCCATGCCTCTTTTGTGTGATATTGCTATGATATTTATGCACTTCCATACACTTTTGATCATATTTGGACTAACCTATTAACTCAGTGCACCCCAGTGCCAGTTTCTGTTTTCTGCTGTTTTTGTATTTCAGGTTTTCCCATTACGTAAACTGCCAGAAAAATTCCGGAAAAAATATATAAAAAATCAGCGTTCCGGAAGCTTCCATGCGGCCAAAGTAGGGCCGGAGGGGGGCCACCAGGGCTCCAGGCGCCCTGGCCACGCGGCCCCCTCCAGGCCGCGCCGGGGGGGGGCGCCTGGGCCCCCCTTAGCTCCTCTGGCGACCCCCTTTGGCATATATTTAACACCCGTCGCAGAAACCCTGATTCCGGACCCCTTTTCTCCAGACGCAATTCCGATCTCCGCCGCCATCGCCATCAAGCTTCGGGGGACCAGAATTCCTGTGCCGGCACCCTGCCAGGACGGGGAAGTGCCCCCGGATTCATCTCCATCGACGTTGCTTCCTCCCTCCATGATGCGGGAGTAGTTCCTCCTCAGGGCTGAGGTTTCTACCAGTAGCTATGTGGTTATCTCTCTCTCCCATGATGTGATCTTTGTTGTGATCATAGGCTATGTTAATCTAGGGTGATCCCATGATATTTCCCCTTCCTCTATGTATTGGATTGATGTACTCACTTGTCTTTATCTAGTATAATCCCCGAGACCAAGGTGACAGCGGTCTATTGGACATGGATTAGAAAAATAATTTCATGAGTGATTTCCTCTCTTGTGTGTTGATTGAAGATTAAGAGTCTCTTGGTGCTTGTCTTTGACTATCCTTTAGATATGTTGTGGTGATTGTGGGACTCTCTTTGGATGGCCGCGGTGACATTGGGAAATCCTTAGATTGAGAACTACGAACTTTGAGGTGTGCTTTTGTAGCCCTACATAATTCTCGTCCTCTCTTGACCACGAAGGAATGACCTCCGGGTGCGTCTCCATTGCATGTTTTATGGGAAATATCATGTGATTCGATTATGTTAATGTTGTTGGGAGTTGCCACTAGTGAAAGTATGAAGCCTAGGCCTTGTTTCCACCATTGCAATACCAGTTGTGCTCACGTTTACCACTTGTTTGCTTGCTGCACTTTTTATTACAGATTTATATTACTTTGCTTTGCCACTCCTATCATCCATATTTTACCATCTCTTCGCCGAACTAGTGCACCTATACAACTCCTAGTTGTATTAGGTGTGTTGGGGACACAAGAGACTTCTTGTATCTTAGTTGCAGGGTTGCTTGAGAGAGACCATCTTCAACCTCTACTTCCCTGAGTTCGATAAACCTTAGGTCATCCACTTGAGGGAAATTGCTGCTGTCCTACAAACCTATGCGCTTGGAGGCCCAACATAGTCTACAAGAGTAGAAGCGTGTGTAGACATCAAGCTATTTCTGGCGCCGTTGCCGGGGAGGTGAGTGCTTGAAGGTATATCTTTAGATCTTGCAATTTAACCTTTTCGTTTCTTGTTTTTAGTTTCACTAGTTATGTTTATGGAAAACCGTGCTATTGGATCGTTGCTTGTGGGAAGACGCCCCACACCTGTGGTGGTTGCTCCTCCCCCTACTGAAATTGTGCCCTATAAAATACCAGCTGATATTATCGATTATGTTTTGGCTAATCGTTATGCAGGAGACAGACATCCCGGTGAACACTTGCTATATCTGTCACAACTATGTTCATTATTTAAGCTTGCAGGTGTATCAATGGAGTTTGTCATGAGGAAATTGTTCGCCGTATCACTTATAGATAAAGCTTCAGATTGGTATAAGCTTCTCGATAACTCGCACTTGCTTGATTGGCAAGAGCTTATGTCTCTCTTTTATACTAAGTTTTATCCTCTTCATGAAGTCCATGAGAATAGGAATTATGTTTATAATTTCTATCCTCATGACGGAGAGAGCATAGCTCAAGCTTGGGGGAGACTGAAAACGTTAATGCTAAAATGTCCTAACCATGGGCTCCGCAAAGATATGATTATTACTAATTTCTATGCGAGGCTCTCTCGACAGGATAAAGATTTGCTCGATGCTTCCTCTATGGGTTCTTTCACAAACGAAAAGATTGATGCTAAATGGGAACTCCTTGAAAGAATTCAACGCAACACTGAAGATTGGGAGATCGACAAAGGTAAAGAGTCAGGTATAATTTATGAGTATGATTGCATTAAGTCCTTTGTTGAAACTACAAGTTTTAATAAGTTTAGTGCTAAGTTTGGGCTTGATTCTCAACTCCTTGTTGATTTCCTCAAATCTTTTGCTTCACATCTTAATATGCCTAAGGAGGACTGGATCAAGTATCATAAACCTTTTAAAGAGACTTGCAAAGAAAATGAAATTGTTCATGATGATTGCAACATGCATGATCCAATTCCTAAAAATGAAGTTTTATATAAGCATGTTAATTTTTGTGGAGTGGATAGACCTTGTGAAAGGCCTATGATTGAAGAAGAGAAGTATTGTAAGCAACATAAGCATGAAAGAACAATCACTTGGGTCAGAGACTTAAATGAAATTGCTAGAGAATTGTGTGACCTTTATCCTTTTACTTGTGAACTTTGCCGTATAGAGGGTCACTTTAATTTTCAATGCATGAACTTTCAAAACATAACTGTTAACCAGTTGTGTGATAACATGATCACCTCTGATCTTTATGATGAGCTTATGTTATTTTTGATGTGTGAAGAGTTAACAGAAAAGACTTCTTGGCTAGATGTTAATGCCATAGGAATAAAAAACACTTTGCAAAATTGCCATCTCTATTGTGTTGTTAATTGCCATGAAAATGATTACATAAGCAAGATTAGAAAGGAGGGAACTTTACCAAAGTATAAAAATGTCTCTTATATTTCTTCTAATAAAAAGGAGAGTATCTCCCAAGTTTCCCCTATTGTTTCTAATGGTAAACCAGGATATGTGGAGAAGCTTCATCTCCAACCACTCCCTCCTAAGGAGAAGAAAAATAAAAAGAAGAGGAGGAGGAAGAGGAGCAAGAAGGAAGAAGAATGGGTATCAACCTGGCCTGAGCATATTCCTCCTATCAACTTTTATCCTAACGGTTGTAAGTTTAAAGAAGAAGGTGAAGTTTATTGCCTTAATTATCATCTTGATGATACGTCCGTAGGTACTATTGAAGATGATTTTGATTATGATATGCATGTTACTTATTGTGATTGGGAAAATGATGATAATGCTACTTATGATCTTGAAAATCTTTTTGGTACCAACTCTGAAAGTGAAGATATGGGAAGCTCTAAGCTTGGGGATGATAGGATTGCAAATCCTTTACCCACTAGTGATGTGATAATTGATAATTCTTTTGCTAGTAAGAATAAAGACAACATGTTTACAAATATAGTTGCTAGCAATGATAATGCTCTTCTCTACCATGATGATGTTATAACTCCAATCTATAGTGATTATAAAGGTACCTATGACATAAGGAGAAATTATCCTTATGAAACTTGTCATAATCATGGAGGGAATTACTCCCTTGTTGAACACCATCTTCCTAATACACAATTAATCTATAGTGTTCAAGTTGTTTATGATAGTCCTACTCCCACTATTACCAATGAGAAAGATTATGCTTATGTGGAGAGTAAGAGTACCTTTTTGCATGTGGATCATGGTAACAATGCTTTATGTGATGCTTATATTGTTGAGTTCATCCATGATGCCACTGAAATTTATAATGAGAGAGGGAGACTTGGTTTTAAATATCTTAATAATAAGAAGTTTCATCTCTTTATGGTGAATATTTTGAAGTTATGCTTGTTTTGCCTTCCTATGCTAGTTGCCTTGTGCTTCAATGAATTATTCTATTGCAATATTCCTATGCATAGGAAGCATGTTAGGCTTAAATGTGTTTGGTATTTGCTTCTTGATGCTCTCTTTTGTTCTTCAGCTCTTATTCCTACGAGAGCATCATTAAAGTCTTAAGCCTATCTTTATGGCTATAAAGGAAGAGCTCTAGGGAGACAACCTTTGTTATCTTTGCTTTCAGTTTGTTCTTTCAGTTTTTAGTGGTCTTAATGTTTTTTACTACTATAGCAACATCATTGTATCTTTACTTTTCAGCTTTGTGCCAAGTGTAGCCTCTGATTGCAAGAAAGTTCAAAAGTTGTGACGTGCTGTCCAGGAAACAGATTCTGTCCTTGGACAGAAAAATTCGTATAAAATCACCAGATCATCTTTTTGGTCTGAATTTTTTCGACAGCGTGCTCTATATAATTGTATTTCGGGCATCTGTTCTGAGTTTTTTGATTAGAGTTGCAGAAGTGCCCCGAAAAAATTGTTTACTACCTGCTGGTCTGTTTTTCACAGATTCTGTCCTGTTTTGCCTTTCCTTCATTTTGCAAACCTTGAGCTTGCTTTTTCTTTGCAAAAACCTTTTGGCAATCTTGAGAAACAGTAGACCTTCAAGAATATCCTTATTTCCAGCAAGTAAAAAATATTTTATTATGGGTACTATCCTCGCTAATCAGATTATGATGAGTTATGTATGAAGGGAGTTTTCAAGTGTGCGAGGGAAGATGATAAAAAGATTCAGGAGTGTCAAACGCTCAAGCTTGGGGATGCCCCCGTGCACCCCCAAGACATATTCAAGAAGACTCAAGCGTCTAAGCTTGGGGATGCCCCCGTGCATCCCCTTCTCCATCAACATTATCAGTTCGTCTTTCGTTCCACTATATTTTTATCACTTCATGTGTTATGTGCTATGCTTGGAGCGTCTTGCTTTTAGTTTCCTTTTTAGTTTTCTTTAGCTTTGCTTTCTGTTCATAACGAGTTGGAACCCAGCTTTCTTTGTGTGGGAGAGAGACCCGCTCCACTTCAACCTAGAACATAACATAAAATTTTCATGTCTATCTTTGCTGTGTGTGTTCTTTGTCTTTCAATAGCTACTATCATGTTCAGCTCTTAGTTTTCATGCTTATCTTTTTAAAGAGCTTTTGTTTAGTTGGTCGCTGGAACTCTCTTTATTTATCATGCTTATCTTGTTAAGAGAGTTGGCTTCTGTTGTACTGGTTGATATGTCTATGATAAAAATGCTATGTGCATAATGGTGCTTAGTAGTTCATGTTTTCTTATGGTTAGTCTCAAATAGCTGGGGGGTTCTCAATGTGTTATTGGAGTACCAACATGATTTGTTTGCCCATGATGTGGTATGGTTTAGTGATATCTTTCCCCAAGAATTTATTTTGATTGACTTGGCGTATGCTCACGCATATTTAAGACTGTAAAGAAAGTCTATCAAGCCTTGATGATCTTTAGTTTCTGAGTAGCGATATAACTTTCATGCCTGATTCAATGTTGCCTTGTCGCTCTGCATGATTATGACCGTCATTGCTCTTTTAGTTGGTCGCTCCCAGTCTTTTGCTAACCTTCGCCCGTACTAAGCGGACTGACTGCTTGTGCATCCAAAATCCTTTAAACCAGTTATGCCATATGAGTCCACCATACCTTCCTATACATGGTATTTACCTGCCATTTCTAACGAAGACTTTCATGTACCATCTCAAAATTATTCAAAAAAGCATTTCTCTTTTGTGCCTCTGTTTTAGCTCATGAGGAAGTAGTAGTTAATTCATGATCTTTTTAAGTTGGACAAGCTTCACCCCGGGATTGCATGTCTAATGTGCAAACCCATAATACGAGAAGGAACTGGCATAGAGTGCGCCGGGCTCATTAAAAAATTATACAACAAACAAACCCTCCTTCACGCTTTGTTCATGAGAAATCAGAAAACTTTGGCAGTGATAAACAAAGGAGATTAAGAGGATGTGATCGTCCTCATTCGGAGCCGTTCCTCGAAACTTGTCCAGCTCAAGAAGTGATTGAGTTACCTGCTAGCATTCGTTGACGAAATATGCATATTCTAAAAAAATAATTATTACCTCTGTTTTTTAAAACCAAGAGCTCTGCTACATGTTTAGTTTTTGTTTTCGCCCACGGGTTTTCAACCTTGCCAACAAAAGCCACGGTTCGAGAGTCTCCACCTTCTTTAAAGCACCAACTATTGAGAGCATGATTGTCATTCTGAGTGTAATGTGCATTGTCCCAAAGTACCATTGTCTTTTGCATTATTATGATATCGTTTATTCTGAAACCATTGTATCTAGTCGTCACTTAAACCTCGGAGGTGCCCCTGCATTTATGTTTTGCTTCACTAAAGGGGGCAAGCGAGATATCACTTTGTCATATTTGCACACCATGCTCACTACAAATCTATTGAGTGTTTCAGTATCATATTGTAAAACTTTCAGTTCTTTGTGATTTTCTCATGAGGCAACTTAATTACTATAGATCCATTGTCTCAGTAAGCACTTGTCATGTGACTGTAAAAAGTCCTTATATGGTTAATAGCATGTCACCACAGAAATTATGCTTGTTATCATTTACCTACTCGAGGACGAGCAGGAATTAAGCTTGGGGATGTTGATACGTCCAAAACGTATCTATAATTTCTGCTTGCTCCATGCTTCTTTTGTGTGATATTGCTATGATATTTATGCACTTCCATACACTTTTGATCATATTTGGACTAACCTATTAACTCAGTGCACCCCAGTGCCAGTTTCTGTTTTCTGCTGTTTTTGTATTTCAGGTTTTCCCATTACGTAAACTGCCAGAAAAATTCCGGAAAAAATATATAAAAAATCAGCGTTCCGGAAGCTTCCATGCGGCCAAAGTAGGGCCGGAGGGGGGCCACCAGGGCTCCAGGCGCCCTGGCCACGCGGCCCCCCTCCAGGCCGCGCCGGGGGGGG
>LR738714.1:770573036-770591455 GCA_902687465.1 Secale cereale | reverse complement strand
CCCCCCCCCCCCCCCCCCCCGCCCCGGCAAGGCGACGGGAAGGGATCTTCAATCTGCGTCGCTAGAGCCGGCCTCCTCCCTTCTCCTCCCTCGCCGCTGCCAAAGGGTTGACGATGATTGCTTATAAATAAAAGGGTTGATGATAGGGCAGGAACAAAGTCCCTTGCGCCACTTGTTATTGCTGGTGCACTGAGACTCCTCTACTGGAGGCAAGATCTTCTGACTATTTATCTGTATACTTTCTCTCAAATATTTCCTTCCTAACTTAACTATCTTTCCTAACTATCAGACATCTGTTTTTTATTTTGATTGATGCTATTTTTCTCTTCCAATAGCAATTCAACACGTGTCTATACTCAGTAGTCAATCCAGATTCAGTATGAAAAAAACATCTGTTTTCTTTTGGAGCTAATTACACCCGCACTACATAAACTTGCATAGAGATAACAAGTTCATACATAATCTTGAAAACCCCATATTATCGAGAATTGGTAAGGTAAAACTAATGTTTTCTTCCATGCTTGGTAAACAACCTTAGCACATCATAAACTCTTAAACATCTATGTGCTGCGATGGTACCTGTTTTCTTCACTCTGATGTTGGCAAAGAGGACAATTGAACCTGACAGGTGTGCATCACCTTACTCAATGCATCGCTCGAGTCTATTTTTGTAGAGTTATAGTTCGACTGAACGACTTTAAATATGGTGTTAGTATTGCGTGCTCTGCTTTGAGCAATATAATATCATGGATTCCCATTACACTGATGCTAAAATATGCGACCAAAATTGTGATGTTTTCACTCTTTATGAGGTTGATCTTTGTTCACTTTCATTCCTAGAATGATATCAGAATAAGACATCTGCAGAGTTTTGACAACAACATCACCACATTGAATAGGTCTCGCATCTATGTATCCATGTGACTGAATTTTTTCCTCTGTCCTGCAGGGTAAACTTACTCCAGATGTGGAAGATCAGTTGGAGAGAACATGGTTCCCAAGATAGTAACACCGTAGATGTCAAATATGATTATGCTACAGTTTCAACTACGTCTGAACAACAGTAGATATGTGTTTTTCGTATGTTCTCCCGAAGTGTAAAAATAGCATCAATCTGAATATTAGAAATGTGCACAGTTGTGTGTTATTGCCTGCTAATCGACGTTTATATGCGGTTGTTCCTGATCAAATATTGTACACAAAGGAAAAATGCATATCAGCGGCCTCATCAATTGTTAGTGCTCTTGTTTTTCCAAACCTCCAATGGCCTATACCTCTTCCTGCACCCTGGAAAGACGAGAGCCTATGTAACTGGACGGGGATCTACCGTGACTTCATCCGCTTCAGTTGTTGCTGCTCTTCAGAGTCCATTAAGTTGCGTGCGATGCTGTAGACAACTTCCATATGGGCAAGATAATTTATTGGCTTGCCTTTCTAAGTGAGGGACTGAGTTCCTATTTCTTTCTCTTCCAAAAATGAAAAAGAGGAGTTCAGGTTTTCAGCACATCACGAGGAGGGGTTAATGCATCATTAATCTGGGAACGTAACTACGATGTGGAGGTGGGAGCTCTAGACCCAGATTTCCCTGTTTTATCATCACTACAACAAAGCATGTCAGTAGGCACGCTTTTTCTAAGACGTTTTTATATTCGTCCCTATGCTAGAAAGCATCTAGTATATAGACACGCTTTTTGAGACGATATAAGTACCGTCACAAATCTTATTTTTTAGAGTATACCCATTTATTATTTTTATATGTGTAAATAGGTACAGACGTTTTTTGAGACGTTTTTAGGATACATAAAAGAGTTTAACAAATAAATAATAAACCCAAGTACTTTTTCTTTACAGAAAATGGAAATTACCGGGCCCATCTATCCAGTAAAAAGAGCCCACGTACCGAACTCAGCGCGCGCCCTCTTTCACCTTAGCCGCAAGAGCTCCTATATGCCGCCCTTGAGCGTCCGATCGACGCGGGCGCAAACGGGCCGGTCCAATAAGCAGGTGTCGAGCAAAAATTCAAAAATGAAGCGCACCCAAGTTGGGATCGAACTCCCGACCTCATTCTGGATCCAAGCGAGCCAACCAGCCGAGCTAGCTACCTACAACGGTAAAAATGCAGCGCCTCTCTTAAAGTACAAAAGACAGCGGCAAATCATGTTATTTTCTAAAATAAATATTTCTATAATATGCGTTAAACAAATTTTAAAATTCAGAGAACTTTTTTTAAAACAAACACTGGAGAAATGTTCAAATACACAACTGAACATTTTGTAGTATATGTTGAACAATTTTTTTATATGTGATGAACAAATTTTAAATACACAATGAACATTTTTTTAATATACATTGAACACTTTCATAATATACTATGAACATTTTTTTTAATACACGATGAACAATTTTAGAATGAAAGGTGCACTATTTCATAATATACAATGAACATTTTCTTAATATGATGAAGATTTTTGTAATACGTGGTGAACTTTTTATATAATGCGCAATAAAGAGAAGAAAAACAGAAAGAGAAAATAAAAAGGAACATAAAAGAAAAAAGGAAAAATAAAAAATAGGAAGAAAACAACTGAAAACCAACTAAAACAGTGAAAACACTGGAAGAAAAAAACGTAGAAGAAAACCGAAAAAAAACCCGCAAGGAATAGAGAAAGAAACATATTAGAGCATTGTGCTTTTGGTTCAGGCTGAAGTATGGTGGAAGCTCTTTCCTGGTGTGGTTCTTTGTATGCAACTATAGTTTTAGTTATGGTTTTGGTAACGGTCTACAAGCACAAAGTCAGAATGCTTTATTATAGTTTGTGGTTGTATTTTTTTTGGGTACTAATTCAGGGGAGAGCCCAAGTGTACTTGGTTGTGAATTGCAAGTCTGTAGAATTTCTGTTCTGGAAATTAAGTATGACATTCGGATTCTGTGATATTCATGGACCGAGTCATTTTGTTCGGATTGTAGATTTCTTTTACCTTGCTGGGATCCAAATGGTGTGTCCAACATTACCAAATTTGGCAGCATTTTGCTACCATTTCAGTACCAACTACCAAATTTAGAACCGAAAATAAAGTGTCCAGAGTTTGATGAAATTTTGACACAAGGACAACCATATGATGGCTACTATTCTGTCAAATTTTCATCAAATTTAGAGTCAATGTTTGAGAAAATCATCCATTCTTTATTTTCAGCCAAAATTTGGCCTAAAACTTGAACCGGAAAACAAAGTGTCCAGAAAATAATGAAATTTTTAGACAGACAACCATATGATTATTATTGTGGGAAATTTTCAATGGTTTTGGCTAAACAGAATAAAAAATAAAATTGAAAAAACCAATTCACCGCCTATTGGCAAAAAAATTGAACCCAAATAACTATCCATATGGATTATGAAATTTTGACACAAGGACAACCATGCTCCGCCTCCTGCTGCGCGGTGCGGAGGGCCGCCTTGGCCATTACCTACAATGTCGATGAAGCCCTGCTGGCGCCCTTGTCCCTATCGGCGTTGACGGAGCACTCACTAATTAAGTGAACACTCTTTGCCGATCTTGGCGAGCTTGCCGTCAAGGCGGCGGTGGCGCCTGGCGGCTGTCTCAGCAGTCGTAACAGAGCGGTCGAGCACCCACGCGGCAGCGAGGTCCAGGTCGTTGGGGACCCATTCCGGCGGCACATCGCTCTTGACGAACGCAAAGCGGGGAGCAGCATTGCGCCAGCCGTACCGCTCATGTTGCCTCGCCACGTGCTCCTCCTCAAATACGATGGCCCTCGAGCTCGATGCATCGCCGTAACCACCTCCTCCAAGGTAGTGGAGGATGCACCATGCTCCTTCATGATCATGGGTGGAAGCTCCTCCTTTATCGGGCGGAGATTGCGGCGTGGCAGCGATGAGTGTCTGTCAATGCAAGCTCATCCTTCACGTGGCAGAGGCATTGGAGGGATGTTGACTCCCATTTCACGTGGACACGCGTCGAGGACGGTGGCTCCTCCTTCACGCGGGGCCTCTACGAGAAGATGGGGCCGTTGCTGCGACTACTGGTCCTCGTCGTGGCCGGAGGAGCCCGCCGCCCTGGATGCGGATGGACCCAGAGAGTGAGGACGACGACGCCACGATCCGACAGACAAGGGACTTCCATCGCTTCTGCCTGCCGGCGTGGAGAACAAGAACGTCACATCGCCACTGGGCTCGGGGATGGTGACAGGGAGGAGGAGGGGACGGTGTTCTGGGAGGGGGAGTGCGGCTCTATGTATCGCTTGCGCGCGGTTTAAATAGCCATGACCAGGCCAGGCGAAGTGGCAGTCAGCCTACTACAATGTGGCGCAGTGGACGGAGTTGGTTTCTCAGTGCGTGGCGTCCGCATTGAAGCGGCTGCGCCAGAGTGGTCATGTCGGTCAGTGCCGCCCTCCCACTCGGTCAAATCACGGGCATAAATGCGAGCAAATGCATGCTCTGGACCGACATGAATGCGGTGCCGCAAGCTGCGTGGGCGTTCGATGGAAAGCGCGGGAGAGGCAGGTGGGATTTGAGTCGGCTAGGTAGTCAGAAGCGGACGTGCCAGCGGTCCGGACACGCGCAACTCCCCCCCCCCCACACACACTTTGTCTGCGGTTTTGGGGAAGAAGTGTGTCTGGACCGCCGACCGGACTGATACAACACCATGTCGGACGTTAAAAAACATCCGGAACGCGCAATCTAGAGGTATGCGGACGGTTTGAGGGCCAGCATTGAAGATGCCCTTATACGCAAAAATGCATTATACTCCCTCCGTTCCTAAATAAAAGTCTTTGTAGAGATTCCACTATGAACCACATACGAATGTATATAGATGCATTTTAGATTGTAGATTCACTCATTTTGCTCCATATGTGGTTCATAGTGCAATGTATAGCGTTGGCATCGGCTCTGACCATAGTACCTACCTAAGTAAAAGGTAAAATAATACACGGGCCATCTTGTATCCATGGGCACATGGGTCCCATGTTCGACTGACAAGTAGGGACATCGGGATATTTTAATGAGAGATAAATCTTAGAGGCTGCCTTTTAGCTTAGAGGCGTCGCCAGCGTTTTTTCATACAGAGGCAGCCACGTCAGTGTATGGCGTCGGTCGCTGCGAGCTTGGAGGCAGTGAAACACCACACTGTGGATGCTCTTATGGTAGGAACAGGTTCCCTACCAGGGCATGGTCTCAGGTTGTAGGGGTGGAAGGAGGGATGGCGGGTCGCCGGCGCTGGGGCGCCATCGTGGCTTGCGCTCGAGATAGAGAGAGAGTAGGGGCGGCGGCTAGGGTTAGGTCTCTCGGCTCCCTAAGGAAGCCGAGCAAATATGATTGCTTCTTGCTTAATGCCAAAATGGGTCCTTACACGAGTTTATATAATCCTCCTAATAAGATAATTAGGCTAAGCCCCTAATAACGATAAGATAAACTGGGCCACAACTAACTAGGCTAAGCCCCTAATATGCCATTCATAACATCTCTCCCCGCCTGCACAAACAACTCGTCCTCGAGCTGGAAGGCGGGGCAGATCAACGGTCTCCAAAAACCTCCGCGTCAACTGGGGTGGGCTGGTCGCCTAGCCAGGCGGCGGCGGGGTCCTCCTCAATGTAGTCTGTAGACTCTAGGTAGAAGAGTCATGGGCAGACGTGGCTCGGTATGTAGGGCTCGTTGCAGTTGAAGCACAAACCTTGGCGGCGATGCTCGAGTTGCTCGGCCAGGGTGAGCCGGCGGAACGGGCGTGCCGCGGCCGCGGCGAGGGGCGTTGCGGAAGCCTGGGTAGGCCGACCCTGCGCGGGACCTTCCGGCCAGGGTGGCGGCCTGGGACGGTGGAGCCTACTGGATGGCCACCGCGTGTCGCTCGAACACGCAGCCGTAGTACATGGCAGTCTGGAGGTCCTGTTGCCCGTACATCTCCACGTCCACGCGGATGTGGTCCGGTAGGCCGCCGACGAAGAGCTAAGCCCGCTGACGAGCCGAAACGCCGAGGGTGTGGCACGCCAGTGCCTGGAAGCAGACGGTGAAGTCTTGCATCGAGGTGAGGAACGGAAGACGCCCAAGCTCCGCCAGACGGCTCCCGCGTATAGGTGGACCGAAGCGCAAGAGGCAGAAATCGCGGAAGCGCTCCCATGGTGGCATGCCGCCCTCGTCCTATTCGAGGGCGTAGTACCACGTCTGCGTGGCTTCTCGGAGATGATACGCTGCGATCCAGGTACGGTCGGACGCGAGCGTGGGCTGTCCCCTGAAAAATTGGTCGCATTGGTTGAGCCAATTCAGGGGGTCGACGGTGCCGTCGTAGGTCACGGACTTCATATTGGAGAATCTCGGTGGCATGTGGACGTGGACGACGAGCGGGTGCACCTCGTCAGCACGGCGCAACGAGGATGACGGGGCCGAGTAGGTGGGCATCAGAGTGCCGCCCTGGAACAGGGGCCCGTCGACGCCGACGAAGGGCTCAACGTAGCCCGAGGACCCGTCAAACTGCATGGCCGGGTGCGTCGCCGGCGGGGGCAGCACGTGCGGCCCGATCGAGGCCGTCTTGTAGACCGGCTCCAAGGACCGGCGACGGGGAAAACTGGACCTGGTGGATGGGCACCCCCGGGCCCGTCGTCGGGATGCCCAGGGCCGCGGTCGCCGGTGGCGGCGGCTGCAGTTGTTGCCCCTACTGCATGGTGGAGGCTCCGGGGTTCGCCGCTGGTGGCGACTGCCACGACAGCTGTTGCAAGGCGGCGGCGATGGGGGTCGTCGAGGATGGCGGTTGTTGCGGCGGCGGAGCGGTGGCGAAGGGCACAGGCGGCTGCAGCCCATAGAATATCGCGAGGAACGTGTAGATGTCCGTGACCGCCTGAGTGAGATCCCGAATGGCAGCCGTCATCTCCTCCGGGGTGAAGACGACGGGGACGGGCGCGGCGGAGGTGACCAGCACCTGCAAGAGTGGGGCACTGGCCGTGGTGGCCATCGGGGCGGTCGCCGCGGTCGACATGGGAAGGGTCGGGGTGGACGGCGGCGAGGACATGATCACACCGAAGCTATCTGATACCAAATTGGTAGGAACCGGATCCCCACCAGGGCGTGGTCTCAGGTTGTAGGGATAGAAGGAGGGATGGCGTGGTCGCCGGCGCTGGGGCTCCGTCGTTGCTTGCGCGCGAGATATATAAAGAGAGAGCAAGGCGGCGGCGATGGGGGTCGTCGAGGATGGCGGTTGTTGCGGCGGCGGAGCGGTGGCGAAGGGCACAGGCGGCTGCAGCCCATAGAATATCGCGAGGAACGTGTAGATGTCCGTGACCGCCTGAGTGAGATCCCGAATGGCAGCCGTCATCTCCTCCGGGGTGAAGACGACGGGGACGGGCGCGGCGGAGGTGACCAGCACCTGCAAGAGCGGGGCACTGGCCGTGGTGGCCATCGGGGCGGTCGCCGCGGTCGACATGGGAAGGGTCGGGGTGGACGGCGGCGAGGACATGATCACACCGAAGCTATCTGATACCAAATTGGTAGGAACCGGATCCCCACCAGGGCGTGGTCTCAGGTTGTAGGGATAGAAGGAGGGATGGCGTGGTCGCCGGCGCTGGGGCTCCGTCGTTGCTTGCGCGCGAGATATATAAAGAGAGAGCAAGGCGGCGGCGATGGGGGTCGTCGAGGATGGCGGTTGTTGCGGCGGCGGAGCGGTGGCGAAGGGCACAGGCGGCTGCAGCCCATAGAATATCGCGAGGAACGTGTAGATGTCCGTGACCGCCTGAGTGAGATCCCGAATGGCAGCCGTCATCTCCTCCGGGGTGAAGACGACGGGGACGGGCGCGGCGGAGGTGACCAGCACCTGCAAGAGCGGGGCACTGGCCGTGGTGGCCATCGGGGCGGTCGTCGCGGTCGACATGGGAAGGGTCGGGGTGGACGGCGGCGAGGACATGATCACACCGAAGCTATCTGATACCAAATTGGTAGGAACCGGATCCCCACCAGGGCGTGGTCTCAGGTTGTAGGGATAGAAGGAGGGATGGCGTGGTCGCCGGCGCTGGGGCTCCGTCGTTGCTTGCGCGCGAGATATATAAAGAGAGAGCAAGGCGGCGGCTAGGGTCAGGTCTCCCCGCTCCCTAAGAAAACCGAGTAAATATGATTGCTTCTTGGTTAATCCCAAAACGGGTCCTTACACGAGTTTATATCATCATCCTAATAATAAGATAATTGGGCTAAGCCCCTAATAATGATAAGATAAACTGTACCACAACTAACTGGGCTAGTACTCCCACCGCATGAACCGCGGCGAACGGACTGCATATACAATGAATAGCTACCGTACAATCATGTTATCTGCGATGATGAAAGCGAGCTCGCGGGGCCAAGTTTGAGTACCGTAGATGAATTTTCTCTAGAAAAACCGATCGTGTAGGCTGCAGGGCACACACGGCGTTACCGGATTCGAGAGACACCCGGGTGAGGTGGCGTGACGACGTGGATCTCATGCAGCCAGCGGAGTCCACACGTCATATCTTCCGTACAACATTAAAAAACAGAGCAGTCGTGTTACTACTATTCCACGGACGCCCGCGAGACACATCCACCTCCCACCTCCCGCACGCCCCTACTAGCCATCCGATCCTCACCAGGCGCGACCCCAGCCGTCCGATCGCCACGAGCGGGGCCCGCACGGGCACCTGCTTGCCCTCATTCGGAAGCAAGCCGGGCTTCGTCTCCGATAGAGAAAAGTCGCGAGTCAACAGCAGACCAACTCCCGGAAGCCAAAAGGAAAAAAACTGAACCGGAAGAAATTCGAGCGGGGAGGAGAAGGGCAGGAGAGGGGAGAAGCTTGGCGGCGGGCGGCGGCGATGGACGGCGAGTGGTGGAGGAAGAAGTGGGTGGCGTGGGCGGCGGCGGCGGCCATCTTCGTGGTGCTCATGCTCGTCACGCCCGCCATCCCGCAGGACGAGGACTACCACGACTTCGCCGACCAGCGCGACCTCTTCCTCGGTCGGTACCCGACCCCAACCCCACCCCCGCTCCTCCCGTACCGCCCATCGCCTCCCCTCAATCTTCGCCCCCGAGCCATGCTCCGCCTCCGCCTCTGCCTCTGCCTCGGCCCAGGGAGGATTTGGGGCCGTGCGCTGCCGCAGATTCTGCTATTTTTAGTCTCTTATATCTTAGATTCGTGATCTGGCGAGTCCAGCGGACACGATTAGAGCTAGATGGGGCAAATTGGGGAGCGGGTGAAGCGCTGGTTTGGCTGAGTTATGCTCCCCTGGCGTGCTTTTTGGTTACTGGCACACCAAGCAAAGGATTCTGAATGGTCAGGGTCATGTCTGCTGCTTTGATTGATTGTATCAGCTAAATTGGCCCCTAACGCACTTGCTTGGCCGCTCTGCATACCTGATGAAGGGTGATAACGAATGATTGCTGGCACAGATCTTGAGCAAAGCCATGTATGTGACCAGATTCTGCTGTTTTGTTCCCTTAGGTTGGTGATTGATAGAATATAAAGTTGCCAAGGGGAAATTTGCGAGCAAGTGAAGTGTCGATTTGGCTAAAATTAGGCTCCATCCATATGTTCATTTGCTTATCAGTACAGAGGGAATGCTTCTGATGTCCAGCACTATCTGCTGCTTTGGTTATACTACTAGCTGTGCGCTGCCCATGAATCCTGCTACTTTTAGTCCTTTAGATCAGATTTGTGATTTAGTGACTACAGCAAACACGATTGAGGCAAGAAGAGGGGGGAACTGGGGAGCGACTGAACTGTATATTTTTTTGGTTAATACACGAAGGGAATGCTTCTGATTGGTTAGTAAACGAACGGAATGCTGCTGATTGCTCAGCGTTACATGCTTTGCTTTTATTATATCAGCTAAATTGGCTGCTAACCCAAGTGCTTGGCCACTCTGATATACTTTGATAATGATATTAATGAACAATTGTACAGATCAAGAGCAAGGAAATAGTCTTAGTACTGACCATTACTGTTTTGTTCTGTTTTGCTTTTCAGGGATCCCTAATACGTTGAACGTGCTCTCAAACATCCCCTTCCTATTTGTCGGTCTCGCGGGGCTCATCCTGTGCCACTACAAAAACTACTTCAGGCTATGGTGCAGACTCGATGCTCTTATCAATTTTGGTTCCTGTTCTGACTCAAATTGAGATTTGAAGCACTCTGATATTGATCCTGCTGGCAGCTCACAGGGGGAGCTCTGGAGTTGGACACTCTTCTTTGCTGGCGTCACTTCTGTCGGTGTTGGTTCATCCTACTACCATCTCTACCCGAACGATGCTACCTTAGTTTGGGACAGATTGCCTGTGAGTCTTTCCTAGATCTTCTGTGCCATAGATCTAACATTCATCATCATGATATTTACATCATCATCTTCTCCAATGTATAGTCCCTAGCTTGGTGTCATGACATGTACACACTGTATAGTCCCCAGACCCTAGAAGTTGCTCCTTCTTTCTTTGATTTTAAATATTTCGAGCGCTCACATTTGGGCTTGTTTGTCTAGATGACGATTGCTTTCACATCTATCGTGGCCATTTTCATCATTGAAAGGGTTGATGATAGGGCAGGAACAAAGTCCCTTGCCCCCCTTGTTATTGCTGGTGCACTGAGCATCCTGTACTGGAGGCAAGATCTTTCGATTATTTGTCTGTCCTTCTGTCAGAAATATTTGCTTCCTTGAACTTAACTATCTACTCTGTTGTGTAGTTTCTTTGATGACCTTCGGCCATATGCGGTAATCCAGTTCGTTCCATGCATCGTAATACCTGTGATGGCTATAGTTATTCCACCAATGTATACACATTCAAGCTACTGGTTGTGGGCAGCAGGTTAGTGTTATTCTCGCTGAATATCACCAGGGTGTATGCAGTTCCATTATTTGTGTAGATAGCTATATGTGATTCACATTAATGCACTGGATTATTTCATAGTCGATTTTCTCACAGCATAAAAAAACTGGTGATACCTTTTTCTTTTCGTAGTCTGTGCTCATGATGCTTGGTTATAAACCATAGTTACCTTGAAATTCATAGAAAACCCACTAGAAGTTTTACTGTCCCCCTTCTTAAGTTTTTATTCTCTCAATACCATTGACCGGTGTCAAAATGATTCTCTTTCCCCAGTCATGTCTGCTGTTATCTAGAAATTTATCAAGCAGTCAACAGTCCAGTTAATATAAATGTATCTGAACTTCTGCTTTTCGGTTGTTGATGAAATTGTTACAAGAATGAGTTATGCAGAAGCATTTAGGGTTTTCTAAGCGCAAAGTTATATTGTCTGGATACTTTTGTTCTGATTTTTCAAATTGATTTCAGGATTTTACCTTCTTGCCAAAGTAGAAGAGGCTGCGGACAAACCTATATATAGGTGGACACATGAGATTGTTAGCGGACATACTCTTAAACATCTATGTGCTGCGATGGTTCCTGTTTTCTTGACTCTGATGTTGGCAAAGAGGACAATTGAACCTGACAGGTGTGCATCAGCTTACTCAATGCATCGCTTGAGTCTATTTTTGTAGAGTTATAGTTCGATTGAAGCACTTTAAATCTGATGTTAGTATTGCTTGTTCTGCTTTGAGCAATAGAAATACCAAAATTGATGCTACAACATCATGGATTCCCATTCCACCGATGCTAAAATATGCGACCAAAATTGTGATGTTTTCGCTCTTTATGAGGTTGATCTTTGTTCACTTTGTTTACTAGAATGATATCAGAATAAGACATCTGCACTTAACTTGTTGGTATTTTTTTCCTTGAACTGAATCTGTTCAAACTAATACTACCCTGGTTCCCTTCCAAAAATCAATATTCTCATTCATCACGTGTACGTAGTTTTGACAGCATCACATTGAATAGGCCTTGCATCTATGTATCCATGTGACTAAAATATTTTAACTCTATCATGCAGGGTAAGCTTACTCCAGATGTGGAAGATTAGTTGGAGAGAACGCGGTTCCCAAGATAGCAACACTGTAGACGTCAAATATGATTATGCTGCAGTTTCAACTACGTCTGAACAACAGTAGATATGTGTTTTTCATGTGTACTTGCAAACAACTACGTCTGAACAACAGTAGATATGTGTTTTTCATGTGTACTTGCAAAGTGTAAAAATAGGGTCGATCTGAATATTGGGAGCCCCAGCGTGCACGGTTGTGTGTTATAGCCTTGCTAATTGACGTTTGTATGTGGTTGTTCCTGATCAAATATTGTACACGAAGGGAAAATGTATATCAGCAGCCTCATCAACTCTCTGGTCCAATTTTTCCTGAACAACCAATGGTCTATAACTCGTCCCGCCCTTGGAAAGACTAGAGCCTATGTAACTCGATGGGGATTTACTGTGACTGGATCCGCTTCAGTTGTTGCTGCTCTTGGGAGTCCATTAAGCTGCATGCTTCAGTTGTTGATTCTCTTGGGAGTCCATTAAGCTGCATGCTTCAGTTGTTGCAGCTCTTGGGAGTCCATTAAGCTGCATGCTATGCGCTCGATGACTTCCATGTGTGCAAAATCATATATCAGCTTGCCTGTCTATGTCACTAAGTGATAGATTGAGTTCAGGTTTCTTATTACTCTTTCAAATGAGAAAAGAAAAAGAGTTCAGGTTTTCAGCACAGAATGAAAAAGATGGGTTAATGCATCATTGATTTGGGATAGAGTTAGAGGTGGGAGCTCTGGACCCAGATTTCCCCTGTTTTATCATGTACTCCCTCCGTAAAGAGATATAAGAGCGTTTAGATCACTACTTTAGTGATCTAAACACTCTTATATTTATTTACAGAGGGAGTAATTGTTGTCATGGATGGGGAACTATAGATTTTGATTTCAGGTTCCCATCTTTTTTCTTTTTGATAGAGGTGTATGGCTGATTCCAGCAGTAAAAATCGCACTTTTGAGAAACACAATAAGCATGATGATCAGCCACGCCATAGTAATGCAAATGATCATGGCAATATCATGACATGATGATTTCCTTTTAGCAGGGGTATCAAGACTATATATATGCAAGCGGCAGTTTTCCACCACCACACAATGCATACATGCGAAACGGTCCATGCTCCACGCTTTTGTTTCTGAGATATTAGAGTAAACCAATGGAAAAAGCATATTTTGCTTCAATGAATTTGTGAGCCAATAGAGGGGCCCGCTCCTGGTTCAGAACCAGGATTGGAGGAGAGCCAATATAGGGACTTATTGCCTGCTAATCGATGTTTGCCTGCCAATAGAATGAAGATCAGTTTGGTGATTACGGAGAGTAAAACATGTGGTAAATGGGCTAAGCAAAAGACCTGGTTAAACTAAATTATAGTAAACCGTAATTAAAAGAATAATCCAAGTAACAACAGCCATTGTATTTCTCAATCACACCACATGTGCACCGTTGGATAAGTGAACGTACCCTTCACTTGTATTTCTCTGATGAACAACCGAGGGATATATGTTGAGATTCCTTTTCTGCTAGGAGACCTGACAAGGAGTCAATGAGAAAGAAGTATCCTAACAGTCCACTAGGAAATTGTAAGATTAGGAAAGACGGCATTTCTATAAGGAAGTCTAATCAAAAAAAAAATTTTGCAGGGGAGGAAGTCGGGAGTAACTAGTTAAGGAGTGCTCCTTCGGGAGCCTCGCAGCGATCAGCGCCACTTGGTACGCACTCAGTCATTCGCCACGTGTCGCACTGTGGGCACTCCCTCCGAATTTCAATTTTTTTTTCCGCATGCGTTTTCAGCTTATTAAACGGATTTTCCTGGGTTTTTCCGATGTTTTGGTTTTCCACCGGTCTTCCTTAGCTTTTCGATAAAAAAAATACGAAAAAAATGGTGCGAAAAAACGCATATTTTTTTCCCGAGAGTTACGGTTTTGCTTGCGCGAGAGGCACGGTTTTGCTTGCGCGAGAGTCACGGCCGTGCCTCTCGGAAACGAAAAAAAACACGTTTTCTGTTTTTTTTCCTTTCGCGAGAGTCACGGTTTTGCTTCCGCGAGAGGCACGGTTGTGCTTTCGCGAGAGTCACGGCTGTACTTCTCGGAAATAGAAAAAAAACACGTTTTTTCGTCAGAGTCACAGTTTTGCTGTCGCGAGAGGCACGGTTGTGCTTTCGCGAGAGTCACGGACGTGCCTCTCAGAAAGGAGAAAAAGCATGTTTTCTGTTTTTTTTTATTTTGCGAGAGTCACGGTTTTGCTTCCGGGAGAGGCACGGTTGTTCTTTCGCGAGGGTCACAACTGTGCCTCCTCGGAAACGAAAAAAAATGTGTTTTCTCTTTTTCTTTTCTCTTACGCGAGAGTCATGGTTTTGCTTCCGCCAGAGGCACAGTTGTGATTTCGCGAGAGGCACGGGCGTGCCTCTTTCGGAAAGAGAAAAAAACAGTGCGCCCGGTTCGGCTTTTTCGTTCGTTTTTTTATGAAAAAAAGTTCGTCAAAACCTATCAACATGGGATCTAGTTCTAAAGATCTCGACGCGAGGAATTCAATGGTGAAAACGGTTCGAGATTTGGATACACGGTTTAAGAGATAAAAAGTTTTGAATAAACGGATCTACGAAAAAGGGAAAACGCCCAGGTTGCGACAAGTGGCGCACATGCAGCGCATCATTTATCGCAACATGGGGTTTTGAGGTGATCTTTGCAACGAGTACTCCTTAATTAATGATTTCGAAGGAAGCTAATCATATTAGGAGAATATGGAAGGTCAAGGCCTCAAGGGCCCAAACATCCGTTATATAAGGATGGCATGCGCCCATGTTTTTTTTTGAAGGCCATGCGCCCATGTTTGAGGAGGCAAGAACAATCAATCTGTTTCACCAAGTTGTCCTCGCATCTAAACCTATGTATACACAATCCTTTGCGGCCAGGGACCCAACGATCATGCAGTCCCTTGATATCGATACATGTTCGCTGCTCTTTTTACCTTTTTTTTTTTTTTGAGAAATCGCTGCTCTTTTTACCTATGTGCGTGCCTGCCAGGCTTCTTTGCCCGCCCTATTCCCATCGGCCTTTGTATAGCTATAGCCCATGTACAACCACTGCAGGCGCAGCCCATTAAAGATTTACTAAAAGCAAAAAACTGATCAGAGAAAGCCCTGTTAGCTGATTACTTAGGTACGCACCACCAGGGCACCAGAGACGCTGGACGCACCAGCCCATGAGGCCAATAGGCAATAGGCCATGACTTAGATGACCAGGCATGTAGACGACTACTCTAACGCTACGGACGCCCAATCTCTTCGTCGGTTCGTTCGACTCTTCGCCTCCAAAAAATCAGCGATCAGATCTCAGAGACTCTGACTGCCTCCACACGACCACGCCAGCGCGCCGCCAACGCCGGAACGCTCGTTGTCCGCAACGCCAAAACAGCCGGACATGCGCCGATCCACGGACACGTTCCCGGCAGGCGGCATCCCGCAGCCCAGAATCCCAGACACAACGACGGCGGTGATGGGATAAGCTGCAGCAACAAAAGGGGAAAAGGTAATTTATTTTCACATGAATTAGACGATTAGTAGTTCATGCGTTTAAAAATCGTATAAGTATAATCATACAAACTATAGGGCTTAAACATCCATATAAAATTTTCAATTATTTTGCGCTTGTCTAGACATGAAGAGGAAGAGAGAATCAATTCATGATTTTTTCAAAACCGTTGGTTCAAGCTCTCGGCCATTGGAACATGATGCTACTGTAGACAATGTCCAACCTAGCGAACAGAACCAGCCTAATTGTACTGCTGGTGATGCTCAAATTGGTCCTGATGTTTCCGTGCCTGAAGCTACGGAATAAGCTACAATTATAACCACAAGTTATGATCGAGAGCCCCGGCGGCGTCTTCAAATTTGGCAACTTCCTCCCGATGAGCATGATGCTGCTAGGCGTTTTTATATATCTAAAGGGGCTTATCAACCAATCCTACAGTCAGTTTAGTATGAATTTACTGGGACAGGAGCTGGCCGTAGGCGATTCCAAAGTGATTGGTTCACGAATCATTGGTGGTTGGAGTATTCACCTCTAAAAAATTGTGCCTATTGTTTTCCTTGTTTTCTCTTCACAAAGAAGCCAATTGGGAAGTGTGGTTCAGATACATTCACAGTCAGCGGATTTGATAAGTGGAAGAAAGTTAACAATGGAAAATAATGTGCTTTTCTCAAACATATGGGCACTACTCCCAGCTTGGCTCACAATTTTGCAGTTGGGTGTTATGAAAACTTGAGAAACAGAATTAATCATGTTGATGAGGTGATGAAAAAGCAAACTAAGAAGCGGGTTCTTGATGCAAGACTAAGGCTAAAGACTTCCATTGATGCCATGAGGTAAGCAAGAATTATTTAATTTCAAACATTTAGGATTTCTTTATACTGGACATCTAATAATTATTCTATATTGATTGCATAAGGTGGCTAATGTTTCAAGCATGTCCCTTTAGAGGAAATGATGAGTCTGAGGATTCCAAGAACCAAGGTAATTTCAAAGAAATGATTAAGCTTTTGGCTTCTTATAACAAGGATGTACATGAAGTTGTACAGAATGCTCCAAAAAAAATGCAAAGTACACCTCATCAACTATTCAAAAGGAAATCGCTAGCATATTTGCTGGAAAAGTGAAGACCTCAATTAAAGAAGAACTTGGTAATAGCAAATTTTCTATCTTGGTTGATGAATGTAGAGATGAGTCTAAAAAAGAGCAGATGGCAGTAGTTCTTCGATTTGCAAACATAGAAGGGGTGATAAGAGAACATTTTCTTGATCTTGTTCATGTTAGAGACACTAGTGCTTTGACTCTCAAGAACACAATTATTGCCGTCCTAGTTGATAATGGGTTGAATGTGCAAGATATTAGAGGCCAGGGATATGACGGTGCAAGCAACATGAGGGGGGAGTGGAATGGGCTGAAAGCTCTAATTCTCAGAGAGTGCCCTTATGTATACTATATCCATTTTATTGCACATCAACTCCAATTGGCTCTTGTTGCTGCTTCAAGGGAGGTACATGAGGTCCATAATTTTTTCCAGCATGCAAATTTCATTGTAAATACAGTTAGTGCATCTCCCAAATGCAATGATGAGCTGTTAGAAAATCAGGCTGCTGAAATTGTTAGAGAGATTGAATTGGGAGAGCTTGACACAGGAAGAGGGGCCAATCAAATAGGATCTTTACAAAGGGCCGGAGACACAAGATGGAGTTCCCACTACAAATCTATCAAAAGTTTGTTAAAGATGTTTGCCGCAATTGTTACAGTGCTAAGAAGTGTAGCAGCTGATCGTTCAGCTACAAGGAACTCAAGAGGTGATGCCAGAGGTGCCCTGAAAATCCTACTCACATTTGATTTTGTGTTCATTCTACACTTAATGGAAAGAATCATGAAAATCACGGATGTCTTGTGTCTCAAACTTCAACATAAATCTTTGGACATTGCAAATGCATTAGATTGTGTTTCTAACACAAAGGTGTTGCTTGGTGAACTAAGAGAAGATGGATGGGACAACCTTTTTGAAGATGTGACATCCCTTTGTGTGAAACATGAGATTGATATCCCGGACATGGATCAAAATTATGTATCTTTTCCTATCTCTTTATGATTATATAAATTACAATGTAGAGATTTAGCCACTTACATACTTCTCATCAATGTGTAGATCATGCAACTAATTCATATTTTGCAATATATATTAATTTTAGGTATGTTGATGTGACAAAATCTCGAAATAAACATGACAACACCATAGTTATCCATCATTACAAAGTAGATGTGTTTAATGTTGCAATAGATCAACCAGTGATAGAGTTGAATGATCGATTCAGTTCTCAAGTTACTGAGCTTCTAGATCTTTGTTCATCATTGGACCCGAGGCATGATGCCTTCAGCAAGTCAAAGATATGCAGACTAGTGGAGAAATTCTATCCTGCAGATTTTTCTAGTCAAGATAGAGATCGGTTGGAGTGCGAGCTACCACATTTCCAACTTGATACATTCAACCATCCAGAGATAAAGAACTGCAAATCACTTGCTGATCTGACAAAAGGAATAGTTAAGACTGGCAAGTCTTCTGACTATCCAATGGTTGAGAGGTTGTTACGATTGGTGATAACTCTTGCGGTGTCAACTGCAACAGCAGAGCGAGCCTTTTCTGCAATGAAACTAGTCAAGACGCGTCTTCGAAGCAAAATGGGAGATGATTTTCTTTGTCATTGCACGCTAGTTTACATTGAGAAGGAACTTGCAGCCAAGTTTAGCTTTGAAGAAATAATTGATATCTTCGATACTGGTGCTCGTAAAGCAGAATTCAAATTGATATAAATGTAATTTATTCTTACTATTGAACAATAGACATATATTTACTATCTAGATGTCCTAAACCCTATTATTAATACGGTATCTTTTCATATATCCTATGATTCTTTTACGTTAAATATATCCTACGTTTTTAAAGCTTTTGGTTCTTGCCCCCCCCCC
>LR738714.1:770553382-770563787 GCA_902687465.1 Secale cereale | reverse complement strand
CCCCCCCCCCCCCCCCCCGCCCCGGCAAGGCGACGGGAAGGGGTCTTCAATCTGCACTCCGCTAGAGCCAGCCTCCTCCCTTCTCCTCCCTCGCCGTTGCCAAAGGGTTGATGATGATTGCTTATAAATAAAAGGGTTGATGATAGGGTAGGAACAAAGTCCCTTGCGCCGCTTGTTATTGCTGGTGCACTGAGACTCCTCTACTCGAGGCAAGATCTTCTGACTATTTATCTGTATACTTTCTCTGAAATATTTCCTTCCTAACTTAACTATCTTTCCTAACTATCAGCCGTCTGTTTTTTATTTTGATTGATGCTATTTTTCTCTTCCAATAGCAATTCAACACGTGTCTATACTCAATAGTCAACCCAGATTCAGTATGAAAAAAAACATCTGTTTTCTTTTGGAGCTAATTACACCTGCACTACATAAACTTGCATAGAGATAACAAGTTCATACATAATCTTGAAAACCCCATATTATCGAGAATTGGTAAGGTACAACTGATGTTTTCTTCCATGCTTGGCAAACAATCTTAGCACATCATAAACTCTTAAACATCTATGTGCTGCGATGGTACCTGTTTTCTTCACTCTGATGTTGGCAAAGAGGACAATTGAACCTGACAGGTGTGCATCACCTTACTCAATGCATCGCTCGAGGCTATTTTTGTAGAGTTATAGTTCGACTGAACGACTTTAAATATGGTGTTAGTATTGCGTGCTCTGCTTTGAGCAATATAATACCATGGATTTCCATTACACTGATGCTAAAATATGCGACCAAAATGCTGATGTTTTCACTCTTTATGAGGTTGATCTTTGTTCACTTTCTTCCTAGAATGATATCAGAATAAGACATCTGCACAGTTTTGACAACAACATCACCACATTGAATAGGTCTCGCATCTATGTATCCATGTGACTGAATTTTTTCTTCTGTCCTGCAGGGTAAACTTATTCCAGATGTGGAAGATCAGTTGGAGAGAACACAGTTCCCAAGATAGTAACACCGTAGATGTCAAATATGATTATGCTGCAGTTTCAACTACGTCTGAACAACAGTAGATATGTGTTTTTCGTATGTACTCCCGAAGTGTAAAAATAGCATCAATCTGAATATTAGAAATGTGCACAGTTGTGTGTTATTGCCTACTTATCGACGTTTATATGCGGTTGTTCCTGATCAAATATTGTACACAAAGGAAAAATGCATATCAGCGGCGTCATCAATTGTTAGTGCTCTTGTTTTTTCAAACCTCCAATGGCCTATACCTCTTCCTGCACCCTGGAAAGACCAGAGCCTATGTAACTAGACGGGGATCTACCGTGACTTCATCCGCTTCAGTTATTTCTGCTCTTCAGAGTCCATTAAGTTGCGTGCGATGCTGTAGACAACTTCCGTATGTGCAAGATAATTTATTGGCTTGCCTGTCTAAGTGAGGGACTGAGTTCCTGTTTCTTTCTCTTCCAAAAATGAAAAAGAGGAGTTCAGGTTTTCAGCACATCACGAGGAGGGGTTAATGCATCATTAATCTGGGAACGTAACTACGATGTGGAGGTGGGAGCTGTGGACCTAGATTTCCCCTGTTTTATCATGCAACCGTTGCCATGGATTAGAACTCAAGATTCTGATTTGTGGTTCCCATGATTTCTTTTCCATAGTGGTGTACGACTGATTCCGGCAGTAAAAAATGCATTTTTGCGAAACACAATAAGCATGATGTTCCGCCATGCCATAGTAATGCAAATGATCATGGCAATATGATGACCTGATGACCTCTTTGGTAGTAGGGGAATTGAGACTATATATACAAGGGACAGTTTTCCCTCCACCACAATGCATACATGGTTTGGCTGGGTAAAACGGTCAATACTCCATGCTTTTGTGTCCGAGATATTAGAGTAAACCAGTAGAAAAAGCATATTTTGCTTCACCGAATTTATGAGCCAATAGTTGGACGTGCTCCTGTTGAACCAGCATGGGAGGAGAGCCCATAGAGGGAGCTCCAATCGAACCAGCATGGGAGGAGTGCTAGGACCGGAACAACGGGAAGGAATTGATCAAAAAACTGACAAGGGATTTTTCAGATTTTGGTGTAAAATGCAGGATAGTTGAGAAGATAATCGCCTCTAATTCTAATTAATCTAAGGAAGTATTCTTTTGGGTGAATTCTTTCTTACTCTTTATTCACGATGGGTATGACATATATAGCCGGGTCGGTTTAGCGATTACCGAGAGTAAAACATGAGTAAATGGCCTAAGCAGAGCCCCTGGTTGAACTAAATTACAATAAACAGTAACTAAAGCAATAAGCAAAGTAGCAAGATCCATTGGTTCTCTCCGTCACATGTGCACCGTTGGATAACCTACTGCACCCTTCACTTGTGTTTCTCTGATTTATAACCGAGGGATATATGTTCAGATTCCTAAAAGTCCATGAGAAAGAAGTATCATAAAAGTCCATTAGGAAATGGTAAGATTAGAAATACTCCAACCGTATAAGGTAGTCTAATCGTATTAGGAGAATGGGAAAGGTGAAGGCCTCAAGGGCCCGAGCATCCTTTATATAGGATGACATGTGTCCATCTTTGAGGCAGGCAAGAACAATCGATCTGTTTTTTTCCCAAGTTGTTCTCTCATCTAAACCTATGTCTGCACAATCCCTCGCAGCCATGCATTTTGGTGGATCAGGGTTCACAATAGATAGTATGTCGCGGAGGCTTTCACAGTCTAAACAATCATCATGGCTTTCTCTGTTGCTGACAAGATGTCACAGAGGATACTCGATGTCATAACTCGCGGCTCATCAGGCTATATATTCCATCACGGGGAGCGTGCTTCATCACTTTTGATCCACATGGAGAACCTTGATTTTTCTCAGGAAGACTAATGGTCGTGTCCTTCATCAGATTTTGTTTAGACGAGATTTTGGCAGTTTGCAGGGCACAGAGATGTACCATGGTTGTTGTCAGCTTTTGATCGAGTTACTCCTGGGCCAATAGCTCCCGTGCGACATCTTTGAGGTGCAATGGATGCAGTGCGACGTAGTTGATGAAAATAGCTCTGGTGCTACATTTCAGAAGCCCAAATAGCCAGGGCCCACTCGGGCCATTAAGCAGGTCGTCAACGGGAGTGAGGTTATGTTTAAGACATGTGGGTCCGACTTAGTAGTGCATCTAGTCACGGGCCCCACTTGCCAGTGCATTAGGTGAAACGTGTCCCCGTGGGTCCCACTTGGCAGTGCCCCTGTCTGAAGCCGTTGCTCCCACCCCCTCCTCTTCGTTCTCGGCGGTGAGCCGGCGACGGCGCCGGAGATTCTGTCCTCGGTGACAGCAGCGCGGAGCTTTCGTTCTTGGCGACGGGGGCGGCTGTGGTAAGTGAATCAGGAACCCTGTCCCGTTCCCCTCCGGCGTACCCCCCTCTGTGTCAAGCTAGATCTCACCTCTGCATCGCCTCTGTTTCCCTTTTTTGGTCGATTTGATCCAGATTTGGGTGGGTGGGAGGGGGGCTGACCGCGATGGAGCCGCCAGAGATAACAACATCGACTAGGTAATCCCTTAATGTGCATCGATTTGTGCCTCGTCTGCTTCCGCTAGCTCGCTAGCTCAGCTCACACTACTCCACCATTGACAAACAGGGGGGATGGTGCTTGGACGTTCGAATTCACTGTGGAATTCCTTCCTTCTAAGGCTAAGCTAGGTGATGGTAGCATGCGGGACATAGAGAGAGATACAATTGTGAAGTGGGAGAGTGATTTTGCAGAGATTGATCCCCAAGAACTACAGAGCATGGAAGTGCATGCCGTGAAGAATGTGGTTGAAAAAATTGGGAAGAGCATTTTTTGGGGTCCAGAGCAAGAGGTAGCATTGTTATGGTTTGATAATTGGAAAGGAGAGTATGTGAGAATTGAGGATGGTGAAGAGATGGTTGATGAAATCGATCGACAAGATGGCTGGACAACCAAACAGACTATGTTTCATGCAGAGCTTGTTGATCTGAAATCAGATTCTAAGGTTGGATATGTGCCCTCAAAATTAGCTTCACAGATGGTAGATGATGATTGGGATTCAGAGAGGCAGATAATGCCCATTTGTGCAGGTGAAGTGACAGTATTACCTGAGGGAGGTGATGGAGAAGAGGTCTTTGATGGTGTTGCAAGGGTTGTTTCTGTTGATTGGAATTCAGTAGAATTAAATGACCCAACTGATTTAGTCATTGTACCAATGGATGACATTGATATGGCCAAAAAATTTGGCATTCCAGTAGCTGATGAAGATAAGGAGGAGAAGGATGGTGAATCTAGTATGCCTACTGATACTGATGCTAACCGAGAAAGAACTAAAGATGTGGATGGACAGCTGATGGAAGATGCTGCAGATGATGTAATTTGGTAAATGTGTATGACAAGGAAAACCCTGTTATTGCAGTGGGGAAGTTGTTCCCAAACATGGATGAGTTTAGGATGTGTTTCAAGACATAAGCAGTCAAACATGAGTTTGATGCCAAGACTAAGTGGACTGATAGAAAGAAGTTTTATGCAAGATGTAGAGGTTTTGATGGAAGTGTCAAGCCTTGCAAGTGGTACATATCTGCTAGAAGCCAACCCGATGGAAGTACCATTAGGGTGAATCAAATCCCACACCAACATACTTGTATTACAAGTTCACAGAGAGTATCAACCATGACATCACAACTTTGGATTGCAGAAAGATCACTCCTATTTTAGCCAAGAAACCAAACACTACTGCAAAAAACTTAAAGTAGACTTGGAAAAGCAATACCCAATTAAGGTGAAGTATAACACGGTGTGGAAGGCAAAACAAAGGGCAATGAAACAATTATATGGTGACTGGGAAAATACTTTTAGGATGCTTTATAATTTCAAAGCAGAGGTGGAGAAAAGGTCAGCTGGCAGTGTTGTGGAGATAGATACTTAGGTAACACTTGATGGAAGAGTGCTTTTCTCTAAGTTTTTTATGGCTTTAAAGCCTTGCATTGATGGCTTCAAGGCAGGGTGTTGTCCATATTTGAGCATAGACTCATCATTTTTAACTGGCAAGTGGAATGGTCAATTGGCAACTTGCAATGCTTTGGATGGACACAACTGGATGTTCCCTGTTGATATTGGCTTATTTCAGTCAGAGACAGAGGTCTCGTGGACATGGTTCATGATGCAGTTGAAAAGATGCATAGGGCCAGTGTCACCTTTGGCAGTCCACACAGATGCATGCAAAGGGCTAGAAAACGCAGTGAAGAATGTTTTCCCCCATTGTGAGCAGAGGGAGTGCTTCGGCCATATGTGGATGAATTTGATCAAAAAATTCAGAGAAGAAGAATTTGGTCGCATGTGGCCAGCAGCAAGATCTTACACTAAATAGACACATTCATATCACCTTGGTAAGATAATGACAGCATGCCCTGAGTTTGGTCCATGGGTGAACACCTACCATTCTCTATTATGGTATAGGTCAGGATTTAACACTGCCATCAAGTGTGATCTTATCAACAACAACTTGGCAGAAAGTTTTAACAACAAGGTGAAGCAGTTAAAAAATTTGCCTGTGCATGACATGGTTGACCAAATCAGGATCATGATCATGCGCTTGTGGGAATTGAGAAGAAGGATTGGTGATTGTCTACAAGGGGATAAGCTTCCTGCAGTGGTACAACAGGTGGTCAACAGGAGCAGAAATCTTACACATTTATCTGTTGAAAAATCTTGTGTGTGGGGTGCTGAAGTTAGAGATACCAAAACTGGTAGAAGGCATGTTGTTAACACTGAAATGCATGATTGCACTTGTTTGGAGTGGCAACACACTGGGAAACCATGTGATCATGCCATACTTTTCTAGGCCTCCCGACCGAAGATAAATATGCACCCATATTGGCATGAATATTACTCAGTAGCAAGATTCAAGGCTGCATATGCAACTCCAATTCCAGCACTTACAGATCAGTCTCAGTGGCCTGAAGTGGAAATTGAGTTTTCCATGTGTCCTCCCCTAACAAAAAGAAAGGCTGGCAGGCCTAAGGAGAGTAGATTCAAGGCATGGTTTGAGAAAGGTGGGAGTAGCAAAAAGGGCAAGGGAAAGAAGGATGCAAAGCCAAAAAGGTCCCAGAAAGGTAACAAAAATAGATGCAAGTTGTGCCAGGAACTTGGGCACCGAGTTGGATCTCCCAAATGTTGTTACACTCATGAAAGGCCAAAGTATGTGGGCATATGTTTGCATTGTTTACTTTGTTGCATTTTTCAATTACTAACCAGTTGACATGCTTTATATTTTTAGGAGGAAGCGTGCAGGTGAGCCCCTTGTTGTTGAAGAGTGTTGGCCAAAGAAAAAGGCAAGAGGCAATGGCTGTAGAAGAAAGAGAAGTTTTGGTGAAACAATGCACATTCAACCAGACTTGGATAGTGTGGTGCAAAATGAGCAAGACTTGGATGGTGTGGTGCAAAATGAGCAAGACTTGGATGTGCTGCTGCAAGATGAGCAAGATTGTGATGTTCTGCTGCCAACTGAAGATATGGGTATTGATGACCCTCAACCGTAAGGGATCTGTTGCAGCGTTTTCGATAAGTAAGAGTGTCGAACCCAACGAGGAGCAGAAGGTATTGATAAGCGATTCTGAGCAAGAAATTACTGCAAGCACTAAAAGATAACTTTTAGGGGTTTTCTCGGTATAAACAACAGGAATGTAAAGGCAAGTAATGTAAAAGGTATTGAGAGTAACAAGTGGCCCAATCCTTTCTTAGCAAAGGAGAGGCCTAGCAACTGAACTTATAAAGACTAAAGCGTTCTTGAGGACACACGGGAGAGGTAGTCATGTGCTTTCGCCATATTCTGCATCGATACTATGTTATGTATTGATAAGTGTTGAGTGGGTGGATCTATGCTAGTGCAATCTCTAGACTAAGATGAATGCACTCTTATGATTAAACACCTTGCAAGCATCCGCAAATACAAGATAGAATTTAAGGCAAAAGCCTAACCATAGCAATACGATCGAGGATCCATTATTCCCTTATGCAAAAGCGTGCGAACAGGGGTTCAGGTTTCTGTCACTCTGGCAACCCACCATAAGCATTCCTTATACACAATGTATTCTCCTAGCTCCTTAATAAGGCGAAGTGTTGGCTGTTCGACTCACACAACACCACTAGTAGAATGACAACACAACTTAAATATCAAACAACACATATTACTTCAACAGCATATGACTACTAACAACAAGACTTTCCCCATGTCCTCAAGAACTAAGGTAACTACTCACAAGACATAAAAAAGATCATGATTAGTGGGGATAAATATGTGATAAACAATCTGGACATAATAATATTTCCCAAAAAAAACTCAATAGCATTCACCACAAAGTAGTAATCAACACCGATGGAGTAGAGAGGATAGATAGTACGAGTTACAACACGAGTTGCGATTGTAAGATGAGATTCGGATGAAGATGGAGATGGTGCTGGTGTTGGGGATGATGTTGATGATGATCTCGATGATGCCCGTGACGATGGTGATGATGATGGCGACGATCTCCCCTTCCGGGAGGTGATCTCCCCGGCGGAATCTGCCCACCGGAGATGCCCTTTTCTTCTCTGTAGGTTTCCGCCTCGAAGCGGCGGCGGAACTCCGTAAAAAGTCCCGTGCCTAGGGTTTTCGGAGAACGGAGAACATATATGCAAAAGGGGGCGACCAGAGGTGGGCCAGGGGCTCCAGGCGCCCCCCCGGCGCGGCCAGGGGGGCGCCCCCAGGCCGCCTGGGCACCCTGTGGCCCCCCTCTGACCCCCCTTTTGCGTGTCTTCGTTATTCGTCTGAAAAATACCTCCCGTCAATTTTCAGGTAATTTGGAGGTGTTCTTCTTCAGCAACTCAGTATCCACTTTTTCCTGCTGAATCCTGCGTCTGCTGTTCCGGTATCGGAAAGTTGCAAACTGTGTAAAATAGACCAAAACAACATAAGAACATCATCATAACGTGAAATATATCAATGAATAAGGATAAATTATGATACAAAATAGTGATGCATTTTGGACGTATCAACACCCCCAAGCTTAGACCTCGCTTGTCCCCAAGCAAATATGAACTCGGCAAACCTGTCCACAAGTTTAGAGAGTGAAGTGTCGATAAATAGAATACGGACAAGAAGCATCATAGTCTCTTTACCAACTCAAATATCCTCAGCAGCAATCTTCAACTTATAAGGCTCTTATGAAAGAGTGTTAACACTTATATTCGAAAGTAGGACTAAGGAAACTCATTATATCATGGCAAACATGTCCTTTGGTCAAAGAACAACAAATAATTTTAACTTTTGCTCTTATATTTTGATGGGATTAATTGAAGCTTTTTGAAATAACATGTTAATAAGCAAGAAGTGAAAGTGTTAACACAAAGGAAGATATTTGCCTTAGCTGGGCATGACAAACAACTTACTTATCAAATGATAATGTCAACAAGGATATGATATGACAAATCTTAATGCAGCTTTATATGAATGAATCCTTATCAACATCAAACGTCTGCTCTCTTTGAGAAATAGAGGGAAGTAGGAATAACTGACTCAACTTAAAATTAAAAGATAGGCCCTGCTCTAGGGTAGTAGGGAAAACTCATGTGCTATCCTCAAATCAAACAGAATGAAAACAAGTTTTGAGAGGTGCATGATTTGTCAAGGAATGCTAATAAATAACTCAGTTGCTTCTTGTACTGGACAAGTTTCGAGGAACGGCTCCCGTATGAGGACGATAACATCCTCTTATTCTCCTTTGTTTATCATTGTCAAAGTTTTCTGATTTCTCATGAACAAAGCGTGAAGGAGGGTTTGTTTGTTATATTATTCTTAAGCCGGGCGTGCTCCTTGCCAGTTCCTTCTCGTATTATGGGTTTGCACATTACACATGCAATCCCGGGGTGAAGCTTGTACAACTCAAAAAGACTATGAATTAGCTATTACTTCCTCATGAGCTAAAACAGAGGCACGGAATAAAAGATTTTGAACTTTTAAGGATAACACATAAATTATATACTTTTAGGAGGTGGTAGTGGAGTACCACGAGTAGGTAGGTATGGTGGACTCATATGGAAGGTATTGGCTTAAGGGTATGGATGCACAAGCAGAATTCCGCTTAGTACAGAGTTAGGCTAGCAAAGGTTTTGAGAGAGCAGACAATTGATGATGACTAAGATGCAAAGCAATATAAAGCATGAACATTGAAATAAGCATAACACATCAAGTTGTCTTCCTTGTCAACATAACACTTCAAGCATAATAACAAAAAGGTTTTGGCTATGTTGATACTTTAAGAAAATCATGCTTATTGTTATGACCAAAGCTATGTTTGCCAAGATTAAATAAGGTTTCATAGCCATACCTGACATAAGGTCAATACTCCCCATAAGAATCATCATATAAGGTCGATTGCGTGAAGAGAATACCGTGTGCAGCAAAAGGAACCGATAAACTTCTCATTAATATTCCATCATAGACGACTCCACACTCACGGATACAATTCTTCACCAAAGGGGTGATAGACCTCAATGCACATACCTATCTCATATAATAACTTCCCTAGACATGATACGACTCTACTTGACTTCTAAAAGACAAAAAGTAAAGATAATGATACCGGGCACTCCCCCAAGCTTGGAACAAGCCAAGGGAATACCATTACCCCAGGAGATTTCACTCATCATTCTTGTTGGCGTTGATCACGTAGTTCTTGGCGAAACTCTTCCATGGAAGGGGTTCTCCAGTCTCATATGAGAAGCTCGTCTCCCGAATCCTGCATTCAGCACCCAAACCCATGCGCAGAAACCTTAGTTCATACTCACAGTTCTGGTCATGTAGATCATGAATTTGTCCTTGGAGTTCTTCAATTCTTTCTTCAGACGCGGTGATTCTTTCCTGCATCTCCTTCATCTCCTTCAGGAAGTAGTTCTTCAGCTCATTGGTGATGTCAAAGTTAGCTTCAACACCACGCTCGATCATCTTTTTATATTCGAAGACGTCTTGCTCCACTTCTTCCAGCCTGGCCTGGATGCTCCCCTCCTTGATAGGTCCCTTCAGATATTCTTGATGAAGGACGCCGTCCTTCATCTGAACAACCTGAGGGTGCTTCTTCACCTCAGCGAGGTAAGGGTTGATGACGTTGACGACGAACGTGTCCTTGGGGGAACTTGGAGAAGCCATGGCACCTAAATTTAGCTGAAAGATTTCCTGGCAGAAACAGATCGAAGAGAAAACACGCGAAATCGCAAGATACGTTGCCGGAACAATCCGGGCAAATATATAGGAAAAATGTATGCGCAGAAAGGAAGGTAACGGACCAAAGCGGGGTCGGAGGCGGACTCCAGGGTGTCCAGGCGGCCTACCGGCGCGGCCCAGGGGGGGGGGGGGGG
>LR738714.1:770533416-770544649 GCA_902687465.1 Secale cereale | reverse complement strand
CACAACCGTGCCGGAAAGGTTCTACCCGACCGGAGTGTATGTAGAGAAAACCCTTAGGGTTTGGGCGATCTCGCGGTGGAGGGGCGCAAGGGAGTTAACGGAGTTCTTCCTTGCAGCCGGCTTCCGCCACCTCCCCCGCGGCTCTCCTCGGATGTACCATGTTGAGGAGGTCAACCACAACGGCCTTGTGGTTGCGCTCATCGCCACGTTCACTAACCCTTTCGATGCTTTCCATCTCCTCGGGCGAGCGTATTGGATTGGTTGTGTGTTCATAGCTTTCACGACCTATAATATATTCACCGACCTCATCAGCATCTTCCCCAACAACGGTGTGATGCACACGCTCCCGTACCCCATCAACAACGAGGATGAGTGAAGGGCGGCGCCCGGAGGAGCGAGGTGGCGTTGTTCACCCGGAGGAGGAGGAGAAGAAGAACCCGAAGAAGAACCCGCGTTTGGTGCCCCCCGATCTATCTAGCTTGCTATATATCTATCGTTTTAGTTTTTTAAAGTTGTAATCATTATGCTACTATTATTAAGTTGTCTTAGTATTTTAAGTTGTAAGGCTATCGTGGAACTATGGGTTGCAATCGTTATGCTACTATATATATATATATATATAGATTGCTATGGTTTGTGCTTTATGTATTGCTATGGGTTGCTACGGGCCCGGGTTGCTACATCCCAATCACCACACACATCATCTTCAAAATATTGGCCAAACCATGGACATGCAACTAGGAAATACAAACTAAGTTACTTCATGCAAGCATGCAACTCATTTAGTTCATGGAACCGTAGACATGCATAAAAACAAGTAACATTTAGTTTTAGTGCATCAAAAAATGATCCATCACAAAATTTAGTGCAAGAAAAAGGCCAAAGTAAAAACAAGTAACATTTTTTTTGAGACACAAAACAAGAAACATTTTATTTGCCGAAGTTAGAGGTGGGCTGGTGCCCCTACGTGGGTGGGCTGGTGCCCCTACACGGGTGGGCTCGTCTTGGGCATGGTTAATTTCTCATGGCCCATTTTCTCACGGCCCAACATCTATTTGGCCGCCCAGTTTTGTTTTTACTAGAAACTGAATTTGGGTGTGTACTTTGTTAACTGAAGAACAAAAACAGAGGAAACAGAGCATGAACACTGAATAGGCGGCGGGCCCCTGAGAATGGCCCACCTGAGAATATCGTTATAATAATTCAAGCAAGTTTTGCTTCACACAAATTCCAATTCATCTAACAAATGATCCCTGGCTAAGCCCTCAAACTACTAGGCACCCCTGAAACTAGCTGACACACTAACTGAAACTCTAACATATTCTAGTGATTGATGAACATCAAGTAAAATAAACCCATAGCAATGACACAACCATAAAATGCTCCAGCCATCATATTTGATTGCTGCTTCAAATCAATCAGATGCTTTGGTTGCTTGCAAATTTTCTTCAATTCACACTTCAGTTCTGCACTGTGCATCAGCGGATCGGCTCTGTCCGCCAAATTGGGGGCTTGTTCCACGGCAAGCCGCCCCCAAAATTGAGCTCTTGGGTTGGGGTTGATCCCTCCAATTTCAACCTTTCAACATAGTCATCGAGCCACTCAAAATGCCCACATTTCTTCAGAACCTGAAAAATAGGGGGCCGGCAGCGCATGAATCCTAGATCCACCACCCAGATCCACCGCCCTAATTCGAGGAAAAAATAAAGAAATCGGGAGAAATTAGACCATAGGATTGGTCAAGAACACAGATCTAACCTGCCCCGGTTGTGGCTTGCTCAAGCATTTCACAAACTCGCGCCCACGGTTGCCATTATCTTCCCTCACACAAGTCAAACGCTTCAGAGGCTCCATGCGCGGGCAATCGGGGCATCTTGTCAACGGCAGTGGACCGTACTGCGTCCATGATTGGCGGGTGGCCGAAGTTGAGCTAGACATCACTCGCGACGGCGCGCTTCGCTGCCGGAGCAGAGGAAGAAGAAGGTGGGTAAGGAAAGGGGCAGGGCAAGCAATGGAGGGGGGCGGGCTGGCTCGGGTCGGGGCGCGCTGATGAGCACGGGCATGCTTGCGTGGATAAGTTGTGGGTCCCACCCGCATGCGAGTAACTGGTGGGTCTCGCCTGTCATAACCCAAATTGCTAACCCCTCGTGTTTTTCATTTTATGGTTAAACAGAGCCATGTCGCATTGGAGCTATTGTTGGCTTCAAAAACGTTGCATTGCAGCTATTCTTTCCAACAATGTGGCACTCCTTCCAATTCGCATGAAAAACGTCGCACATGAGCTATTGGCCTGTTACTCCTTGTATTGTCCAGTTCATTCGGTGCAACCGTGCAAGTGCAGCCCACGATGATCAACACAATAATATGCACTAGTGGAAAAGGCACCAGAGAAGGAAGCACTAGCAGAAGCTCAGAAGAAGCAGAGGCAGCCAAGCTAATTGTTATTAGGCATATTAGTAGCCAGCACGAAAATTAGCGCAGTTTAATTGTTATTACTTGAACCATCGTACATGCTGCTGTGATGTAGGCATCCAAGAGAGACCCAGCCAGAGATTTTTTTTCCTTTCCAGAAAAATAGCGACCGTGGGTGGTTGTTGTAACTGGCTGAGAGAGAAAAGGGCATCTGCGCCGTAGATTTTCCGACTGCATGCAAAAACTTAAACGCCCAAGATTTTTGGGAAGGAGTATGACCCAAAACAGCAAGGTTTCCGGCCTAAAGCTAACACCACATCAGCTATCAGACTTCTAGAGCCAAACACAACTGAACAAATTCACAGAGAAATAGCTGCACTAGAGGGATTAATGCGTCATCATTTTGAGATACAGGTACATAACCATGATTTAATATGGGAGCTGTGGACCACTTCCCGTGTTTTTCATGCAACTATCACTAGTAGAAAAAGGGTCAAACGTGAAGCACATTAGTGCCGGTTTGAATTTGAGCCGGCACTAATGTGTACATTAGTGCCGGTTCCAACGACTAGCCGGGCCGCTCTCATTAGTATCGGTTCGTGGCGAACCTTTAGCACCGGTTCGTGCCACGAACCGGTACTAATGAGAGTGGTGGCAGGATGTTGTCAGTCTGGGGCTCCTCTAGCACCTTTAGTACCGGTTCTTGGCACGAACCGGTGCTAAATGTGGTCGTACATAAACCCTTCGTCTACCCGAGCTCGCTCTGTTCTTCCCCTTTCCCCTCTCCTCTCTGTTCTTCCCCTCTTCCTCTCGAGCTCATCACACATTTTGCCCAAAATTTGTCAAGATTTGAAGGCCCCCATCCATTCAAATGATCACAAAGGTTAGCAACCTTGTCCTTTCATCTCTCATTGCTAGATTAGCTCTTGCAATGCTTTATATAGTGATTAATTTGTGAGTTTAGTAATTTGGAAGGAAATATATGTGCTAGTATTTGATTTATATGCAATTTGAGGTCCAAAATAACACTTAGTTTGCATATGTAGGAGAGGTTAAATTTAGTTGAAAGAGAAAACGAGTACTTGAAAGAAAAATTGAAAAGAATTGAGGACGAGAAGATGGAATTGGAGTTGCATGTTGCCGTTGTCGTCGATGATCACAAGATCAAGATGGAGAAAATTCGCTCGAAGATTAGAAAGATTAGAAAATATGCCATCGATAGTGAGGCTTGGTATCATTATGCTGTTGGATCAATTGTTACCTTAGTTGCGATCTTGATCGCATTTGTTATTGCATTTAAATGCTTTAGCTGGAGAGTTATTTGCTTGTTGCATTTAAGTGTTGTATGAACTTTATGTATGAACTTGTATTAAGTAGGTGTTTTTGGTGCTGTGTATTGAAGATGACCCGACAATGGATGTACGATGACCGGTGCTCTCCCGAGTTCATTAATGGCGTGCAAACTTTTTTGCTTGCGGCCGAGGCAAACAAGCAGGCGGATGGTTTTATGCCTTGTCCATGTGCTGTCTGTAAGAATGGTCTAAATTACTCTAAGTCAAGAACCATTCACGTCCACCTGTTTAAGTCCGGTTTCGTGCCCCACTATAATGTTTGGACCAAGCACGGAAAAAGAGGGGTTATGATGGAAGACAATGAAGAAGAAGAGGACGACGACAGCTATCCTGGCCATGGGTTCCCTGAATACGATGATACAACAATGGGGGAAGAAGCTGAGCCGGTAATGCGGGAAGAAGCTAAGCCGGCAATGCGGGAAGAAGCTGAAGAAGAGGCATCAGATGAGCCCGTTGATGATCTAGGTCGGGCCATTGCCGATGCAAAGAGAAACTGCGCAAGTGATTTGGAGAAGAAGAAGTTGTAGCGCATGTTAGAGGATCACAAAAAATTGTTGTACCCGAATTGCGTAGGTGACAAGAAAAAGCTGGACACCACACTGTAATTGCTGCAATGGAAGGCAGAGAATGGTGTATCTGACAAGGGATTTGGAAAGTTGCTGGTAATGATAAAGGATATGCTTCCAAAGGACAACGAATTACCCGAGAGTACATACGAAGCAAAGTAGGCTGTCTGCCCTCTAGGGTTAGAGGTGCAGAAGATACATGCATGCCCTAATGATTGCATCCTCTACCGTGGTGAGTACGAGGATTTGAACGCTTGCCCGGTATGCGGTGCATTGCGCTATAAGATCAGCCGCGATGACCCTGGTGATGTCGAGGGCGAGCGCCCCAGGAAGAAGATTCCTGCCAAGGTGATGTGGTATGCTCCTATAATACCACAGTTGAAACGTTTGTTCCAAAACAAAGAGCATGCCAAGGCGATGCGATGGCACATAGAAGATCGTAAGAAAGACGGAAAGTTGAGAGTACCCGCTGACGGGTCCCAGTGGAGAAAAATCGAAAAAAAAGTACGGGAAGGAGTTTGCAAATGACGCAAGGAGCGTATGGTTTGGTCTAAGCGCAGATGGCATTAATCCTTTTGGGGAGCAGAGCCGCAACCATAGCACCTAGCCTGTGACTCTATGTTTGTATAACCTTCCTCCTTGGTTGTGCATGAAGCGGAAGTTCATTATGATGCCAGTACTCATCCAAGGCCCTAAGCAACCCGGCAACGACATTGATGTGTACCTAAGGCCATTAGTTGAAGAACTCTTACAACTGTGGAATGAAACAGGTGTACGTGCGTGGGATGAGCACATGGGGAAAGAATTTGACCTAAAGGCATTGCTGTTCGTGACCATCAATGATTGGCCTGCTCTTAGTAACCTTTCAGGACAGACAAACAAGGGATATCGCGCATGCACGCACTGTTTGGACGATACCGACAGTATATATTTGGCTAATTGTAAGAAGAATGTGTACCTGGGACATCGTCGATTTCTTCCGAGCAGGCATCCCATAAGAAAGAAAGGCAAGCATTTCAAAGGTGAGGCAGATCAGCGGACGAAGCCTCGCCACCCAACTGGTGCTGATGTACATGATATGGTCAAGGATTTGAAGGTGGTCTTTGGAAAGGGTCCTGGTGGACAACCTGTTCCGAATGACGCTGACGGACGCGCATCGATGTGGAAGAAGAAATCTATATTTTGGGACCTGCCCTATTGGAAAGACCTAGAGATTCGCTCCGCAATCGACGTGATGCACGTGACGAAGAATCTTTGTGTGACCTTGCTTGGCTTCTTGGGCGTGTATGGGAAGACAAAAGATACACCTGGGGCACGGGAGGACCAGCAATGTATGCACAGAAAAGACGACATACATCAGGGTCATGCAAGCTACGCTCTTACCAAAGAAGAGAAGGAAATCTTCTTTGAATGCCTACTCAGTATTAAGGTACCGTTTGGCTTCTCGTCGAATATAAAGGGAATAATAAACATGGCAGAGAAAAAGTTCCAGAACCTAAAGTCTCATGACTGCCACGTGATTATGACGCAACTGCTTCCGGTTGCATTGAGGGGGCTTCTACCGGAAAACGTTCGATTAGCCATTGTGAAGCTATGTGCATTTCTCAATGCAATCTCTCAGAAGGTAATCGATCCAGAAATCATACCAAGGTTAGAGAATGATTTGGTGCAATTTCTTGTCAGTTTCGAGTTGGTGTTCCCACCGTCCTTCTTCAACATCATGCCGCACGTCCTAGTTCACCTATGCGAAGAGATTAACGTTTTGGGTCCTGTATTTCTACACAATATGTTCCCCTTTGAGAGGTTCATGGGAGTCTTAAAGAAATATGTTCATAACCGTGCTAGGCCAGAAGGAAGCATCTCCAAGGGCCATCACAGTGAGGAGGTCATTGAGTTTTGTATTGACTTTATTCCTGACCTTAAGCTGATTGGTGTTCCTGAATCGCGGCATAAGGGTAGACTGGATGGAAAAGGCACGCTAGGAGGGGAACAAATAATATGTATGGACGGACATTCTCTCACTGAAGCACACTACACAGTTCTACAGAATTCCGCCTTGGTGGCTCCGTATATGGATGAACACAAGAATTTGCTACGCTACAAACACCCGGAGCGGTCTGATGACTGGATTACACGTGAACAAACCAGGAGTTTCGCCAGTTGGTTGCAGACACGTACCATGCATGACACCTCTATTGAAGATGACCTGTACTTGCTGTCCCAGTTACCATCTTCGAATATAATGACTTTCAAAGGGTACGAGATAAATGGTAATACATTTTACGCGATCACCCAAGACAAGAAAAGCACCAACCAAAACAATGGTGTCCGCTTTGATGCAGAAACCAAGACGGGAAAGGAAACATATTATGGTTATAAAGAGGACATATGGGAACTTGACTATCGACGTGGTTTGAAGGTCCCTTTGTTTTGGTGCAAATGAGTCAATATGACACGAGGCGGGGTAACGGAAGACCCGCAGTACGGAATGACAACAGTGTATCTCAACAATCTTGCGTATGAAGACGAACCATTCGTCCTAGCCAATGATGTGGCACAGGTTTTCTATGTGAAGGACATGTCTACCAAGCCAAGAAAAAGCAAAGATAAGGAAGCGAATGCATCGTACGATGAGCCAAAGCGGTGCATAGTTTTTTCTGGGAAGAGAAACATCGTGGGAGTGGATGACAAGACAGACAAGTCAGAAGATTATGAAAAGTTTGATGAAATTGCTCCATTCACAGTGAATATTGACTCGAGCATCCCGTTAAATGATGAAGATTTTCCATTGTTACGGCGCAAAGGGACACACGCGAAGAAAAAGTTTCACACCCAAAGATCTGGGATGTGATCGACTTCACTATCATCACTTTCTTCTGTGTTTCACACCCAGAAGGGAATCTCTGTAATAGTTAGGGTAGTTATGTGTTTTGACATTTGAAACGCGAAGAAATTTTATGTGCAAACAAATTCTTTCATGCCTTTACTGATTTTTAAAGTTAAGTTATTCACAAACTAGCGATTCACACTAATTTCAAATAATTCAAAATTTAAACTATTCAAATTTGAAAACTACGGGCACTAACATAAAGTTTGTAATTTTTTGTACCTAAAGCAAAAATATTCACAAAGAAACTCTAAATACACAAAAAAACAAGTCAAAAATAAATAAAGCAAAAAAAATAAAAAAAACCCGCCTACTAGGCCAGAGCGGCCGACATACGACTAGAAACCCAACCTGTTGTTGGGCCAGCATGCAGGCCCGCAAAGGCCCAGTAGGCCCACAGGGCAGCACATAACATGTAGGCCCAGTAGGCCTGCTTTGGAGAGGAGTTCGAGAGAGCTACTTCACGGGGGGGTTATAAACCAGTGCGGACGCCCCTCGGCTAGCGAGGTGGGACTAAACTTGCCGCACCGCACCTGCGCCAGCGCACCCCCTTTAGTACCGGGTCGTGGCACCAACCGGTACAAAAGGGGTGTCTTTAGTACCGGTTGGAGCCACCAACCGGTACTAAAGGGGGTGCGCTTCCCGCCGCTTGGCCTGGCCAAAACAGGCCTTTAGTACCGGTTGGTGGCTCCAACCGGTACTAAAGGTCCATCCTATATAAGAAAGCACTTCAAAAATTTCAGTTTCTCATCTGCTTCTTCTCCTCGTCGTCGCCCCGTCCCCGTCATCGCCGCCCCGTCGCCGCGCCCGTCGCCGCGCCTGTCACCGCCCCGTCGTCGCCGCCCCGTCCCCGTCATCGTCGCCGCGCCCGTCGTCGTCCCCGTCGGCGCGCCCGTCGCCGTCCCCGTCGCCGCCCCCCGTCGCCTCTCGCCTCGCCGGTGAGCACATGCACACACACACACACATATTTTTTTATTTTTTAGTTATAGAAATAGTTATAAAAATGTTAGAAAATTTTCTTTTTTAGTTATAGAAATAGTTAGTTATATACTCCTGGTAATAGTGAGAGAGGCGTTTTGGTGGAGTAGCATTGTTAGAAATGTTATAGAAATGTTAGAATTGTTAGAAATTTTTCTGTTTTTTAGTTACAGAAATAGTTATAAAAAAGTTAGAATTGTTAGAAATTTTTCTGTTTTTAGTTATAGAAATAGTTATAAAAAAGTTAGAAAATTTTCTTTTTTTAGTTCTAGAAATATTAGAAATGTTATACAAATGTTAGTTATATATATATATAGAAATGTTATAATTTTTTTTTCTGTTTTTAGTTATAGAACTAGTTGAATTAATATAACTAGTTTATTTTTAGTATGAAAATTAATAGAACAAGTTTATTTTTAGTATGAAAATTTAGGTATATGAGATTATTTGAACAAGTTGAATTAATATAACTAGTTTATTTTTAGTAAATGCGGAGTTGAACTAGTTGAATTAGTAGAACTAGTTTAGTTTTAGGTATATGAGATTTGATAATCTAATTAAAATATTACTATATATAGCTACTTTATATATTTTAGTATGAAAATTAATAGAACTAGTTTATTTTTAGTAAATTCTTAGTTGAATTAATAGAACTAGTTTATTTTTAGTAAGAAAATTTAGATATCTGAGATTTGATGATCTAATTAATAGGAAATGTCTTCTGACGACGAAAATGATTTCATTACGTGCGAATACTGTGAAGACCAGCGCGGCATGTGCGACAGAAATTTCCTTGTTGATGATAGGCGCTTCAGCATCAAGCTGGATGAGACCTTCGAAGTGGATACAGTAAATCACAACGACAAGTCTTTTTTCGTAATTAAGCATGACTTATATATACTTCATTTGCTTCAACTTATAATTTTAAAATTTCACTATTCTACTAGCGCATCCCCTGCCATGCAAGAATTTTTGTCTTGGATAAGATAGGTTTCAGTGCTATGGAAACTATGGAGGTAAAGAGAGTTTACCTGAAGACCGAGCATGGTTATACTTTCAACGTCAAATTATACAATGCAGACACGTACACCTATTTTGAATGCAAAACTTGTCAAGCACTATGCAAGGCTTATGCATTTGAGCCTGATATGGTTATCACCTTTGATATTCGTCCGGAAGATGATATTGAAGGTAATAGAGACATCTGGGTCGATGTGCAGACGCCTCCAGTTCTACCATTATGTGAGTTTCTCAACCATATTTATGAATTTGATATTGTTTATTCAAAAATAGTTGACAACTAATTTCTATTGACAACTTATTTCCATGCAAGCAAAAAACATGTCCGGCGCTTGGTAGACAGGACCTACTTCTGTCTCGGAGCTGAACTAAACTGCGAGGAGATAAGTCATTATGTTTCATGGCTTGAGGATCTTCATACTGTCAAGACAAATTATCTTCCTGCACTTAGAAATGTTAGTACTCAAAACATGCGACCAATAGTGATCGTATTGAACTACGGTCACATCTATTTACGAGTGATGGTAAGATTTTTACTATTTGTCCTCAGTGCATCTTTTGCATACATTATTTTTTTCTTAAATTTCATTGCTAAGTATATTAATTACTATACGATGTTCTTTAACAGGGACTCCCGATGACAGTTGTGCCTCAGTGGATCGAGACTAAAGGTCACATGTCAATGGTTAGCTTACGGCCAAGATATCCTACATTGCACATGAGTGCATTCAGGATTTCTAAAAGCGATGAATGCTTAATAGTGAAAGATTGGAGCAAAATTGTTAACGATCCCAGAGAAGTACTAGTGGGCAGCAATGAGAAGCGCATCCCACGATTAGGAGACATGTTCATCTGCATGCTCCAGTATGATGAATCAGGAGAGTTATACATGTTATATGCTATTTTACCTGAGAGAGAGCAGCAGGAGTGATTTAGCTAGTTCATGCTCTTAGTACTTGTCCTCTCATGTCCGTGTTCTTCGTCCTGAACTTAATATCAAAGGATGATTTGCTTTTGTGGTGTTATGAACGCTTGTAATATCATGACCATGTTGAACTCGATGATATCCTTGCTTCTGGTACAAGCGAATGATTTTTCTTTAAGCTAGTGTTGGTGGTGATTAGATAGCGGTAATGACTATGATGATTAAACAGTGGTAATGACGACTAATATGCATAACGTGTACAATGTGTAGTATCGTAAAATACCAGCAAACGAAAAAGAATTAAACGGAAAACACAAAATAAAATGAAAAAGAAATCATAAAACCAAAAACCCCCCAAACCTTGTAGTACCGGTTGATTTTACCAACCGGTACTAAAGGGCTCCCGGCCTCCGGAGATGGCTCGTGCCACGTGGTTGCCCTTTAGCACCGGTTCGTGCTGAACCGGTACTAAAGGGGGGGGGGGGCTTTAGTGCCCACACTTTAGTGCCGGTTATGGAACCGGCACTAAAGGGCCTTACGAACCGGTGCTATTGCCCGGTTTTGCACTAGTGTATTGCCATGGATTGGGAGCTATCTATTCAGATTTCAGAGTTCCATGTTTCTTTTTTCGACAGCGGTGAAGGGGTGATTCTAGCGAGTACAAACTGCAATTCCACAGAACACCATAAGCATGACGATCCACCATGCCATAGTAATGCAAATAATAATGGCAAAATGATGACCCGTGGAGCTCTTTGGTAGCAGGAGAATCGAAACTATATATATGCAAGCAGAAGTCCTTTGTTGGCTGGGTAAAACAGTTGATACTCCATACCCATTTTTTACTGAGATATTAGAGTAAACCAATACAATGAGCATATTTTGCTTCACGGAATATTTGAAATGCTGCCGGTGCTGGGGAAAGGTGTAGTGTAAAGAATGGCAAAACCAGCCGTTGGGTGAGAGTGATGTGCGCTTCCTCTGTTCAATCACAATTGTTTGTCTTTCAGCAACCCATGGCAGACAGATGTTGAAGTGCGGTTGCAATAGCAAAATATCATGGATAATATTACCATTCGGAAGAATTGATGAT
>LR738714.1:770511410-770526044 GCA_902687465.1 Secale cereale | reverse complement strand
GGAGGAGGAAGAGGTAGGGAGGGAGGGATCGGGAGAGGGACGAGGAGGGAAGGAAGGTGGAAGGAGGAGGGATGGAGGAACTACCTCGGTGGAGGAGGAGCAGGATCGTCAGTAGCGGCGGGGGACGATGGTGTTCAGGGAGAGTGAGGGGTGGTCGTTGGCAACGCGGTGGCGATGGCAATGCGGCAGCGTGGGAGGCAAGGTAGTGAGGCAACGGGGAGTGAGGGGAGGAAGAAGAAGGTCGGGCATGGGGGAGGAAGTTGGGGGATAAGGCACCCATAGCAGTAGCGCCTCCACAGGGAACGCGCTACTGCTAACCTGGATAGCTGTAGCGCTTTTTCTAGGACAAGCTCTACTTCTAAGGTTAAGCATGTAAAAACAACAAAAATACATTGGTCATAAATGATCTTTTTGTGTAGAATCTAAATTGTCACTATGAATCCTCACCGATTTAGATTCCGGTGAGGACTCATATTGCAGCCACAAATCCTACACATAGAGTTCAATGAAGGACAAGTGGTTGTGATAGTTTCAGAAGTAACATATTTAAGGTTGTAAACACCCTGTTCGCGGAGCGAGGTGGGACTAAACTTAGTTCCAAGGATGGGACTAAACTTAGTAGTAGCAAGTGTTGTCTAAAAGCGCTACTGCTAATTTCAATAGCAGTAGCGCTCATACGGAGAAGGCGCTACTACTATACATAGTCTGGCGGCAACGTCGTGGCAATTGTAGTAGTATCGCCCTCTGCTCCTGGTGCGCTACTGCTACGTGTATATCATTAGCGCTCTTTAGCCACACACGCTACTGTTAAGTAGCAGTAGCGCCCTATTTTAAACCGCGATGCTGGTAAGATTCTGTGTATAAAATTTTCTCTAGTAGTCAAAGGGGGTTGAGCAAGGGTGTAGATCAATGGCATCCCAAATGGCATGAGCTGCCGAATAGTGGAAGAAAAGGTGTGCCTGGTCTTTGGGCACGGCTGCGTATCGGGCGCAGGCGGTAGAGTCGATGATGGACTTACGGTGCAGGTTTCCCCGGGTGTTCAGGTGGTCAAGGTAGACGAGCCTGCCGAACACCCTCACTCGGCTAGGGACATGCGAATTGCTGCTTTTTTGCCTTTTTTCCCCGGGTATTTATATTATTTTTTGGACTAACCTACTAACCAAAGGCCCAGTGCAAATTGCTGCTTTTTTGCCTATTTCAGTGTTTCGCAGAAATGGAATATCAGCTTACTCAATGCATCGCTTGAGTCTATTTTTGTAGAGTTATAGTTCAATTGAACCAATTGATGCTACAATATCAAGGATCCCCATTCCATTGATGCTAATATATGCGACCAAAATTGTGATGTTTTTGTCTTTATGAGTTTGATCTTTGTTCACTTTGATTACTAGAATGATATCAGAATAAGACATCTGCAGTTAACTTGTTGGTATTCTTACCATGAACTGAATCTTTGTTCAAACTAATACTATCTTGGTTCCCTTCCAACAATCAATGTTCTCATTCATCATGTGAACGTAGTTTTGAGAACAACATCACCACATTGAATAGGCCTTTCATCTATCCATCCATGTAAGTAATATTTTCCCCCTGTCATAATGGGTAAGGTTACTCCAGATGTGGAAGATTAGTTGGTGAGAACGCGGTTCCCAAGATAGCAACACTGTAGACGTCAAATATGATTATGTAGTAGTTTCAACTACACATGAACAACAGTAGAGATGTGTTTCTCATATGTAGTCCCGAAGTGTAAAAATGGCATCAATCTGAATATCAGGAGCGTGCACAGTTGTGTGTTATTGCTTGCTAGTGCGCAGTTGTGTGTTATTCCTTGCTAATCGATGTTTGGATGTGGTTGTTCCTGATCAAATCTTGTACACGAAGGAAAAATGTATACCATCGGACTGATCAACTCTTTGTGCTCTAGTTTGTGCGAACCTCGAATGTCCTGCAATTGGAAATACCAGAGCCTACGTAACTGGATTGGGATCTACGTGACTACATCCACTTCAGTTGTTACTGCTCTTCGGAGTCAATTAAGCTGCGTGCTTTGTAGTCGACAACTTCCATATGAGAAAATAGTTTTACTGGCTTGCTTGTGTAATTGACGAATTGACTTCAGGTTTCTTACTCTTTCAAAAATGAAAAAAAATAAAGGCCAGTCTAATTCATACAGCTTTCAAGGACAGACTTGGGCAATCAGAACCTTGTTCTATACCCCCTGACCTGCTAAATCTTGTTGTGCCACATCATGATCTTAGTTGCCTAGAAGTCCCTTTTACACATGAGGAGATTGATAATATTATTAAAGAACTCCCCTCTAATAAATCCCCAGGGCCAGATGGTTTTAACACAGATTTCATCAACAAGTGTTGGCATATCATTAAGAAGGACTTCTATGACTTGTGCAACCAGTTTTTTGATGGGACTCTTTGCTTGCAGAGCATTAACAACTCCTTCATTACACTAATCCCAAAGAAAGCCAGTGCACTCTATGTTAATGACTATAGGCCCATCTCACTCCTCAGTTGCACAATAAAGCTCTTGACTAAATTGCTAGCTAATAGACTACAACCGGTAATCATGGAGTTAATTCATGTTAACCAGTATGGATTTATCAAGTCAAGAAGCATTCATGATTGCATTGGATGGGCTTATGAATTCTTTTTTCAATGTCACAAAAGTAAGAAGCCAACCCTGGTGCTCAAATTGGATTTCGAAAAGGCCTTCGATAAAACCGACTATCGTATGATCCTAACGCTCCTGAAGAAAAAAAGGCTTTGGAGCTACATGGTGCAATTGGATTTCTCAGATATTCAGTTCTGGCACCTCGGCTGTCCTCCTCAATGGAGTTCCGGGAAAAAAAATTCAAATGCAGGACATGAGTTAGGCAAGGAGACACTTTGTCTCCACTATTATTTGTTTTGGCAGCTGCTTTCTTACAAACAATTCTAAATGATGCCATGCACAAAGGACAACTAGATAGGCCGATCCATTTTAATTCATGCCCGGACTTCCCCATTGTGCAGTACGCGGACGACACCCTTGTTATTTTGCCAGCTTGTTCCTCACAGTTGACACATTTAAAAGATCTGCTTCAACAGTTTTCTAGAGCATCTCGCTTTTGAGTGAACTATGATAAATCCACTCTGATCTTCATGCTCTATCTGAAATTTCGGGCTGCTCCATAGCACAATTCTCCTTTACTTATCTTGGGGTTCCTCTTAGCATCACAAAACCAAGACTAGAGCACTTCATGTATATAATTGAGAGAATCCAAAAGAGTCTGAATGTCTGCTCCCAATTCCTAAGTTATGATGGTAGGCTCCTCATGGTTAATGCAGTTCTATCATCTCTGCCCACTTTTCTCATGAGCTGTCTGCTCCTTTACAAAGGCCTCATAACTCATATTGGTAAATATCGAAGGCACCTATTCTGGAGAGGAAAGGATTTGGAAAAGAAGAACCCACCTTTGGCGGCATGAGACCTTATTTGTGGACCTAAATAAGATAGGGGTTTGGGCATCATTAATCTTCAATTGCAGAAGCAAAGTTTGTTAATGAAAATGCTCCACAAATTTTATAATCATGCTGATATCCCATGGGTGCATTTGGTTTGGGAAGTTTACTGCAAGGACATCTCCCCATCAGATCAGATTAAAGGAGCATCATTCTGGTGGAGAGACTGTCTGAGATTCCTGCCGACATATGAAATCTTTGCAAGTTGCTCTGTTCAGAATGGGTCATCCGTACAGTTTTGGAAGGTTAGCTGGAATGGGTTACCTTGCATGCAAGCATGGCCACATCTTTTCTCATTCACGAAAAGTGAGAATATCACTATTTCGCAATTTTGGGATTTGGAAGACATTTCTGAACACTTCCATCTCCCCATGTTCGAGGAGGCTTTTGCTCAGTTTAATGATCTTTCAATGCTTATCGCCGAAATCAATCTTTCTGAAGATAAAGACATATGGCAATACCCTTCTGGTGACGCACACTATAAGGTTTCCAATGCCTACAAATTGTTAATGAGCGAGCATACAGTTTTAACAGCTATCAAATGGATTTGGCAGACGTGCTATCAGCTAAAGCACAAGATTTTCTTCTGGCTTCTGGCTAAGAACAGACTAAACACAAGAGGTATGCTCCAGCGTAAGAATTTTTTTCATAGAAGACTATACTTGTATCTTGTGTAACAGGGATGCGCTGGAGACAAGAGACCATCTATTCTTCCATTGTCCTTTTGCAAGAGCATGCTGGTCTTGTCTCTGCCCCAATTGGTCTCCACTTCATCAAGGCCTACAGGCAGATATCGAGTCACTTAAAGCTGAGCTGGGATTGCCCTTCGCGCTAGAGATAACCAGTCTAGCTTCTTGGGCCATTTGGAATGCACGCAATGATTGGATCTTTAAGAGAATTCTTCCAAGCCTTTATAGTTGCAGAAAGAGATTCAAGGAAGAGCTCAAGTAGTTGGTTCACAGAGCAAAGAGGCAGACATATCACAACCTGGAGGGTTGGGTTCAGGCCTTTGCCTAACCCTTGTATCTTATTTCCTTGTTGTTGCGGTTGTATCGTTCTTTTATTCTTTTCTTTCGAATTATTAGGTTTTCAACTTCTTTTGTATAGCTTTTTTCTTCTGTAGAGACCTTTGTATTATGTTTAAAAAATTAATAAAAATACGCAGGAGAGTCCTGCTATTTCTTTCAACAAAAAAAATGAAAAAAAATCAGCTTTTCAGGACAGCATGGGAGGGTTTAATGCATCATTGATTTGGGATACTTGCGAACATAACTGCTGTAATGGTTTGAGAATTCTAGATTCTGATTTCATGTTCCCATGTTTTCTTTTCGATAGAGGTGTACGGCTGATGCTGGCAGTAAAAATGGCATTTTTGCGAAACACAATAAGCATGATGGTCCACCATGCCATAGTAATTCAAATGATCATGCCAATATGATGACCTGATGACCTCTTCGTTAGCAGGGGAATCAAGACTATATATATACCACCACCACACAATGCATACATGCTGTTGGCTGCATAAAACGGTCCATACTCAACCCTTTTGTTTCCGAGATATTAGAGTAAACCAATAGAAAAAATCATATTTTACTTCACCGAACTTGTGAGCCAATAGAGGACCCTGTTTAACGATAGGCTTGTATTGGTGTAACGTGACATGTGTGCGTGCGTTTTATGTGTGAACTAGGCAGGTTGTTTTAGTAGATATGATCTCATCTCATGCATAGCTGGGAGTATGGGTCAAGACTACAAACAACCCGCCGATCTTGTAATTTGTTGAGCTATATAAACACGCAAGCATCCCTGGGGAAAGCATACACTTTCACGCCTCCAATTCTTTCATGGTAACCAGAGCCATCCTCGAGCTCATCCGTGTCAGCATCTTCAAGTTCCTTCCCATCCTCGCCATTCGTTCACGCCGCCACCGAGAAGCTCACGAAGGGCAATCAAGCACTGTGGTGGGTGACCGTGCTCTCTGCGATCCGGGGAGCGCAGATGGCCAAGTACCTCGAGATCGAGCAACCACCACACCCATGCAGATCGACGTGACCTCGTGTGATGGCAAGACCACGACGAAGGCACCGAACTTTCAAACCTAGTATGCACAAGACGAACAAGTCTTCTCCTATCTCCCGACGACTCTTCCTCGTGAGATAGCCATCCTGGTCACTTCGTGTATATCCCGAAACAAGGAGAATCTCGTGAAGCTCAATCTAGAATTGACTGGGCTACTAGGAGGAAGTCTGGCTCCCATCGCCCTGTACTGGCGACGCCAGGGAAGTTCGCCGCGCTCACACGCCGGCGGCTATGGCGCCCTTGCAGGGGGTGGTTGGGGGGCGTTTCTGGGCGCTCGTGGACTCCGAGGACGGGGACGACGAGGACTTGGCCGGAGACTCGCCGGAGGCAAGCTCTCCGACGCCCTCGGACCTCATCTGCGAAGCCTTCAGCCCCGGATATTCGGTGCAGGACGTGGCCGCGATTGTCGACGGGGTCGTGCCCTTGGAAGATCCGGCGAGACGAGGTCTTCATCCAGATGACAGGGAAGAGGTGGTTCGCCGGATCATCAACCGAAGATCGAAGCCTTCCGCGATCCGGCCTTGGAGAGGCCCTCTTCCCAAGGTAAGTTTGCAACCCTTGACCCTCTCGGATTTCATATCGCCGGATTCGTGGATTACGGTGGCCAGAAAGAAAGGCAGGCGCGGAGGCCGGCCGGCGGCGCCGCCGGCGCCGGCGATCCGCCAGGCAGGCGCGATCCAGGCGGAAAGAGCGCGGCGTTTGACTGATCTGGTCGGTGTTCCTGGGCCTGCAGTTTCGTGGGCCAGCTCGGGCCATCGTACTGGGTATGAGGCCCAGTACGTGGCGCTGGAGGAGAGATCTTTTCCTTCGTCGTTCGATGGGTATGTGGCCCACGGCGCTATAGATCGAGAGGAGTTCGATTTGTCTCTCGCATGCACGTACGATCCTGGCTCTGTTTCGCTGCTGCCGCCGTCCTCTAGGGTTCCTCGCCGTCGCGCTCAGCCGGGTTTCCCTCGCGGCGGTTCTGGCCGAGCCAGGCGAGTCCAACCTCTCGTGGTGATGGCTGGGCGAGGTGGTGGCCCGCCTGCGCCCAGGCCACCGGCGAGCTTCGGTGCGGCCGCAGCCAAGAGAAACGCAGCCAATGCTGCGGGTGGGCGTACGTCGGCGGCGGCTGGGCACTACGTTGAGGCGGCGGGTCGAGGCAATGGCCAAGGGCAGCGGCCGCCGGCGCCTCCGAATGCGGCCGCGCCGCCTCGCAAGCTGCAGCAAGCAACCGGACAGCAGGCGCCACCGCCTATTTTCATGCCTCGTACGCAACAGCAACGTTCTAGTGTCGATGGTGGAGCGGCCGTTGCGCGTCCTCCGACTCACCGAGGTGGTGTTGGGCCGCCTAGAGGGCAGTGGGGAGACGATGGCCACAATGCGTACGGGGATGGCCAGCATCGCGGATCTTCTTCGTCGGGAGGCGGTCGCGGTTATGCCTGGAATAGTGATGGGTCTGCTGAGAGACCTTTCGCCGGCCCCCCGGGAGGTTTTGTGGAGGGGGCATCAGGTCCAGATTATAGGCAGCGTGGTGGTTATCGTGGTCGTGGTGGCCGAGGCGGGAGGAACCGTTTCCGCCCACCTGCGCCACCGGTCATTGTGGAGCAGCCTCCCCAGCCTGAGGTGATCGCCTCCGGACACTCATCGGATAGGTCCGGTCAAGCCATGGTTGTGGCGGAGGATGTACCTCTTGCTGGGCGGTCTTCGGAGGTGACAGTGGACGCGACTTCTGATAGTGCTGGAGACAAGTCAGAGGGCGAGCGTGTGTCCAAATGGGCTCGCAAGAAGGAGAAGATGATGTGCTATCGATGTGGTGAGAAGGGTCACTTTATTGCTGAATGTGTAACTGAGTTATGTGATACCTGTCTCAAGCCTGTGCATGACACTGGTGAGTGCCCGATTTTGAGTGATCAGGTACCAAGCATCTACATATATGGTGTGTCTTGTGCCGAGCTGATGTTCTTTGAGTCCCCTAGTGCGAGGGAGATCATGGAGGAGACACATAACACTACAACGGGCATAGTGAAGGTGTCAAAGGGCATTGTGTCTGAGACTCAGATTATTCAGCGACTCAGCGAGCTTGCTCCAGGTAATTTTCGTTGGGAGTTGATTCGGCTCGAGGCCAATTCTTACAAGGTTGACTTTCCCACTGCCGAGGATTTGGATCGTCTCCTCAGCTTCGGTTTATGTCGGTTGCCTGGCACTGAGTGTATTCTTGAGTTTCACGAGTGGAAGAAGGTAGAGCCGAAAGGCAAGCCTCTGTCGCAGGTCTGGTTGCGATTCTCAGGGGCTCCTTCGAAGCCACTTCACGATGCCAGAGTCGCAGCTAGCTTGGGTATTTTGGTGGGGAAGACTGAGAAGGTGGATATGGCTTTTACCAGAGCTCATGGTGTGGCTCGACTGTTGGTAAGTGTGCTGGATATAGAGGCAGTGCCTGATGAGGTCAAGTGGACCTACAAAGGCCAGGTTTATGTGCTAGAGATTGAGTTTGAAGATGGTGAGCTGTTTTCCGAGGCTCTTGCCGGTGCTGACGTGGATATGCATGATAGAGAGGATGGTGCTGGGAAGTCAGATGAGAGGCGGGATGCGGATGGGCATGAGTTGCCTAATAGCTCGGGTGCTGCGCCTAATAAGCCTGTCAGTGGGACTGTCTCATCGTCGTCAGTGCCTACTAATATGTTGAGGTTTGGATCGTTCAAACCAGTATCTGCACCTCCCAGGTTGTGGAGCGATCGGGTCGAGGCTGACGACGAGTTTGAGTGCGCCCTGCCTCCGCTGGACTTTGAGGAGGGGGAGGAGCTTGGACACGAGGTGCCGTCTTCCCCAGCCTCGTCGACGAGCTTCAGGACACCGACGGTGACGCCGCCACGGACGGAGGTGCCGCTCGGTGGCGAGGTCGTTGTCGCGGGAGAGGGATTGGGGCAGGTGGCCCAGATCCCTTCCTGCTGCGTGTTGGCCGGGCCGGCCGAGGCTTCGGCTGTTCCTTCGGCCTCGCCGGTCCAGGCGTCGGCCCTGGCGGCGTCGCCTCGGGAGGCTGGGTCCTCTCTCGGTCTCTCTCCTGGGACAGGTGGGGAGCGGGGGCAGGCGGCCCCCCCCTGCGCCTCTCCTAGGGGACGGCTTCCGGCTGGAGTGCCGGGAGCTCTTGCTGGCGTGGACGGGGCTGGAGGCTCAGCCACGCATGGAGTCACTAGGGACGAGGTTATCGCCTTTGGAGGCATACCGGATCCTATGTCTGAGGGGCGACGGATGAGCAGCCGCTTCCAGGATAGGCCGGACGTTGATGACATGCAGCTGAGGTGCGCCATGAGGGCGGCTAAGCTTCGTGACATTGAGGTCACTACGGGTATGTCAGTCAACACCTCCAATTCCATTCTGCATTTCTCCGACAGCGATATTATTCATAATGCAAATCAGTTAGGAATCTCCCTTGGTAGTAATGATTGCGAGATTTCAACTTCCGTTAATGATTTACTAGACCTTGAAGCGGAACGTGCCATAGATTTGATTCGTAACATAGCAGCGGTAAGACCGATGAATGACCAAGACATAGGTGCCTTGGGTGTTTCGATGCTTAATAACTTTTGTGACGATCTGGCCCCATCCGTCTCTGAGGCAGAGGAGGAAGGGGGTGATGCTAGCAATGGGGAGGGGGAGCAAATTATGGAGCTCTCGGCTAGAACCACGGAACCCGATTGTGAGGATCGGGAGGGGGGTCAGCAAAAGCCTAAGCGTAAATGGTCGCGAAAGATCTATCCAGCTTCCGCGGTGCGTAGAAGTGCTAGAATCCGTATTACTAAAAAATTCCATGATGAACGATGAGAGGCATCTTTTGGAACAGCAGAGGTCTGAAAGACTTGGCTAAAAGGAGGTTTCTGGCAGATGCTTCTTCTGATTATCATTTGGATTTTATCGCACTTTCCGAAACTGGACGGGACAATTTCTCGCCTCAGTTCTTAAGCAATCTGGCAGGTGGTGCTGAATTTGATTGGCATTGCTTGCCCCCGAGAGGTAGATCAGGAGGAATCTTGCTCGGGGTGAGATGCGACGCGTTGGAAGTCCGTAGTGTGGTGATGGGGGATTTCGCTGTCAAATTTTGAGTTCGTTCTAAGGTTGATGGGTTCAACTGGGCTTTGGTAGCGGTTTACGGGGCCGCACAGCCAGAATTCAAACCGGACTTTCTAGCAGATCTCGTGCGCATTTGCGGATCAGAACAGATTCCGATCTTGGTGGGGGGTGATTTTAACATTATTCGTAGGAGAGATGAGAAGAATAATGATAATTTCGATGGCAGATGGTCGTTCATGTTTAACGCCATTATCGAAAACCTGGATCTGAGAGAGATAGAGCTTTCGGGACGAAAATTCACCTGGGCTAATTCACTACCAAATCCGACGTTTGAAAAGCTAGATAGAGTACTAGCTAGTGTCGAGTGGGAGCACAAGTACCCTCTCGTCACGGTGCAAGCGTTGTCGCGTGGAGTCTCAGACCACACACCGTTACTGGTTGACTCGGGAGAGGCAACGTTTGTGGGCAATAAGACTACCTTCTCTTTCGAATTAGCATGGTTTGAAAGAGAAGGTTTTTTAGATCTGATTGCCAGGGAATGGTCGAAAGAGGTTGGCGGAAGGACGTCAATTGAGCGTTGGCAGAATAAGATTAGGCACTTGAGGAGTTTTTTACGAGGATGGGCCAAACATATTAGTGGAGTTTATAAGGTTGAAAAGGAAAGGATCCTTACGCTTATTAATTCACTAGACTTGAAGGCGGAATCTAATATTCTAGAGCCTTCGGAGCTGCACGCAAAAGTGGACGCCGAGATGAGATTGAAAGAGCTCTTGCGAGAGGAGGAGTTGAAGTGGGCATTGCGAGCTAAGGTTCGCAAGGTCATCCAAGGGGATGCCAACACCCAATTCTTCCATATGATTGCTAATGGCAAACATAGAAAGAAAAGGATCTTTCAACTCGAGCAAGACGAGGGGACGATTGTTGGTCAGGACAACTTAAAAATGTACATTACCAACTATTACAAACAGCTTTTTGGGCCTCCAGAAGACAACTTTATGTCCCTGGATGAGTCTCGGACCGAGGACGTCCCTCAACTGGCTGTGGAGGAGAACGAGGTGTTAACCGCACCTTTTTCTGAGAAAGAGGTGTTTGATGCGATTTCACAAATGAAGAGTAGCAAAGCTCCGGGGCCGGATGGTTTTCCGGCGGAGTTCTATCAAAAGTGCTGGAATATTATTAAAGGGGATTTATTACCAATGTTTCATGATCTCTTCGCTGGACAGCTTCAGCTGTTTCAGCTGAATTTTGGAACGATCACCCTTCTACCGAAGAAGACAGAGGCTGTGAGGATTGAGCAGTTTAGGCCTATCTGTCTTCTCAATGTTAGTTTCAAGATCTTTACCAAGGTCGGGACGAATAGGCTTACACAGATCGCGCACTCTGTGGTGCAGCCGTCTCAATCTGCTTTCATGCCAGACAGAAACATCCTAGAAGGGGTGGTGGTTCTACATGAAACGCTCCATGAGATCCACACGAAAAAACTAGCTAGATGGGGTCGTTTTCAAAGTGGATTTCGAAAAGGCATATGACAAAGTCAAATGGCCTTTCCTCCAGCAGGCTCTGCGGATGAAAGGATTTGATCAATCCTGGAGACGCCAGGTGGAATCTTTCACGCAAAAGGGAAGCGTTGGAATCAAAGTAAATGATGATATTGGTCACTACTTCCAAACGCACAAGGGCCTTCGTCAGGGTGATCCGATGTCACCTATTCTGTTCAATATAGTAGCTGACATGCTGACGATACTCATTGGAAGGGCCAAGGACGCTGGTCAGGTTGGAGGCCTGGTACCTCATCTAGTAGATGGAGGGGTCTCTATCCTACAATATGCCGATGACACTATTATCTTCATGGAGCATGACTTGGTAAAAGCGCGGAATATGAAGTTGTTGTTATGCTTATTCGAACAATTGAGTGGGCTTAAGATTAATTTCCACAAAAGCGAATTGTTCTGCTTTGGAAGAGCTAAAGAGGAACAAGAAACTTATAAACAATTGTTCGGGTGTGAGTTGGGGGAGTTACCGTTCAAGTATTTGGGTATACCAATTCATCACCGCAAGCTAACTAACAATGAGTGGAAGAGTTTTGAAGACCGTTTTGAAAAGAAACTTAGCTGCTGGAAGGGCAAGCTGATGTCATACGGAGGCCGATTAATTCTCATTAATTCGGTCCTCACGAGTATGCCTATGTTTCTTTTGTCTTTTTTCGAGGTGCCTGTTGGGGTTCGGAAAAGACTTGATTTCTATAGATCGCGCTTCTTTTGGCAGAGTGATGAACTAAAAAGAAAATACAGGCTGGCAAAGTGGGATATAATCTGTAGGCCGAAAGACCAAGGGGGTCTGGGTATAGAAAATCTTGAGGTGAAGAACAGATGTCTACTCAGCAAATGGCTGTTTAGACTATCTGCAGAGACGGAAGCCACTTGGGCTCAGATTTTGCGTAATAAATATCTCCAGTCTAAAACATTATCCCAGGTAATTGTGAGACCGAATGATTCGCCATTCTGGAAAGGACCGATGAGAGTTAAGCCAGTCTTTTTCAATAGGTCAAAGTTTATTGTTGGAGATGGTAACATTACGAGATTCTGGGAAGATACGTGGCTTGGGAATACACCTCTCGCATTGCAATATCCCTCTTTATATAGAATTGTACAACGAAGAGATGCTTCAGTTGCGACAATTCTTCAGTCTTCCCCTCTCAATATTCACTTTCGGAGAGCGCTAGTCGGCAACCGTTGGGAAGCTTGGCTCCATCTAGTCAGGCGACTGATGGATGTGCAGCTTTCTCAAAACCCAGACCGGCTATGTTGGAAGTTGACTAGGAATGGAGTGTTCTCGGTCAAGTCGATGTATCTTGATATCATCAATACTAGCGTGGTTCCTAGTTCGAAGCATGTTTGGAAGGTCAACGTGCCTTTGCGAATCAAAGTGTTTATGTGGTTTGTGCATAAACAAGTGATTCTGACTAAGGACAATCTGGCAAAACGTAACTGGGCTGGGTCTTTGCGATGTTCGTTTTGTGATCGGAATGAATCTATTAAACACCTCTTTCTCGTTTGTCCGATGGCAAAGATTTTATGGAGGACAATACAAATTGCTTTCAATATTTCACCTCCGGCTTCCATTGGCTCTTTATTTGGGCAATGGCTATACGGGATAGATTCCGCACTAGCGAGACATATCCGGGTGGGAGTATGTGCTTTGCTATGGGCAGTGTGGAATTGCAGAAATGATTTGGTTTTTAACAGAACAACAAATACTCATTTTTTGCAGGTTATTTTCCGAGCCACTGCATTGATCCGTATGTGGTCGCTACTCACTCCGACGGAGGTCAGGGAGCGTTTGGTTACTGGATCTTTCCGGTGGGAGATGGTAGCACGGGTTATCTTCAACCGGTTTGGATGGCGGTCATGTAATAGAATAGGCAATTAGTTTCCCTATCATGCTTATGCCTGCCGGTTGTGGCTGTTGGCTGATTTTCTTGTTTCCTTCGCTCCGTGGGAGCTTTCTACTGCAGACTTCGGGACCTTATTTATTTTTTATTAACTTAATAAAGATGGCCGTATGCATCACTCTGATGCAGAGGCCGGGGCTCTCCCCTTTTCGAAAAAAAACTTCGTGTCATACCTCCGCAGAGCTATGGAACACGGTTAAAAGGAATGCTTGCATCCCGCACCCGTTCCCAGACCACCAATGTTCGGATCGCCCTCTCAAACCTGCAGAAGGGCAATTCCTCCATCACCGAATACGCCGGGAGGATCAAGTCCCTCTGCGACGAGCTGATAGTCGCAGGGAATAGGGTGGATGAGGACGATATTGTCTCACAGATCCTGGCCGAGCTCGAAGAAGATTTCGACCCGGTGGTGTCTGCCATGTGTTCCCGGGTGGAGCCAGTCACCGTGGTCGAGCTGTTTTCACAGCTGCTCAGCTTCAAAACGAGGCTAAATCTCCGAGGTGGTGACCGTGGCGGGCGCGGCTACTCCAAACCAGGAGGTCGCGTCGGTGGCGCACACACCGGCAGCAACGACAGCTGTGGGGACAACTACGACAACAATCATGCCTCCGCTCCCAGGGTCCAGTGCCAGATCTGTGGCAAGATGGGCCACCCAGCCTAGAAGTGCTAGAAACGCTACGACGAATCCTTCCAAGGTGTGGAGGAGAAGTCAGCCAACTTAGCTGCACTGTAGTATGGGGTGGACACCAACTGGTACTTGGACAGTGGTGCCACCGACCACATCACAGGAGACCTCGAGAAGCTGATCGTGCGCGACCGCTACACCGGAAATGAGCAGATTCACACTGCGAGTGGTTTAGGTATGGTTATTAAACATATTGGTCATTCAGCCATTCATACGCAAGATCGTGATTTGCATCTAAACAATATCCTTCACGTACCTGAAGCTAACAAAAGTCTAATCTCTGCTAGTCGTCTTACCGTTGACAACAACTCCTTTGTTGAAATTCATCCCTAATCTTTTTTTGTAAAGGTTCGGGGAACGAGGAGGGTCCTTCTGAAAGGCGAGGGTAGAAGAGGTCTATACGCTATCAAACACACGGGACAAGCCACCAAGAAGCAAGCGCTAAGTGTCACACCCTCCTCGGATAGGTGGCACCGGCACCTAGGACATCCTTCATCTACCATTGTTAGCAAAATAATTAGTCAGAATAAGCTCCCGTGTGTCAACCTGTTCAACAGCGATTTTATTTGTGATTCTTGTCAAAAAGGCAAAAGCCACCAGCTGCCTTATCCAAAATCAATAAGTGAATCAAAGTTTCCTTTGGAACTTATTTTCTCTGATGTATGGGGACCTGCTATTGAATCTGTAGGTAAAAAAAAACTATGTGAGCTTCATAGACGATTTCAGTAAGTTCACATGGATCTACCTAATCAAACATAAGTCAGAAGTTTTTCAAAAATTTCATGACTTCCAGAACCTTGTTGAAAGAAAATTTGATCGCAAAATTCTTGCTCTCCAGATTTGGGGGGGGGGGG
>LR738714.1:770454845-770511257 GCA_902687465.1 Secale cereale | reverse complement strand
GGGGGGGGTATGTTAAGCTAAAATCCTTTTTCACTCAAATTGGTATATCACACCATGTCTCCTGTCCCCATGCTCATCATCAAAATGGGTCAGCCGAGCGAGAACATTGTGACTCTCCCTCCTAGCTCAAGCATCTATGCCTCTGAAGTTCTGGAATGAGGCTTTCATTGCAGCTACCTATCTCATTAACAGGCTCCCAAGCAAAGTCATCAACTTTGAAACACCCCTTGAGAAATTATCTCATGAAAAACCTAATTATTCCACCCTCCGCATCTTTGGGTGCGCCTGCTGGCCAAACCTATGCCCATACAATACACACAAGCTCCAGTTTCGTTCTAAACAGTATGCTTTTTTGGCATACAGTAACCTCCATAAAGGTTTCAAGTGTCTAGACATTTCCACCGGGCGGGTCTATATTTCCAGAGATGTGGTTTTCGATAAGACCGTGTTTCCCTTCGCTGCTTTGCATCCAAACGCAGGTGCTCATCTTTGAGCGGAAATTTTCTACTATCTCCGGAGCTCTTAAATCTAACTGATCACGGGGGTGAAACATATGCTGATGATCATTTGCTTAATAGCCATTCCGATGATACAAATGAAAACGGTGAAAAATCACTGCTACGAGCCATGATTTTATGCAGAACCAAGGTTGTATAGGCGCCAGACACGAAGATGATGTGGCTGACAACACCGATCCCGAGAGATCATGTGCAGATGGTACATGCAGGTCCTCTATTGTCTGCTAATCGATGTTTGACTGCCATAGACTGAAGATGGTTTATTGCCTGCTAATCGATGTTTGTATGTGGTTGTTCCCGATCAAATCTTTTACACAAAGGGAAAATGTATATGCCTCATCAACTCTCTCTGGTCTAGTTTTTTCTGAACGACCAATGGTCTATAACCCGCCCCGCGCCTGGAAAGACCAGAGCCTATGTAACTGGATAGGGATTTACTGTGACCGCATCCGCTTCAGTTGTTGTAGCTCTTGGGAGTCCATTAAGCTGCATGCTTTGCGCTCGATGAGTTCCATGGTTGCAAAGTCATATATCGGCTTGCCTATCTAAGTCACTAAGGACGGGCTGAGTTCAGATTTCTTATTACTCTTTCAAAAAATAAAAGAAAAAGAGTTCAGGTTTTCAGCAATTGTTGTCATGGATTGGGAAGTACAGATTTTGATTTCAGGTTCCCATATTTTCTCTTCCATAGAGGTGTACGGCTGATTCCAGCAGTAAAAACGCACTTTTGAGAAACACAATAAGCATGATGATCTGCCATGCCATAGTAATGCAAATGATCATGACAATATGATGACCTGATGATTTCTTTGGTAGCAGGGAATTGAGACTATATATATGCAAGCGGCAGTTTTCCCACTACCACACAATGCATACATGGTGTTGGCTGGGTGAAACGGTCCATACTCCACGCTTTTGTTTATGAGATATTAGAGTAAACCAATACCCAAAACGGAAAGCATATTTTGCTTCACCAAATTTGTGCTCCAATAGAGGGATCGCCTGTTGATCCAGCATATGGACGAGTGCCAGGACCAAAACAATTGGAAGGAATTCATCGAAAAACCGAACGAGGGATTTGTCGGATTACAGGGTAAAATGCGGGATGGTTGTGAAGATGATCACTTTTTCTTGTAGTTAATCTAATGAACTATGCTTTGTCGAATTCTTTCTTACACTTTACTCAGATGGGAACGGTAAAAATAGCCAGATCGGTTTGGTGATTACCGAGAGTAAAACATGTGGTAAATGGCCTAAGCAAAACACCTGGTAAAACTAAATTTTTTTTATTTTTTTTTTCGAAACGGAGGCAAAAGCTTTGCCTCATCTATTAATTAAGCAGAAGAGAATTGCCCAGTTAATTAGTGGAAAACCGGGCGAAAACCGATACAACAAGGGCCAAGTCCACCCTCACACACTGAAGCACACATGGCTAAGCCCACTCTTGCCGACCACATGTCGAACACACAACCTCCACCGATGCCGGAAAGAAGAATCCATGACTACTATGAGAGGAGCAGTCACGGGACCGTCCCGCAGAAATGAAGGGCATGCACACCACATGGCCTGCGCCCCTGATACGTCAATGAGCAACATCGAAGGCAACCTCGTCGCCCACACGACACGAAGCTGAAGCTCTCGAAGCTGCAAAGTCTCGGAGCCGCCGCCCCGACATCCACCGCTCCGTTGCGCCCTGCGCAGTCAACCGACACCACCTTCCGGAGCCGCTGCCCCGACATACCACCGCTCACCCTCGAGCTACAACGCCGCACGACCCGGCCACCCGCAACCCACGCCGCACAGGGTGACCGCCCGCAGACCACGGCCGCCGCACCACTTCCGGGGCCGCTGCCCCGACATATCGTCCAACCGTCCACACTTGAACGCATCGACCGAGCCGACGACCCTGCCGCCCTCACAGTTCAAGATCGCCACCCAAGCCATGCTAGGCAGCAACCCTACCTCATGGAGCTGTCGCCGCATCGGTTTCCGAGACCGCCGTCTCGGCGCACAAATCCGGGGCCGCTGCCCCGACATCCACTAACCTTGGTGGTGAAGAGATTCCCCGCAACAGCATCTCCCAAACGACGCCTCCAAGCAGGTCACGACGTAGACGCCGCCGCCGCCCGCCTCGGAAAACTGAGGCTAAGATTTTCATCCGGAGAGCCAAATCCGTCAGGACGTCGACGGAGCTCCACAACGAAACTAAATTACAGTAAACAGTAATTAAAAGAATAAGGAAGTATCAACAGCCATTGTATTTCTCAATCACACGTGCACCGTTGGATAAGTGAATGTACCCTTCACTTGTGTTTCTCTAATGGACAACTGAGGGATATATGTTCAGATTCCTTTTCTGCTAGGACCTGACAAGGAGTCAATGAGAAAGAAGTATCCTAAGAGTCCACTAGGAAATTGTAAGATTAGGAAAGACGGCATTTATATAAGGAAGTCCAATCATATTATTATTTTTGCGGGGGAGGAAGTCTAATCATATTAGGAGAATATGAAAGGTCAAGGCCTCAAGGGCACAAGCATCCGTTATATAAGGATGGCATGCGCCCATGTTTGAGGCGGCAAGAACAATCAATCTGTTTCACCAAGTTGTCCTCGCATCTAAACCTATGTATACGCAATCCTTTGCGGCCATGCAATTTCTGGTGGATCAAGGTTCAAAACAGTCGGTATTAGAGCCAACCACAATGGCTTCAGTTGCTGCTGCCAAGATGTCGCGGAGGATACTCCGAGTCATGGCTCATCAGTCTATGTATCTCCTCACGAGGAGTGTGCGTGCTTCATCATTTTGACCTTATGGAGAGCATTGAAATTTCCCCAGGAAGATTAAGAGACATGGCCTTCATCAAATATGGTTTAGGCATATTTTTGGAATTTACAGGGCCGGAACATTAACCATTGTTGTTGTCAACTTTCAATCGAGTTGCCCCCTGTATTTGTCCAGTTAATTAGGTGCAAAGCAAATGCAGTCTACGGTTATGACACATCAATATGAAGTGGAGGTAGAAGGGCAGTAACAAAAGCATCACAAGAAGCAGAGACAGTGCATGCGCATCCAAGCTCGACTTCGGCAGCAACCGACATAAATAGGGGAATCACCACTATATATATGGAAGCACCACTATATATATATGGAAACAGAAGTATTTTCACCACCATACACATTGCATATACAAAGGCCCTCTGTTGGGTGGGTGAACATTAGTAGAAAACATACCTTTTATCCGAAGCATCAGTTCCAGTCTCGTTTTGGCTCGGGACTAATGTGACCATTAGTCCCGGTTCCAACCACTAGCAGCGGACGGGGCACAGGCATCATTAGTCCTGGTTCATTTTTGACCTATAGTCCTGGTCGGTGATGACGTCGGGCTGGGGCCCCACGAGCCCCCTTAGTCCCGGTTTGTATCACCAACCGGGACTATAGGCTGACCTTTGGTCTCAGTTGTATCACCAACCAGGACTAAAGTTGTCCCTATATAAATCCCAGCTTCGTCTTGAGCTCGTCCTCTCTGTTTTCTCCTTTCCCCTCTCTGTTCTTCCCCTTAGCTCGAACTTTGGCCGCAATGCAAAAAGGGAAGAAATAAAGAAGCGGAATTAATGCATCATCGATTTGAGATACAAGGTACATAACTGTAATTTAGATATGTGAGGTCTGGACCAGATTTCGCTTGTTTTATCGTGCAACTGTTGCAATAGATTGTGAGCGATCTTGGTTCAGATTTCGTAGTGGTGTTTTTTGTTTTCCACATAGGTGAAGGTGCAGTCCCAGTAGTAAAAAGGGCATTTATCTAAAAGAGTAAGCATGATAATCTACCATGCTATGATAATGCAAATGATCATGGCGATATGATGAACCGAGGAGCTCTTCGGTAGCAGGGCAATCGACAGTACATATACTAGTCATCTACCCGTGCATCTGCACGGCCTAGATTTTATATGGATACATAGTTATTAAGAAGAATTATTTATGTCTGATGATATGCAAGTCTGTAAATTTCAGATATCATACCACCGCACAAATTCTAATTTATCAAACAATAAAAATAATAATAATTGGCATGTACTTCCTCCGTTCCTAAATATAAGTCTTTCTAGAGATTACAATAAGGACTACATATGGAGCAAAATGAGTGAATCTACACCATAAACTATGTCTATATACATCTGTATGTAGTTCATAATGAATTCTAAAAAGACTTATATTTAGGAAAGGAGATAGTATTTCAACCTTCACTATTTGTATGCGTGGTTTTTCTAGTGTAAGTGGACATGCAAGTTGTTTTTTTTTCAAATTGGGATGTATGATATTTTTAGCTTGCGGCATGAAGATTTTTTAGTTGTACATGTCAAACTAATTTGTTTTTGTACAGGAAGAAGGTACGCGCCTTTTCTGGGAACTTTGACGTGGGTATTGAGGACTCTTTTTGTTTCTGAACGTGGGAGTTTAAATTTGATTTTTTTTATTTGTAAAATTTTATTTTGGGTACGTGGTGAGAACACCTTTTTTAGGGGATTGAATCTCTACGTAAGGGTGTAATTTTTTTTAATTGTTTGAATTGCTTACCACATGTGTCACGTGGTACGTAAGGGTCGATTTTACTAAGGCATGAGTCTCATCTTTTTCTTGAGTTGTAATATTCTTTTTTGCGGGTTCTTGAGTTGTAGTAATATGGAAGGTGTCTCTCCTTTTTAACCTTTGACGTGGGTAATTTTTGTTTCCAGTTGTAATAACACATGACTCTCTCCTTTTTATTTGTACAGTTTTGCTAGAACTCATCTAACTGAGTTTTAGTTATGTCTCATTCACTTTTATAGCCATTGGATGTGATGCTATAAGATACGTCTGAGCTGACGTGGGTTGGTGCTCATTTCTATCTGTTTTTGTTTTCTAGGTGAATGTGACCAAATTATGTCTCATCTAGATGAGTTATAGGCACTCCCTTATTTGTATATACGGGTGGGTTTAATCCCTATATCTGTACGTGCGGGTCGTTGTGATCTTGTATCGTGGCCAAGGCTTACTCTGGCTTGTTACCAAACTTACTCTGCCGCCGGCCGAATACAGGTTTCCAAGATCCAATCTCGCCATTGTACTTTCATCCAGCCGAAGCCTTTCCGTCCTGCCAGGTACGCCGGTGCTGCTAGCTAGCTACCCTTTCTTCATGTAGTTGGGGACTGGCTGCATCTACGTGCACGCGATCTCTGTTGACTTCTCTTTATTTGTTGTGTACGCAGACCCTGCTAGGATGGGTCGCGAAAGGCTGAGCAGGTTTGATCAGGGTAAGGATGATGCTAAGACCTCGAAGCATCATGCCATGGGCCAACCCGGAGGCTCATCAAGCAGCAGACGCCACAATGATCGGTCAGCTCCTGTACCGCCTAGCCGGTCAGGCAGCAAGTCCAACGAGGTGGGGTACGTCCGTTCATCGCCCATGTTAGCCCAGCAGGTAGCACATGACACCAGGTAAAAAGAAAACTCTCTTACCTTATAAATATATAGCCCATATACAATGAGACACCCCTAATTTTCTTGGAAGCACACCCGGCCGTATAACCAGGCTCTGCCCAACATCACGCAAGTGTAGCCCAGCCGTAGCAACTTGCCTGCTCGACGATGTGCTTCGTTGCCTTGCTCTTTGGCCTTTGTCTGTATCCCCGTACGCCCTGCTCTATTTGGTAACCGAAGTGCTGTGCACACGACCTGTGCATACACGATCCACACACGACATGATTTGGGTTCTAAAGATTTACAAAACGAGGCAACCCAAGGGTGCGTAGTTGTGTTGTAGTGCGCAGAGTGTATGGATTTATCGTGTGTGTAGCAGTGCTCATTTGGTAATTGCACTATTTAAGATAACTAAGGACGGCTGGAAGCGACACCATGTCCAGTACTCCCTCTGTTAACTAATATAAGAGTGTTTAGAACACTAAATAGTGTTCTAAACACTCTTATATTAGTTAAAATTTAGTATGTGCTCAGGACTCATCCAGATGTGAAATAACTATGTCACATCTAAATATGACATTAATATTGTTTGTGGCCTTTCTATTAGTTCCTTGAACACTAGCTTGTTATGCTAACCACGTCGGGTTTTTCTTCCGAGTCTGCTAACCACGTGGGGTAATCCTTGTTTAACGTGTCTACCTAACCATGTTATTTTTTGAGACAAATTTTTTTTTTTAGACAAATCCACCTAACCACGTTTTTTTTGAGACAACCTCGCGAAGCTTTATTAAAGCGTCACAATGTTTACAGGGACGGAAGGTAAATTCCCGGGGTGCCCCAACCACACATGTCTGCCACCATCGAGAGATAAAGCATGCTTCGCTAAGTTGTGAGCTTCATAATTTGAGCTCCTAGGTTCATAACTAAAGGTGCAGAAATCAAATAACGAGGAGTGTTCTATTATTTCATGTACAATGGCACTGTAGCTTGACGAGTTATCCATCTTCAGATCTTGTACCACCACCTTACAGTCTGAAGCCACTTGAATCCTTCGCTCATACATGCCGTCCGCTAAAGCCAGGGCTTCTCTGATGGCAAGTGTTTCTAAAGTTGTCGGATCAACAATGTGGTTGAAGCAGAGTGTTGAGGCCCCCAAGAACCTGCCACTATCATCTCTGCAAATTGCACGCACAACCCCGAAGCCATTGCTGGACACAGCAGCATCCACGTTCATCTTTACATTGCCAGCCGTAGGAGCCAACCAACTCTGAGATCGAGCCACAGCCGGCACACGGACCCCCGGTGATATCCTATTGACAATTTGCAGTTCGGCCAAGTATTTTGTTATGAACGTATGAACTGAATGAGGTGTTTGGAAAATGTTTTCATGAATAGCCTTCCTCCGTACCCCCCAGAGCGCCCATAACGTGATCACCAGTTGATCAAATTGTTCCCTTGGCAACAATTCATGCATGGAGAACAGCCACTCCATCGGATTATCCTCTCCCCGATCAATCATGCGAGCTACGAGTTCTTCCGGTGCCAGTGCTCAAACACTACCCGCCATCAGGCAAGAGATGAGAGCATGTTTCCAGGTATCGACTGCCGCGCAGATCGTACAAGCGTCTTCCGTTGCCATATGCCGATGCTTCAAAACAGTGCCAGTTGGCATGGACTTTTGGGCGAGTCGCCAAACAAAAAACTTTAGTTTCGAGGGGACCTGCAGCTGCCATATCATAGACCACTTTTTGGTTTCACTGGGATCATACGAGGTCTCACCGTGCTCCTCAAACATAGCCTCGTGGGCGTGTTTTAAACGCAGAATCATTCTGTAGGCCGACCGAACACTGAAACCCCCTCGGGTCTCTTCATGCCATGCCCAGAAGTCCTCCACTTGACGTGTGCATAGCGGGATCCGCAAGATGGCTTCCGCATCTCCCTGAGTGAAAACAGATCGGACCAGATTCTCGTTCCAACTAGCAGTTGTATTTTCAATAAGCTCTGCCACTTTAATAGGAGCATTAGGAACAAGCGATGTTACTGGGCATTTGAAATTGTCTCTGGGAATCCAATTATCACTCCAAATACTCGTCGTCTCACCATCACCTATCCTTCGAATAAGCCCATGTGCCATAACCTCACGTCCGTCTAGAATGGCCCGCCATATCTGGGAGGGATGCGAGCCAAGTTCAGCTTGTAGCAGAGAACAGTCTGGAAAATAAACCGCCTTGAGAATTCTAGCACTAAGGGATGTGATGTCCGTAAAGGTTCGCCAGGCCTGTCTCGCTAGGAGAGCAAGATTGAAAATCTCCATGTCACGAAATCCCAAACCTCCCAGATGTTTCAGCAACATTATAGTATCCCAAGCAACCCAGCACGGCTTCCTCTTTCCTTGCTTCGAGCCCCACCAAAATTGACGGATGATGGAGGTGATATTCTCACAAAGACCTCGTGGAAGTCGGAAGCATGCCATGGAGGAGATGGTGATTGCTTGAGCTACGGACTTGATCAGAACCTCTTTGCCACCAGAAGATAGTAATTTTGCCATCCATCCTTTAATATTTTCCCACACTCGATCCCTGAGATACTTGAAGGTACCATTCTTCGAGTGGCCAACATCCGTTGGCATGCCAAGGTACCATTCACTCAAGGACTCGTTCTGGACATGCAGGTTCTGCTTTATCGACTCTTTCAACTGAACAGGGCAACCCTTGCTGAAAAAGATTGATGATTTCTCATTATTGATCCTTTGTCCCGAGGCCATACAATATGTATCAAGTAGGTTTGACACCGCATTTGATTCCTCCACACTCGCCTTGAAAAGCAACCGGCTGTCATCTGCAAAAAGAAGGTGGTTTACAGTTGGAGCTGTAGGGGCCACCTTTATACCTGGCACCGATGATTCAGAACTTGATTTAAGGAGGCACGGAAGGCCCTCTGCTGCAATCAAGAATAAATAGGGGGAAATTGGGTCTCCCTGCCGGATACCTCTAGTTGGCTTAAAGGGTTCTAGCTTTTCACCATTGAAACACACTGAAAAGGAAACTGAGGATACCATACCCATCGCCACATTTATCCAGTGTTGATCAAAACCCAACTTGGTCATAATCCCTCTCAGATAGTCCCACTCCACTCGGTCATAAGCCTTCATCATGTCCAACTTCAAAGCACAAAAGCTGTTTGTTTTTGCCCTAGATCGCTTCATAAAGTGCAGGCACTCATAGGCGTAGATAATATTGTCCGTGATCAACCTTCCAGGGACAAAGGCAGACTGCTCCTCAGAGATAATATCAGGCAAGATCACTTTCAGCCTGTTTGCAATGACCTTCGAGGCTATCTTGTACAAGACATTACACAGACTAATCGGCCGAAATTGAGCAAGAACAGTTGGGTTTGTTACCTTTGGGATTAAGACTAGAACTGTATCATTAATACATTCTGCACTTTCTTCACCTTTCACAATCTTACGAACTATTTCAGTTACTTCATCTCTACAGACATCCCAGTGGCGCTGATAGAAGTGGGCTGGAAAGCCATCGGGCCCCGGAGCTTTGGTCGGGAACATTTGGAAAAGTGCAACCTTAACCTCCTCCCTCGTATATGGCGCACAAAGTTTTGTGTTCATTGCGGCTGTCACTTTCCTGGGAACGTGTTCCAGCACCGCTTCCATATTCTGCACACCCTCGGATTGGTATAGATTCTCATAGAAGTTCTTGGCTAGGGCTTTAAGCTCATCCGGAACAGAGATCTCCACTCCCAAAGAGTTTTGTAATGCCTTGATCATATTCTTCTTTCTCCAGATACTAGCTCGTAGATGAAAAAAAATTGTGTTCTTGTCCCCTTCCGTAAGCCACACAATCCGAGCTCTCTGTCGCCACATGATCTCCTCCCTGTGGTACATTTCTATCACACGCTCATTGATCTTTAGCTCTGCATGGGATGGGCTTGGTCTCATAGGGTCACTTTGTAGTTCGACCAGCATCTCCTTAAGCCTCTTTATCTCCTTTCCGACGCTTCCAAAGGTGTCCCTGCTCCACCTCCCAACATCCTGCGCAAGATTTTGCAGTTTGCGACGCAAATCAACCACTGTTGTGCATGGTGGACCGTGCCCCCAGCCCGTCTGTATACATCCCTTAAACTCCTCATGTGTTTCCCACATGAGCTCATACCTGAAAGGGCGTTGAGTCTGATCCTTTTCTCCCTCCTCTAGACGAAACAAGAGGGGAGAGTGATCCAACGTGACCCCCGTAAGATGCGTAATAGAAGCCAGTGGGTATCTCGCAAGCCATGCAGCGGAAGCTAGAGCGCGGTCAAGTCTGCACCTTGTAAAACTGCCTCCTGCCACTTTCTTCTCAAAAGTCCACTGGTTACCTCTGTAGCCCAGATCTAGCAACATGCAAACATCAAGCACCTCTCGAAAAGCTTGTATCTGAGCATTACTCCACTGTCCAATGCCTTGATGTTCTTCCGGACGTAAAACCTCGTTAAAATCACCAATGCATAGCCAAGGGAGGTCGCTCAAAGTGCTAATGTTTTTCAAGGTCGTCCATGTTTGATGCCTCAAGTGCGTTTGCGCCTCTCCGTACACGCACGTCATTCTCCACTTGGCCGTACCTTGTTCCTTAATGGAAACGTCGAGGTGATAACCAGAATAACCAAGAATTTCAACATTTATTGAGTTGTTCCAAAACATGCCAATGCCACCACTTCTACCATCACTACTAACAGCATAAGAACTATCAAAACCAAGCGTTCCCGACAAAGCTTCTACCCTAGTACTATCCATTTGAGTTTCAACAATACATAAGAGGGCATGGGTAAATTGCCTCGCAAAATCGCGAAGCTCACGAACTGACGCGGCTTTACCCGAACCACGACAATTCCAGCAGAATATACTCATTGGGCTCGGCGGCGCTCCTCGAAGGAGCCCGCCAAATATGTGACAGTCTTGCCATGACCGCCCATGTTATTCTCCACATCCTCGTCTATCGCTGAACTCATCTTGGTTCTCTTTGGTTGCTGTTTGCTGCTAGGGCTCTGGGGAACGGGAGGAGGCGCTGGTAGCTGGAGCGTACCCTCCCGGACCAAAGAATTTGCTGCATCAATGGCTGATTTCCCATCACACGGCGATTGCTTTCTGTTATTTTCTGCTTCAACCATATTCAAGTCTACTTCTTGATCAGACTCCTCCTGTCCGGCGCTTCCTCCCTCATGGCCAGTGCGGGCGTTGGTTCCACGCCCCCACGTCCTCCTCGGCGACCTCCCCGACGGCCTCGACCCCCACCCGAGCCTTGTCCCGTGCGCATAACCCATGATGCTCTAAGGTCCTTGAAGACCAGAGCTGAAGGGGGATGAATACCACTACCATGCTCCTTAAAGAGGTGGCCGAGCATGCCACATACCGCACACCAGTCAGGTAGCTTCTCGTACTTGACTCGGTAAATTTGACGTTTCCCGTCTCGTATCAATGAGACAGCATTCTTCAGTGGTTTGTTGACATTGATCCGAACCCAGACACGGTGAAAGTTTCCGCGAAGTCCTGCGATTGGGGTTCAACAAACAAAATTTCCCCAATTTTTGCTGCTAAAGGTGGTACAAGATGGGCATATAGGGGCAGAACATCATGTATTTGCACCCAAATCTCAATTGTATCCAGCTGAACCGTGGTTGGCTTTGACAGCCCATCATATGGTTTTAAGATCACCGCATCTCCCCTAAACTGCCATGGTCCATCCATTGTAACTCGTTCCCAATCTCCCAAACACGAAAACTGTACTGTGTACAGATTTTCTTCCAGCGGCTTGAACTGAACCTCCTGTGCCAAATCCCAGGCCGCACGCATGTTTCTGAAGAACCAAAATTGGCTATAGGTCTTGACCGTATGAACCTTTGCCAAAGCTATCCAGCGAGCTGCTTCCGCCGGTGCCTCCTTCTCATCGAAGAGAACATCATCGAGATCCTCTTCCCGGAGACCGAGTTCCTCCATTAACGTTGTCACATCATCCGTAGCCGTTGGTCCTGCCGACCCCGAGGCTCCGTCTGACGCCATGATCCTCAAAACCCTAACCCGATCGAACAAACCGGGTCTCGCTGCAGGGCCCCAAAACTTCTCCGCCTCCCTCCAACCCCCACCGATCGGCGAACAGGGAGCCGCCGCCTGATCGAGGATTAGTGTCGAGGAAACGGGCGGAGATCGGGGAAACCCAGGTCTCAACGGCGGCGACGTAGATGGCCCCGAGAGGAAACAAAAACCCTAACTCGAGGGAATATCCACCTAACCACGTGGGGCAACCCTGCTTTAATGGCCGTTCAAGAGCCCAGAAAGTTGGATTTCTGTTGGGCTCGTACGTCCAGACTCTGTGCACGAGCATGCAACACATAAAGCACACTCTGATCCAAAGCCTCTCTCCCCATGTCGCTTTCACCACCGACGAGCCCTGTTATACTTTTTTTTCTCTGGAATTTTTCTTGCCGATCTACCCATGATGCTTGCATGTCAATAAAGTACTTGAATGTTCAATTTAAAAATGGCTTGATTCCCATATTATGATCATTTAATTGTTAGATTTAGAATTGTTTTGTTGTCAGATTACAAAACATTTCCCCCGCAATGAAAGAAGACTACAAAACATTCGGTTATAAAGTTTTAAACATGCTTAGTTGTCATATAACAAGTACTTAGTCGTCGGATTTTGAACATGCTTTAACTGCCATATTTTGAGTATTTAGTTATCAGATTTTCATTATAATTATTGGTACATAATTGACAAATTATTTGGGCGAAAGTATATAAAAATGTTTGTTCATTTACAAAATTATAAACATTTTACAAAAGTGTGGACATGCAACTGGTCGATAACCCCTCTCCCGCCGCTATTTGCATTCATGTTGGGGGACATGAATTTGTTTTATTATAAAACCTTGCAATTCTAATTCAAGTATTATGTACGCGCACATGAATCATAGTTCTTTTCTGTCATGAAAATTTTAATTATCTGAATAAATTACATATTTCAGGAGAAGCTCGGTTTATGGAAAGTTTTCTCAAAAAGAGGAGAACCTCAGTGCAAGATGAAACTTTTGGTCCATCACACAAACATAATCAAAATGATGGCTCAGTTCCGCCACCATCGGATGGACAAATTGATACGTCACGACATGAACAGATTGATGTTCCGGCCCCGCCATCACCACATGGACAAAATGATGCCTCCACACATGAACCTAGTTCTGCCAATACTACAAGGAATTCATTTCAAGTTGAAGAGATCAATTGGGTAGAAGAAATTCAATTCGACCGAGGTAAAAAGGTGACCTTTGATCTAGTGTTGCATTTTCTCATCGTTGGTTTTACTTTATTCATAATTTGGACACTTTTATTTTACTTTAATGTTCAATTTCCTACTATCAACTAATATTTCAAGTGTAGCTCTTTATTTTGGATCTTTGGTAAGCATACACGCGGTTATTCTAGGTATATTGTATTGTTCAACGTGTTACTTTTAACTGTATTAGTACTTGATATCAAAATATATGTGATTGACATGGGACCCGGGGTCAGTTTTGTCGTGGGTCCGCCCCTCGCTCATGACCCAATCACAGTTCAAAACAGGGAACGGTCATTGCAATTGACTCCAATGCTCCGCTTGATATCCCTGAGGTATATAAAAAATGTCTATATACCTTGTCTTTTGTACGACTATCTTCATCTTCCTGCACACGCGACAAGTTTGAGGATGTGCTGCCGTACGTGACAAAGAGTGATGGCGTGCATCGACTCTTGGGTAGGCCGTCGGATGATGTATCGGTCTTCTTTAGTGGCGAAGTCCACATCTCCGGCGAGGGATGCACATGTGGTGCCGCTTGCACCGCCGTTGATGTGTGATTAGGTACGAAGTCCGTGCATCTGATGACAGACGATACGGCGGGGAAGTCCTCGTCCCCGACGTCAATGACTGGCGCTGATGAAGTGGACAAAAAACGGCCATGCCCAGGTCACCTCTTAGTGGTAAATGTAGCTCTTGACACCTTGCAAGTCATTCAGAACAGGATCCTCTTTTTGATCCTCCATTTGTTTATTTTTTGAAGGTGTCACGGTAACGCGACCAACTTAGACGACTTTTGCTCTCCCGAAGCAAAAAAGAACTACGGGCATTGGTGACAAAGCACAAGGAGATCCTTGCCAAGGAGAGCGTCGTGTTTGAGAGTATTAAGGCTCCTCCGACTCAACAGAATTCTACACCCATTCTTGTCCTTCCACTTGCCAGCAAAAAGTACATCTCCCGTGAACTCGCAGATATTGAAGAGGCGCTGAGAGAGAGGCAGCCCCTTAACAAAAAACAAGTTATAGAAATGACCACATCAGCGATAGGCCCCTGGAAAAGCCACTATGGAAGCGGGACCCGCCTAATCTCGAGGGTCACCTCCAACCTGTGGTGGCTCAGCTTCGAGGGCTTGGAAACTCTCCTCTTGCATATGCTCATGTACCCGAGCTAGTGCTCTCTCTAATCGGTAAACATGATGCATCTCGGGAGGAGATTGCCTCCGGACGCCACCGTCTTGAAGAGGATGGGCCACAGCTAGAAGAACAGCTCGCCGACCTGATGTATGCCCGCAACCGGCAGCAGAAACATGCTGAAGATCATCGATGTATGACCGAGGGACATTGTAGGCTCGCTGAGGATAATAAAACCCTTGCCGAGAAGCACGCGAAGCTCGTGGCGCAAGCTGAGAAGTGCGTGGAAGTCCTTGCTAAGATGACGACTTCTTGTACCCAGCACTTTGAAGCTCACAAACATGCAGTCCAGGTCTCTTCACAGGAGGCTGACTTGTATGTAAGACATCGAAAATAGGCGGATGCATTTTTGGCGGCTAGCTTACAAGTAAGTCTCCTCAGAACATATCTGGAATGCATGTTCATGAGCTTTAAGGTGCTGGGTGCAAGAAGTTATCATCTCAGTCAGGACTTCCACGCGCTTCTTGGCTTGCACGGCCAACTCCGCTTGCTTCACAGTAAGGACCTTATTCCCCCCAGCAAGCCTACGATGTTCCTCGGCCATCCTTCGATGATCATCGACCTGTTTCTCCTGCTTGCTGCATAAGAACGCCAGGCTGAAAAGTCTTTCCTTTTAGGCGCAACCCATCCTCCTCAAGGTGGTGATGTCCAGAAGTAATCTCCATAAGAGTCGCATCAATCTTACAGATCAGAAAGAGCACCCGCTTGGGTGCGGGAGCATCTTCAAAAGGGGTGTCACCATGCCCTCGAAGACGAGCCACCACAGCTTGGAGGTGGCCAATCAGGACCTCGAGACCAGGCGTCCCGCTCCCATAGCGGCTCTTCCATGGGACTATAGTGGATGTGATCATTCCTATTACTTTGTCCTGTTTGGGAACTTTGCCGTCTGCCAGCAGATGGCAAAGACCTTCAAATCATTGCCATCTGCTGGCAGACGGCAAAGTGCCCAAATAGGCAGCCCAGTGTTCCCAGTTTGTACAGGTAGTTGCCACGTGGCCTCTTCGCAGACGGCAAAGAGGCTATATATCCCCTGTTTTTTTTTGAATCCATTTAATTTGACAGGATTTCATACACAGATATACATACACACATATCCAACATATCCAACAACATATAACAGCATGTCCAACAACATATTTCATCAAATCCAACATATCCAATAACATAGTTCAACAAAGTCCTATCCAACATATCCATATATACATACATATCAAGAAACAAGTTTCCGAGGACAACATATCCATATAGACATACATATCCAAACAAGTTTTCATAAACAATAAGGAAGCACCAGAAGAATAGTACACTCCATCAATGCAAGCGTTCTCATCTAAAGCAAATCTGCAAATTGGGAAAGATGAAAGTTAGAATAAGAAGAAGAAGAAGACTAGCTAGAAGAAAAGGAAGAGGAGGAAAAGAAGAAGAAGAAGAAGAAGAAGAAGAAGAAGAATTTATCTTCTCTTTCTTTGTCTCCTCTCCTATTCTTTATCTTCTTCTTTTCTAACTAATGTAGGTAAAATGTCATTTTTGGGCTAAGTTCGGTAAAAATGCTAATTGTGTAGGTCAATTTAGAGCTAAGCTAGGTAAATAGGTCATTTAGGAGCTAACGTAGTTTAAATGGATCATATTGGAGCTAACCTAGTTAAACTTGGTCATTTTAAAGCTAACCTAGCTAATTATGCCACTTTTGACCTAACTAAGCTTATTGTGTCATTTTAGAGGACAACAAGCTAAGTCGTTCCTTTAGGCGCAACCCATCCTCCTCAAGGCGGTGATGTCCAGAAGTAATCTCCACAAGAGTCGCATCAATCTTACATATCAGAAAGAGCACCCGCTTGGGTGCGGGAGCATCTTCAAAAGCGGTGTCACCATGCCCTCGAAGACGAGCCACCACAGCTTGGAGGTGGCCAATCAGGACCTCGAGACCAGGCGTCCCGCTCCCATAGCGGCTTTTCCATGGGACTATAGCGGATGTGATCATTCCTATTACTTTGTCCTGTTTGGGAACTTTGCCGTCTGCCACAAAGTGCCCAAATAGGCAGCCCAGTGTTCCCAGTTTGTACAGGTAGTTGCCACGTGGCCTCTTCGCACACGGCAAAGAGGCTATATATCCCCTGTTTTTTAATCCATTTAATTTGACAGGATTTCATACACAGATATACATACACACATATCCAACATATCCAACAACATATAATAGCATGTCTAACAACATATTTCATCAAATCCAACATATCCAACAACATAGTTCAACAAAGTCATATCCAACATATCCATATATACATACATATCAAGAAACAAGTTTCCGAGGACAACATATCCATATAGACATACATATCCAAACAAGTTTTCATAAACAATAAGGAAGCACCAGAAGAATAGTACACTCCATCAATGCAAGCTTTCTCATCTAATGCAAATCTGCAAATTGGGAAAGATGAAAGTTAGAATAAGAAGAAGAAGAAGACTAGGTAGAAGAAAAGGAAGAGGAGGTAAAGAAGAAGAAGAAGAAGAAGAAGAAGAAGAAGAAGAAGAAGAAGAAGAAGAAGAAGAATTTATCTTCTCTTTCTTTCTCTCCTCTCCTATTCTTTATCTTCTTCTTTTCTAACTAATGTAGGTAAAATGTCATTTTTGGTCTAAGTTAGGTAAAAATGCTAAGTGTGTAGGTCAATTTAGAGCTAAGCTAGGTAAATAGGTCATTAGGAGCTAATGTAGGTTAAATGGATCATATTGGAGCTAACCTAGTTAAACCTGGTCATTTTAAAGCTGACCTAGCTAAGTATGCTACTTTTGACCTAACTAAGCTTATTGTGTCATTTTAGAGGACAACAAGCTAAGTATATGACATTTATGAGGTTAGCAATGTTATTATGCCATTTACGAATAAAAAAAACAAGAGGAGAGAGCGCCAAGTGGCGCTGATCGTTTCCATGTTTTATCATGCAATTGTTGCCATGGGTTAATGCAGCATCAATTGGGAACAAAACTATGATTTATAGGTGGGAGCTATGGACCCAGATTTCCGTTGTTTAATCATGCAATTGTTGCCATGGAATGGTAGCTTCCGGATTTGAGGTTCCCATGTTTTCTTTTCGATAGACGTGGACGGCTGATACCATCATTAAAATGGAATTTTTGTGAAACACGATAAGCATGATGATCTTCCATGTCATAGTAATGCAAATGATCGTGGCAATATGATGACCTCATGAGCTCTTTGGTAGCAGGGGAATCGACACTATTTATATGCAACTGGCGCTTCTTCCACCACCACACAATGCACAGATGGAGATCCTTTTTTGGCTGGGTGAAAGGTCCATGCTCCACATTGTTTCCGAGATATTTGAGTAAACCAATATAAAAAGCATATTTTGTTTCATTGAACTTGTGAACCAATAGAGAGTGCGTCCACTGAACCAGCATGCCGAATGATCGGAGGGATCGATGGAAGAAGCGACGAGTGATTTGTTGGATTTTTGGGGGAATTCGAGATAGTTGAGAAGATAATCGCCTCTACTTCTAGTGATTTAAGAAACTAAGTTTTTTGTCAAATTCTTTCTTACTCTTTATTCAGATGGAAACAACAAATATAACTAGATCGATTACAGGGAGTAAAGCATGAGGTAAATGGCCTAAACAAAGGCACTGGTTTAACTAAATTACATTGAACAGTAATTAAAGCAATAAGATAATTAACAACGGCCATTGGATCTCGTGATCACAAGTTCACCGGGTTTTTTTTTGGATTCCTAGAATCTTTTTTTTTTGTCTGCCCTTCACTTGTGTTGCTATGTTGGATAACTGAGGGATATGTATATGTTCAGATTCCTCTCCTGCTAGAACATGACAGGAGTCCATGTGAAAGAAGTGTCCTAAGAGTCAATTTGGAAATTATAATATTGGAAAAGAGTCCAGTTGTATAAGGCAAGTTCCAAATCTTGTTGGGTTAATCTTGTTGCAGTATTATTTTGTCATACATTTGATGAGTCAAGCATGTGTGGTTAGGATTACGCTTGTGTTAAATGCTCAAGTATTGATGGTCAAGAGTTTGTTAGTCCTAGCCGGCTGCATGCATGCTATTCTGGCTGGGTCATGTGGCCGTCGTGAAGATGCTGCACAAAGTGTGTGCGTGTGAGTAACTAGGGCTGAGTTTTTTCGAGAGCACACAAATTGTGTGCCTTAGCATTATAAAAGATAGAGAATAAAATACAAGAAGCTTACACCACATCCCGGCAAGAAGCAAGAATCACTCCAACTCCAACGATCACAAAACAACCAAAACACAAGAGATCCTGCCCTAAGAAATCTGACAAGGCCGTGTCTTGACCAACATCGATCACTTCCGAAGAGCAACAACTCGAAAGAACTCTCCTTGCCAACGCACCAACCACCCATGAGCGCCTAAAGAGAGTTGGCAGGTGGGTGGCGGGACTCGGGCAACACTGTGAAAGACATCATCTTGGAAACACCCGCGATGGTGTACATAGCGCTGTTGAAGAAGACTCCAGAGCAGCAGCGAGCACAAAAGAAACACAACAAGGAACCTCCAAGCCCTCCTCCAACAAATGATGCTTCCAGCGAAGGAACGACGCCAATGACGCCGTCATCACCGATTCCGACACGAATCAAGGCTTCTCCTAGAGACAACATACCCAATGAGAGGGAGCGAGGTGTTGACGCACCACACCGACACCTCCAGGAAGGTGAATGTCACCCACAGGTGCCGTCGCCGCCGGCACCGACCAAAGCCGGGCAGGATTTTCATCCGTATAGCCGCACACCTACAATCCAACCCATCGGAATGGGGCCGCACCATCCAAGTTGATTGATCACATCGCTACTGCCGCATCACCTTGCGGAAGGAGCCACTTGTGAACAGCCGCACCAACGCCAGAATAGCCGGCACCACCCGGCCAAGCCACACCGCATCTGCCAGCACCACCAAGTGCCCAGCAGCCTCCGAGGGCGTCTACCTTCTCAACACAACCACCACCACCGGACAGGGCTGCCACCAGAGCCTGGACGCGCTGCGCCACCAGGAGTTCCGTCGAACGAGATCCTATCTGGGATAGGGACGGAAGACGGGCCGCCCAAAGCTGTTATCACCCAGGCAGCACCACCGGACGAAGCAAGCCCACCACCGCCACCTCCGCAGAACAGGGCTGCCACCAGAGCCTAGGCACACCGCACTGCCAGAAGCTCCGTGGACGAGATCCCGTCAAGGGAAGGGGGAGGGGCCGCGCCGCCCAAGTCGGTGCTGCTGCGCTCGCCAGATCTGGGCCGCCCGGACCTCCCGAACGCCCGCATTGCACCTCCGTGTGCAGTCGAGCTGCGCTATAGCGTGCCCTCTAGGAACAGACGCCCCGCCCAACGCGCACCCTCCAGGCGCCAGATCCGCGCCCCTGTCGCGACCTGCGCGCCAGAACTATCTCGTGTCGCGACCTGTGCACCAGCGCCTTCCTGCGCCGCGCCATCGACTTGCCACACTGCCATCTTACCGCATTGTCTCGACTGCTGCGACCCCACGAAGTCCAGCCAAAGCCAACGGCCCGCGTCGTGAAGCCCAGAAACGGAGGTGGAGAGGGGCCTGTCGTCGCGACGGGCTTTGCCCGGCTAACCATGCCGGCAGTGGCGAGGGGAGAGGTTCAGGAGGTGAGAAACCAGTGGCAGCGGCTAGGGTTTACTCCCGGGCCGCCCACAGGGCGACACGGGAGTCGGGGAGCGGTTCACTAACTAACTAGCACTGAGTGATTACTGGATCAGGTTGTTCACGCAGAAGTGTGTGCGCACGTGCTAGATGGTGGGCCAGTGGCTTAGTGCGTGCGTGGGATGGCCGTGTAAGTCGGCTGTTTAAGCCGCATGTAACTATTGTGTTTCGTAGTGCGAAGAAATACAAGAGAAGGCACATGTGTGTCGGCTATCACTGCCCTAAACACGATGTCCTCATTTCACAGCTTGGACACCGATCCTTCGCCGCATCTTTATGAACTTCTAATGTCCTAAAGACCTGGTTAGGATATCTGCAAGCTGGTCGTTGGTGTAAACATAGTTAATGTCGATCTTGCTTTGTTCCACACACTCCCTTAGGTAGCGATATCTCGTATCGATGTCCTTGCATCGATCATGATGCATTGGATTCTTCCAGGGAGAAATTGTAGACTTGTCATCAACGTTGAGCACCACTCGTTTCGGTTCCTTACCTGTGAGGTCACCGATTAGCCTTCCTAGGCACACGCCTTGACACACCATGGTTGCAGTCGCAATATACTCTGCTTCACGAGATGATAATGTGACCACCTTCTGCTTTTGTGATAGCCAACTCACTATGGTTCCTCCCAAGAAATATGCCACGCCCGAGGTACATTTACGGTCGTCCACATCTCCTGCCATGTCACTATCACTATAGCCAAGTAGCTCCACCATCTCCTTCTTCTCTATCAAATAGACACAACCGAAGTTTGATGTCCCTTTGATGTACCAGAGTATATTTTCCACAGCTGTCCAATGTTCCGTCATGGGTGCTTCCATGAAGCAACTCGCTATGCCAACGGAATAGACCAAGTCCGGTCTTGTATTTGTGAGATATCACAACCTTCGGATCACACTTCTATACTCCGTTGCATCGACCGTGGGTGCTTCACTTTTCTTGCTTAGTGTAAGACGAGGCTTCATCGGAACATGACTTGGATTGCAATCTTTCATGCCGCAGCTTTCAAGTACCTTCTTTGCATATGCCTCCTGGCATATTGTGATCCCCTCCGGCTTTTGATATACCTCGATCCCAAGGTAATAACTCAAGAGCCCTAAATCAGTCATCTTGAATAACTTCTTCATTTGTAGCTTGGAGTTTGCAATCACCTCTTCGTCTCCTCCAGTTATCAACAGATCATCCACATAGATTGCCACTAGTAGACGATCCTTGTCTTTACCTCACTTGTACATTGCATGCTCTAGTGGGGCTTTCTCAAATCCAAGAGAAATCAATGTACGGTCAAGCTTGATATTCCATGCCTGAGGAGCTTGCCGTAGCCTATGCAACGGCTTATGTAGCTTCAATACCTTGTGTTCCTCTCCTTCTTAAATGTACCCTGGTGGTTGCTTCACATATAATTCTTCTTCTAACTCCCCAGTCAAAAACACGGAGTTCACATCCTTGTGATGTATCCTCCAGGATTCTTGAGCTGCGAGAGCTATGAGTAGTCTCAGCGAGTCCATCTTTGTAATTGGAGCAGACACTTCTTTGATGTCCACACCTTGCTCTTGCACATATTCTTTAGCCACGGCCATTGCCTTACGCTTCACCAAGTTCCCTTCGGCATCCTTCTTAACTTTGTACACCCACTTGAGCTCTATGGCATCCTGTCTGATGGGAAAATCCACGAGTTCCCATGTATTGTTGTCTCGGATCGAACTCCACTCTTCATCCATAGCACGACGCCAACACTCTTTCATAATCGCCTCTTCAAAAAATTTCGGTTCCTCGATCTGCAAACATCGTTGCCCTTTACTCTTCATCTTCACTGAATGTATTTGAAGTGCTTCCTTGGAGAGATGTCCAATGCGCGTCGCATGCATACTGATGAATGTGGCTGTTCCGTCGTCTCCTCTGTCGTTGGAGGTGACGCCACATTTTCTGGAGTTGCCAAATCTCCTGTTGCTGGTGTTTCTGGACCTGCTGGTCTGTTTTCTGGGTGTTTCGGCCCATTACCTTTTTCTGGACCGCTCTCATCCACTAGTCCTCCACGTGATGGTGAACTCCCATCTGCACTATGTTCCGAATCAAGTTGCCGATCCTCGAGTTCTTGAAGCCTTGGCTGTGCGGGAGGTACTAGCCCTCTCGGATGATCTATACCTAAGGCGTATTCATGTGGCCTCGGACTGCAAAGTCGTCATTGAAGACATCCAAAAGGAGAATGCACCCAGCTATGGAGCAATCATACATGAAATATTAGTTCACTCTTCGTCTTTTGATTTTTGTAAATTTATTCATGAATTTAGGAGCTCAAACTTTGAAGCTCACAATCTTGTGAAGCAGGCGCTTTCACTTGGGGGTGGCCGCCGTGTCTGATTAGGCCACCCCGGAGATCTTCCTTCCGTTCCTGTAAACGTTGTGACAACGCTTCGCGAGTTTGCCTAAAAAAAAGTACACCTTGCAAATTTTCTGGGATTTGCACCCCTTCTCTCCATGATTGGCCACCATGTTGCGGTTGACTCTTTTCAAAGAAACTTGCTGCTGTACACTTGTACCAGCGACTACGTGATGATAGGCTCCCTTGTGAGAATCTTGCTGCAACCCCCCTGCTGGATGGACTGCTAGCAACCGGTCCGTCCGCTGAGCTGAGCGCGCTAGCTAGCAAAGCTGCATCGGCCGCGTAGGTGACGTGCCTCGTCTCGGCGGCCTGCTCGCGTGTACCAGCTAGCTTGCCGCTCGTTGCGATGGACACAGCACACAACGCTGCTACCATCTGGACTCGCGACGCTATCCTCAACACAACGCGATGTTCGTCTGGTTCGAGTACAACTTACCGCATGTCGCGTTTTTGCATGACCACTCCATCACGCGCCGTGTTGTGATCTTCTGGCGACCCGTCTTCGCCATCTTCTAGCGCGATCACATCATCACGTCTTGTGTCGTGGTCTTCTGGCGCTACAACCTCGCCTATATTTACTGACATGACCACACCGTCATGCCTTGTGCCGTGATCTTCTGGCGCCACGACTTCACCTGGGTTTACTGGAGCAGATGCACTCGGCTGACCCGTGTCCAGCTGACCAAGATTATCTGGATCCTCCTCGTCCACTAGCTCGCACATCAGCATCATATCCCCGCCGTCTCCTTCCTCGACCATGAGCGCCTATTGCTTCAGTGCTTCCTCGCAGTTAGCCTTGAAGTGACCGAGGTGGCTGCACTTATGACACCTCACTTTTCTGATGTCAAACTTTCTCCTCGGTGGTGCAGGCGCATCCTCGTCGTCCGAGTCGGCGAAGTTCTTTCTCGCCGAGCGCTGCTTCCCTTTCACCTTCTTCTTGCCACTGCTCGTGGATTCGCCTTGCTTTTCTTTCGACATGGCAATCCATTGCGCCTTTGTTAGCATCAGGTGCTCACTCGCCTCCGCGTCGCCGAAACTAAGACTAATTCTCTCGTCGTGGGCCTTGAACCTTCCGACGAGATTCTCAACCGTGAGAGTTTGCAGGTCGAGACATTGCTTGATCGACGTGACATTCTGGATATAGTGTGCTGGCGCGGCGTGCAAAAATCGTCGGACGATCGCAACTTCTTCTAGGGTTGAACCATAGTTGCGTATGTTGTTGACGAGGGTCTTGAGACGGGAGGCAAACTAATCGAACGTCTCACTTTCATACATCTTCAGACACTCGTAGCTTCTCATCAGGGACTGAAGGTGTGCTTCCTTGACACGGTCATGACCCTGGTGTAGGATTTTGATGGTCTCCCAGGCCTCCTTCGCTGGTTTCTTTCCGACCGGGTGTTGCAGCACATTCCTCGGCATGGCGGAGTAGATCGCCATTAACGCCCGACGATCCGTGCGATACTTCGCCGCGCCCTTCGCGTACTCGGCACCGCCATCCTCAACAGCTTCCCAGAGCTCAGCGCCCTCGATCGCGACCTCCATGTTCATCGCCCATAGTGCGTAGTCTTCTCGATCCAGACGGGGGAATTGCGACACTTCCACCATCGGCATCGGTGCTGCCGATTTCACGATCTCCTTGCCTGTATTCGACGTGATCCTTTGATTGCTTTCCGAAAATCACGCGAATACACCAAGCTTTAGATACCCATTGTTTTCCACAGGCCCGCGTCAAACGTCGCTCCGGACAAGTGCTTTCCGCCGGTGCACGATGTACGCAGCAGCCGCTAGTTGCACTAGACGGCCGTGTGGTTTCACTGAGGAGACACACACGTTGAAAGCTACTCCCTCCGTCTCATAATGAGATGGAGGGAGTAGCTATTAGCCATCAACTTACGTCCTCGTATTGCGTATTGTCTCTTTACAATCCAGCGGCGACTTTGCACGTACGTGTACGTGCTTGTACAGCCGGCCGAAAGCTAGCTTTCAACGTGTGTGTCTCCTCGGTGAAACTACACGTCCGTCTAGTTCAACTAGGGGCAGCTGCGTACATACGTGCACCGGCGGAAAGTACTCGTCTCGGAGCGACGTTTGACGCGGGCCTGTGGCCTCTCTCTGTATGTGTTTTTCCTTTCCAATGTGTACAATGCGCACACTTCTACGTCGGTTCAACGCACACACTTCTGCATGGAACCTTCGTCGTCATCATCGCCTCAGCTCCCGCGCCGGTTTTTAAGTTTCGGTGGCGCAATAATGGTGAGCCGCCACACGTCCCACCCGTTCCCATCCTGTGGTAGCCCCGCTCCCGCCCTTCCCTGGCTATAAAGGCCATTCCTCGCCCCCGCTCACAGTACACTCGCCGGAACCTCTCTCTCTCACCTCAACCCTCATAGTCGGATCCTCCTCTCTCTCTCGCCCCCCATCACCCCAACATGGCGGAACAATTCCACGGCGACGGAGCTGTTGGAAATATGAGCAAATTACTACGAGATTTAATCCGAATAAACAGAAGATAAGTCATGACTGCAGCAACAGAGATTAAACTAATCATGTGAACTAGCATAGCAGATGAACAGATCACATCTAGGGCACATACTAGAAACATGAATTCTACCACGATCTCGAACAGGAAGGATAGAATCACATACGGTGCAGCGGGAGCAGCACCGCCGGCGTTGACATTGTCGCCCATGTCGTCGAGGATGAGGTTGCCGAGGTCGGGGAAGAAGTCATCGTTCGCGAAGTCGTCGCTGCCAGCAGTCGCGCGAGTGCGCTCCCCAAAAACCTGATCGCCCCTCTCCCGTACAGGATCACGAGAGGCGGGGTTCCGGAGGCCTGCTGTCCCTTCTCCCGGTGCACGCCGAAAGGAGGGATGGAGAAGACTTGTTTGACGGCGCAATGATCTGGAACGGTGGTGAGAAACCATACGAAGCGGCGGCGGCTAGGGTAGACGTCTGCCGAACTATATAGTGCGGGCCGGGTAGGTCGTGGGAATAAACCCCACGTCCGAGTCGTCACGATCCAAAGGAATCGGAAACGGTTCAGTAATTAACGCGTCCGTTAATTATTAATTAATGACTCATTAATTTTCCCGACCAGCAAAAATATAGACAACGTGTATAGCTCTGTCCTCGGCTCGGCTCAATCCCGCGGCGCGGCGCGGCGTGTCGTGACGAGGCGTGGCGTGGCGAGGCGAGCGAGGAGGAGGAGCGCACGTGTAGGTCTCCTCTTCTCATGCTCATACAAGTGGTAGAAGAGCTCACCTTATAAAGAGGTGCAACTCTCCCTCAACTTATGAGGTGGGACTAAACTTTAGCCTCACTCACTCCACTCACATGTGTGCATGAATGGGCCAAGAAAATTTCAGAATTTTAGTTGGGCTTTGGGCCAAATGATGGGGATCGTAGCAGAAATCAAAAATTTCTACGCATCACCAAGATCAATCTATGGAGTAATCTAGCAACGAGGGAGAGGGGAGTGCATCTACATACCCTTGTAGATCGCGATGCGGAAGCGTTCAAGAGAACGGGGATGATGGAGTCGTTCTCGTCGTGATCCAAATCACCGATGATCCTAGCGCCGAACGGACGGCACCTCCGTGTTCAACACACGTACGGAGCGGGGACGTCTCCTCCTTCTTGATCCAGCAAGGGGGGAGGAGAGGTTGATGGAGATCCAGCAGCACGACGGCGTGGTGGTGGAAGTAGCGGGATTCCAGCAGGGCTTCGCCAAGCGCTGCGGGAGGAGGGAGATGTGTCACGGGAGGGAGAGGGAGGAGCCAGGGCTTGGGGTGCTGCTCCCATGCGCCTCCCCACTATATATAGGGGTGGAGGGGGCTGGTTTCTTGCCCTCCAAGTCCATTGGGGCGTTGGCAAAGGTGGGGGAAAGAAATCCCATCATTTCCTTTCCCCACCGATTGTCATCCCCCCTTTTTAGGGATCTTGATCTTATCCCTTCGGGATATGATCTTATTCCTTCTAAGGGGTATCTTGGTGCGCCTTGACCAGGGGTGTGGGGCCTTGCCCCCACTACCCACGTTCATGTGGGTCCCCCCATGCAGGTGGGCCCCACTTCGGAACCTTCTAGAACCTTCCCGGTACAATACCGAAAAATCCCGAACATTTTCCGGTGGCCAAAATAGGACTTCCTATATATAAATATTTACCTCCGGACCATTCCGGAACTCCTCGTGACGTCCGGGATCTCATCCGGGACTCCGAACAACTTTCGGGTTTCCGCATACTTATATCTCTACAACCCTAGCGTCACCGAACCTTAAGTGTGTAGACCCTACGGGTTCGGGAGACACGCAGACATGACCGAGACGACTCTCCGGTCAATAACCAACAGCGGGATCTGGATACCCATGTTGGCTCCCACATGCTCCACGATGATCTCATCAGATGAACCACGATGTCAAGGATTCAATCAACCCCGTATACAATTCCCTTTGTCTGTCGGTACAGTACTTGCCCGAGATTCGATAGTCGGTATCCCGATACCTTGTTCAGTCTCGTTACCGGCAAGTCTCTTTACTCGTTCCGTAACACATCATCCCGTGATCAACTCCTTGATCACATTGTGCACATTATGATGATGTCCTACCGAGTGGGCCCAGAGATACCTCTCCATCACACGGAGTGACAAATCCCAGTCTCGATTCATGCCAACCCAACAGACACTTTCGGAGATACCTGTAGTGCACCTTTATAGCCACCCAGTTACGTTGTGACGTTTGGTACACCCAAAGCATTCCCACGGTATCCGGGAGTTGCACAATCTCATGGTCTAAGGAAAAGATACTTGACATTTAGAAAAGCTTTAGCATACGAACTACACGATCTGTGCTAGGCTTAGGATTGGGTCTTGTCCATCACATCATTCTCCTAATGATGTGATCCCGTTATCAACGACATCCAATGTCCATGGTCAGGAAACCGTGACCATCTGTTGATCAACGAGCTAGTCAACTAGAGGCTTACTAGGGACATGGTGTTTGTCTATGTATCCACACATGTATCTGAGTTTCCTATCAATACAATTCTAGCATGGATAATAAACAATTATCATGAACAAGGAAATATAATAATTACCAATTTATTATTGCCTCTAGGGCATATTTCCAACAGTCTCCCACTTGCACTAGAGTCAATAATCTAGTTCACATCGCCATGTGATTAACACCCACAGGTCACATCGCCATGTGACTAACATCCAAGAGTTTACTAGAGTCAATAATCTAGTTCACATCAATATGTGATTAACACTCAATGAGTTCTGGGTTTGATCATGTTATGCTTGTGAGAGAGGTTGTAGTCAACGGGTCTGCAACATTCAGATCCCTATGTACTTCGCAAAAACTTTATGTCATATCGTAGATGCTGCTACCACGTTCCACTTGGAGCTATTCCAAACTGTTGCTCCATTATACGTATCCGGTATCTCCACTCAGAGTTATCCGGATAGGTGTTAAGCTTGCATCGACGTAACTCTTTACGTCGAACTCTTTATCACCTCAATAACCTAGAAACATTTCCTTATTCCTCTAAGGATAATTTTGACCGCTATCTGGTGATCCACTCCTGGATCACCTTTGTACCCTCTTGCCAGACATTTGGCAAGGCACACATCAGGTGCGGTACTCAGCATGGCATATCATATAGAGCCTATTACAAAAGCATAGGGGACGACCTTCGTCCTTCCTCTTTCTTCTGCCGTGGTCAAGCTTTGAGTCTTACTCAACTTCACACCTTACAACTCAGGCAAGAACTCCTTCTTTGACTGATCTATTTTGAACTCCTTCAAAATCATGTCAAAGGTGTGTGTTCTTTTGAAAGTATTATCAGGCGTCTTGATCTATTTGTATAGATCTTGATGCCCAATATGTAAGCAGCTTTATCTAGGTCTTCCTTTGAAAAACTCCTTTCAAACAACCCTTTACGCTTTCCAGAAATTCTACACCATTTCAGATCAACAATATGTCATTCACATATACTTATCAGAAATGTTGTAGTGCTCCCACTCACTTTATTGTAAATACAAGTTTCTAACAAACTTAGTATAAACCCAAAAACTTTGATCACTCCATCAAAGCGTATATTCCGACTCCGAGATGCTTGCTCTAGTCCATGGAAGGATCGCTGGAGCTAGCATACCTTTTAGCATCCTTAGGATCAACAAAACCTTTTCTGATTGTATAACATACAACCTTTCCTTACGAAAACTGGTAAGAAAACTTGTTTTGACATCCATCTGCCAGATTTCATAAATGCAGCTTATGCTAACTTGATTCCGACGGACTTAAGCATCGCTACGGGTGAGAAAATCTCATCGTAGACAACTCCTTGAACTTGTGAAAAACTCTTCGCCACAAGTCGAGCTTCATAGACGGTGACATTACCGTCCACGTCCGTCTTCTTCTTAAATATCCATTTATCTCAATGGCTTGCCGATCATCGGGCAAGTCCACCAAAGTCCATACTTTGTTTTGATACATGGATCCTATCTCGGATTTCTCGGCTTCTAACCATTTGTCGGAATATGGGCCCACCATCGCTTCTCCATAGTTTGTAGGTTCATTGTTGTCCAACAACATGACTTCTAAGACAGGATCACTGTACCACTCAAGAGTAGTACATATCCTTGTCGACCTACGAGGTTCGATAGCAACTTGATCTGGAGCTTCATGATCACTATCATTAGTTTCCTCTTCAACAGTCGTAGGTTCCACAGAAACATCTTTCTGTGTTGCACTACTCTCCGGTTGAAGTGAGGGTTTGACAACCTCATCAAGTTCTATCTTCCTCCCACTCAATTCTTTCGAGAGAAACTCCTTCTCGAGAAAGGACCCGTTCTTAGCGACAAACATTTTTGCCCTTGGATCTGAGACAGAAGGTATACCCAACTGTTACCATTGGGTATCCTATGAAGATGTATTTGTCCGCTTTGGGTTCGAGCTTTTTCCCGGCTGAAGCCATAAGCATCGCAGGCCCAAACATTAAGAAAACGACAACTTTGGTTTCTTGCCAAACCAGACAGCGTCGTCTCAACGGACTTAGATGGTGCCCTATCTAAAGTGAATGCAGCTATCTCTAATGCATAACCTCAAAATAATAGCGGTAGATCGGTAAGATACATCATAGATCGCACCATATCTCATAAGGTTCGATTACGACGTCCGGACACACCATTACGCTGTGGTGTTCCAGGTGGCCTCAACTGTGAAACATTTCCACAATGCCTTAAGTGATTGCCAAACTCATAATTCAGAAAATCTCCCCTTGATCAGATCGTAGGAACATGATCTTCTTGTTATGATGATTCTTAATCTTCACTCTGAAATTTCTTGAACTTTTCAAACATTTCAGACTTTTGCTTCATTAAGTAAATATACCCATATCTACTCAAATCATCAGTGAAGATGAGAAAATAACGATATCCACTACACGCCTTAATTCTCATTGGATCACATACATCAGCATGTATGATTTCCAACAAGTCACTTGCCCGTTTCATTGTACCTGAAAACGGGATTTCAGTCATCCTGCCCATGAGGCATGGCTCGCATGTGTCAAGCGATTCAAAATCAAGTGACTCAAAACATCCATCAGCATGGAGTTTCTTCATGCATTTTATGCCAAAATGACCTAAGCGGCAGTGCCACTAGAAAGTGGTACTATCATTATTAACTCTACATCTTTTGGCATTAATATTATCATCATGTGTATTACTATGATCGAGATTCAACAAACCATTGGGTGCATGACCATAAAGGTATTATTCATGTAAGCAGAATAACCATTATTCTCTGACTTAAATGAATAACCGTATTGCAATGAACATGATCTAATCATATTCATGCTCAACGTAGACACCCGATAACATTTATCTAAGTTCAACACTAATCTCGAAAATAGAGGGAGTGTGCGATGGTGATCTTATCAACCTTGGAAACACTTCCAACACACATCGTCACCTCGCCCTTAGCTATTCTCCGTTCAGTCCGTAGCTTTTTGCTTCAAGTCACTAATAATAGCAACTGAACCGGTATCCAATACCCAGGTGCTACAAGGAGTACTACTAAGGTACACATCAATAACACGTATATCAAATATACTTTGAAGTTGCCATCTATCATATCTACCATGTATTTGGGGTGGTTCCGCTACCATGTGACCGTTCCCCTTACAATAGAAGCACTTAGTCTCGAGGTTTGGGTTCAACCATGGGTTCCTTCATCAGAGCGACAACAGGTTTGCCATTCATGAAGTTTCCCTTCTAGCCCTTACCCCTTTTGAAACCAGTGGTCTTGTTAAACCATCAACACTTGATGCTCCTTCTTGATTTCTACTTTTGCGGTACTAAGAACCGCTAACAGCACCGGGATCATCTCCATCCTTTGCATGTCATAGTTCATCACGAAGTTCTAGTAGCTTGGTGATAGTGTCTAGAGAATTCTGTCAACCACTATCTCACCTGGAAGATTAACTCCCACTTGGTTCAAGTGATTTTAGCACCCAGACATTCTGAGCACATGCTCACTACCTGAGCTATTCTCCTCCATCTTTTTGGCAAAAGAACCTGTTAGAGGTCTCATACCTCTCAACACGGGCATGAGCCTGAAATCCCAATTTCAGCTCTCAGAACATCTCATATGTTCTATGACGTTCAAAACGTCATTGGAATCCCGATTCTAAGCCGTAAAGTATGGTGCACTGAACTATCAAGTAGTCATCAGGACGTGTCTGTCAGGTGTTCACAACATCCACAGACAACGTTGTAGGGGTTTGCACATCGAGCGGTGCATCAAAGACGTAAGCTTTCTGTGTAGCAGTGAGGACACTCCTCGGACTACGGACCGCGTCCGCATCATTGCTTACAATATCTTTCAACTTAGTCTTTCTCTAGGATCGTATTAAACAGGGAGCTACAACGCAGTTATTGGTCTACTACATAATTTGCAAAGACAACTTAGACTATTGTTCATGACAATGAAGTTCATCTAATGAACTCCCACTCAGATAGACATCTCTCTAGTCATCTAAGTGACACACGATCCGAATCGACTAGGCCGTGTCCGATCATCACGTGAGACGGACTAGTCATCAACGGTGAACATCTTCATGTTGATCGTATCTTCTATACGACTCATGTTCGACCTTTCGGTCTTCCGTGTTTCGAGGCCATGTCTGTACATGCTAGGCTCGTCAAGTCAACCCTAAGTGTATCGCGTGTGTAAATCTGTCTTACACCCGTTGTATGCAAACGTTAGAACCTATCACACCCGATCATCACGTGGTGCTTCGGGACAACGAACCTTAGCAACGGTGCACAGTTAGGGGGAACACAATTCTTGAAATTTTAGTGAGAGATCATCTTATTCACTACCGTCGTTCTAAGCAAATAAGATGTAAAACATGATAAACATCACATGCAATCAAATAGTGACATGATATGGCCAATATCATTTTGCTCCTTTTGATCTTCATCTTCGGGGCTCCATGATCATCATTGTCACCGGCATGACACCATGATCTCCATCATCATGATCTCCATCATCGTGTCTTCATGAAGTTGTCTCGCCAAACATTACTTCTACTACTATGGCTAACGGTTTAGCAATAAAGTAAAGTAATTACATGGCGTTATTCAGTGACACGCAGGTCATACAATAAATAAGACAACTCCTATGGCTCCTGCCGGTTGTCATTCTCATCGACATGCAAGTCGTGATTCCTATTACAAGAACATGATCAATCTCATACATCACACATATATCATTCATCACATCCTTTTGGCCATATCACATCACACGGCACATGCTGCAAGAACAAGTTAGACGTCCTCTAATTGTTGTTGCAAGTTTTTACGTGGCTGCTATAGGTTTCTAGCAAGAACGTTTCTTACCTACGCCAAAACCACAACGTGATATGCCAATTTCTATTTACCCTTCATAAGGACCCTTTTCATCTATTCCGATCCGACTAAAGTGGGAGAGACAGAGACCCGCTAGCCACCTTATGCAACTAGTGCATGTCAGTCGGTGGAACCAGTCTCATGTAAGAGTACGTGTAAGGTCGGTCCGGGCCGCTTCATCCCACGATGCCGCCGAATCAAGATAAGACTAGTAACGGCAAGAGAATTGACATGATCTACGCCCACAACTACTTTGTGTTCTACTCGTGCAAGATACTACGCATAGACCTAGCTCATGATGCCACTGATGGGGATCGTAGCAGAAATCAAAAATTTCTACGCATCACCAAGATCAATCTATGGAGTAATCTAGCAACGAGGGAGAGGGGAGTGCATCTACATACCCTTGTAGATCGCGATGCGGAAGCGTTCAAGAGAACGGGGATGATGGAGTCGTTCTCGTCGTGATCCAAATCACCGATGATCCTAGCGCCGAACGGATGGCACCTCCGTGTTCAACACACGTACGGAGCGGGGACGTCTCCTCCTTCTTGATCCAGCAAGGGGGGAGGAGAGGTTGATGGAGATCCAGCAGCACGACGGCGTGGTGGTGGAAGTAGCGGGATTCCAGCAGGGCTTCGCCAAGCGCTGCGGGAGGAGGGAGATGTGTCACGGGAGGGAGAGGGAGGAGCCAGGGCTTGGGGTGCTGCTCCCATGCGCCTCCCCACTATATATAGGGGTGGAGGGGGCTGGTTTCTTGCCCTCCTAGTCCATTGGGGCGTTGGCAAAGGTGGGGGAAAGAAATCCCATCATTTCCTTTCCCCACCGATTGTTATCCCCCCTTTTTAGGGATCTTGATCTTATCCCTTCGGGATATGATCTTATTCCTTCTAAGGGGGGATCTTGGTGCGCCTTGACCAGGGGTGTGGGGCCTTGCCCCCATTACCCACGTTCATGTGGGTCCCCCCATGCAGGTGGGCCCCACTTCGGAACCTTCTAGAACCTTCCCGGTACAATACCGAAAAATCCCGAACATTTTCCGGTGGCCAAAATAGGACTTCCTATATATAAATATTTACCTCCGGACCATTCCGGAACTCCTCGTGACGTCCGGGATCTCATCCGGGACTCCGAACAACTTTCGGGTTTCCGCATACTTATATCTCTACAACCCTAGCGTCACCGAACCTTAAGTGTGTAGACCCTACGGGTTCGGGAGACACGCAGACATGACCGAGACGACTCTCCGGTCAATAACCAACAGCGGGATCTGGATACCCATGTTGGCTCCCACATGCTCCACGATGATCTCATCGGATGAACCACGATGTCAAGGATTCAATCAACCCCGTATACAATTCCTTTTGTCTATCGGTACAGTACTTGCCCGAGATTCGATCGTCGGTATCCCGATACCTTGTTCAGTCTCGTTACCGGCAAGTCTCTTTACTCGTTCCGTAACACATCATCCCGTGATCAACTCCTTGATCACATTGTGCACATTATGATGATGTCCTACCGAGTGGGCCCAGAGATACCTCTCCATCACACGGAGTGACAAATCCCAGTCTCGATTCATGCTAACCCAACAGACACTTTCGGAGATACCTGTAGTGCACCTTTATAGCCACCCAGTTACGTTGTGACGTTTGGTACACCCAAAGCATTCCCACGGTATCCGGGAGTTGCACAATCTCATGGTCTAAGGAAAAGATACTTGACATTTAGAAAAGCTTTAGCATACGAACTACACGATCTGTGCTAGGCTTAGGATTGGGTCTTGTCCATCACATCATTCTCCTAATGATGTGATCCCGTTATCAACGACATCCAATGTCCATGGTCAGGAAACCGTGACCATCTGTTGATCAACGAGCTAGTCAACTAGAGGCTTACTAGGGACATGGTGTTTGTCTATGTATCCACACATGTATCTGAGTTTCCTATCAATACAATTCTAGCATGGATAATAAACAATTATCATGAACAAGGAAATATAATAATTACCAATTTATTATTGCCTCTAGGGCATATTTCCAACACCAAAGGCCTACTAGCAAAAATTCCAACAATCCCCCACAAAGTCTCATTGGCACATCTCATCATTTAGTTCCAAAACATTGTTTATATACTGGTGCTTAGTGGAGACTGTGAAGTTGAACTTCCACTTAGAGATTTATGCTACACTAGATCACAACTTGAATAGTGGACTATGCCTTGAACTACAAGTTTTCTGCGAGACTAGTTTCACACAAATTCTTGACCGATACTTGGCTGCCGCAAGGCTTCTCCGCGGGTGGAGCGTATACGTCATACTCCAGGGCATTTTCATGAATTTATTAGAGAACACCCAATTCTCACAGACTGCGATGTTAACAGTCAAATTCATATAGGTGTGTTCCTTAGAAGATGTTCTGCAGGACAACATCTCTACTTACCCGAATAAGCCACTTGGAACACATTAAGATAAGTATCAACCTGCCATGCAGATCAGGAGAGTATTGCATCTTCACGGAATGGGATAGTTAATATAGGGATACTCTCCTCCCAGCTGACCAACAGCTTGTCTCCCACTTCTACTTCACGGGATCTCCGATCACATAGAGTGGGTTACCACTATGGACAACTCATGCGGTGGGTCTCAAACCCATCTCGATCGATACATTATCTATCACATTACGTGATAGACCCTTTGTGAAGGGATCTGCCAAGTTTTTCGACGTTTGGATATAATCCAACGTAATAACTCCGGAGTTTCTCAATTTTCTGACAGATTTTAGTCTCCTCTTCACATGTCTTGAGGACTTCATATTGTCCTTTGAACTGTTTATATTGACGATCACAGTTTGATTATCACAGTTCATCAGGATAGGGGGTATTGGTTTTTCAACCATAGGTAAGTCCATCAAGAGTTCACGAAGCCACTCTGCTTCAACAGTGGCAGTGTCCAATGCTGTGAGTTCTGCTTCCATAGTTGACCTCGTTAAGATGGTCTGCTTGCAAGACTTCCAGGAAACAGCGCCACCACCAAGTGTAAAAACATAACCACTTGTGGCCTTTATCTCATCAGCATCAGAAATCCAGTTTGAGTCACTATAACCCTCCAGTACCCTTGGATACCCGGTGTAGTGAATTCCATAGCTCGCGGTGCCTTTCAAATAGCGCATAACTCTCTCAAGCGCATGCCAATGATCATCTCCCGGTTTTGACACAAACCGACTCAACTTGCTCACAGCAAAAGAGATGTCAGGCCTCGTGGCACTTGCCAAATACATAAGCGAACCAATAATCTGAGAATACCTCAGTTGATCTCTAGCAATCCGTCGATTCTTTCGAAGCAACACACTAGCATCATATGGAGTTGGAGAAGGTGTGCAGTCGCTATACCCAAAACGACTCAAGGCCTTTTCCACATAGTGAGACTGAAGCAGTGTGATCCCACCATTCTCATCTCTCAACATCTTGATGTTTAAGATAACATCAGCTACTCCTAGATCCTTCATCTCAAAACAGCGAGATAAGAAATCCTTAACCTCCTTGATTAAATCAAGTTTGGTTCAAAAGATCAATATGTCGTCGACATACGGACAAAGAATAACTCCTTAGCCCCCACCATAGCGATAGTACACGCACTTGTCACCATCGTTTACTACAAAGCCGGCATCAGTTAATGTTCTTTCGAACTTCTCATGCCACTCCTTAGGAGCTTGTTTAAGGCCATATAAAGACTTTAATAACTTGCACACCTTTCCTTCCTGACCAGATGATGGGCCTCTAACCCCTCGTTGGTTACCCCAAGTGGAAGGTGTAAGATGCAGTGTTGTGGAAGTTTTTCCCTTAGCAAAGATGCCAAGGATCGAATCCCCAGAGACTCCTAGGTTCAACAAGTAGGTGTCAACTGCTAACGGCGCCAGATATTAGCAATCAACGTGGACCTGCACACAGATACAAATAACTTTGCTCCCAACGAGTACAGAGAGGTTGTCAATCCCTCCGGCCTTGTAGTTCACAAAGGATTAAAAGCAAATGATAGTCGTGATAGATAATGTTTGCAATAGTAAGTAAAAGTGAAAAGTAAATAGCGGATGTGATCAATGATGGTAATATGGACCGGAGTCTCATGATGTTCACTAGTGATGTCTCTCTCCCAAAAGACGATAAAACAGATATGTGAGGTAAACGAATTACAGCTGGGCAATTGACAGGACCACGAACGCAAACCAATGCTGACTACATTGCAAGAAAGGTTGAGGTTCAAAGCATGGGCGGTACGCCAAAGTAAGTAGACCGAAATCCATCAATATCTACTACAAATCATCCAACTTGATATATCTATCCAGAACATCTCGCTGGTATTAAGTTGCGAGTTCCACCCATAGTGTAAACTCAATGCAACAGACAACTGCATTAAAAGAACTTTGCGTAAAGTAAACAATCCTTGCACCCGCGGGCACAAGCACCGTTGTTTTCCCCCTTGTGGCAACAGCACATCCCCTAGACTCATGTTTCTGTCACTCAAGCTAGTCATCGAGGGGCATGAACCCACAATCGAGCATAACGTTCCCTCTTGGAGTCACTACCTACTACTTGGCCAAAGCAATAAATAACAACGGAGAACATGCAAGAATTACTTATGAACATAAATATAAAAGAGGTAGATCAAATATATTACTCAAGATCAATATGAACATAATCTCATAATCCATCGGATCCCAGCAAACTCAACATAGCAACAGCATAAGGATTACATATGTGCCTCGATCATGTAGGGCAGCTCACGAGGACTAATTAGTGAAGCACAAGAACGGGAGGAGAACATCACATAGCTACTGGTCATGGACTCATGGTCCAAGGGAGACTACTCACAACTCATCCGGGAGGCGTCCATGGTGGTGGAGAGGCTCCCGATGATGATCCTCCCCTCCGGCAGGGTGCCGGGAAGAGTTCTCCTGGTGCTCCCGATCTTGGAAGCGGCGGCGGCGGTGGAACAGAGATGAGATCGCGAGAAAGAGTTCCCGTCCCGAGGGTTTCGAAGGACGCTCTAAATATATGCCAAAGGGGGCACCAGACGGGGCTCGGGGGGCCCAGGCGCCCCCCCGACGCGGCCCGGGGGGGGGCGCCGCCAGGGCGCTTGGAGCCCTGGTGCCCCCCCCCCCCCCGGCTGTACTTCGGGCGCAAGGAAGTTTCCGGAACGCTGATTTTTAATATAATTTTTCTGGATTTTTCCTGGCAGTTCTCGTAACGTGAAAACCTGAAATACAAAAACAGCCGAAAACAGAAACTGGCACCGGGGTGCACTGGATTAGTAGGTTAGTCCAAATATGATCAAAAGTGTATGGAAGTGTATAAATATCATAGCAATATCACCCAAAAGTGGCATGGAGCAAGCAGAAATTATAGATACGTTTTGGACGTATCACCAGATACTACAAAACCATCTGGCTGATCCATGTAAATGTCCTCCTTCAACTCTCCATTGAGGAAAGCTGTCTTAACGTCCATTTGATGAACGAGAAGACCATGTGAGGCAGCCAGTGATAGTAGCACCCGAATTGTGGTCAGTCTAGCCACGGGTGAGTAAGTATCAAAGAAGTCTTCACCTTCTTTCTGGGTGTAACCCTTGGCCACAAGCCATGCCTTGTACTTTTCAATCGTACCATCAGGTCTAAGCTTCTTCTTGAACACCCACTAACATCCTACAGGTTTGCACCCATAAGGACGGTCAGTGATCTCCCAGGTACCATTAGCTAAGATGGAATCCATCTCGCTACGTACAGCTTCCTTCCAGTAGTCAGCATCAGGAGATGCATAGGCTTCTGAAATAGTCCTGGGTGTGTCATCCACGAGGTACACAATGAAATCATCACCAAAGGACTTTGCAGTCCTCTGTCTCTTACTCCTCACAGTAGTTCCATTGTCACCCTCAATAGGATTTTCAACGTGTTCCATCGCAATGGTGGGTTCAGGAATTACAGTGAATTCCTCACTAGATGGAGTAGGTATCTCCTGATTTGATGAACTCGACATATCCTTCATAGGAAATATGTCCTCAAAGAAAGTTGCATCATTTGACTCCATAATCGTATCAACATGCATGTCGGACACCTCAGATTTTATTATCAAAAATCTATAGCCGATGCTATGAAAAGCATAGCCCAGAAGAACACAATCCACGGTTTTTGGTCCAAGCTTGCGCTTCTTGGGAATTTGTATATTGACTTTCGCCAAACAACCCCAAGTACGTAGGTAAGACTAGCCATAATGGGTAGTAACATAGAGTAGTAACATGCCCATGTTACTACTCTATGTTACTACCTCTATAGTGGGGAGTAACATATGTGTGGTAACATGGAAGACTTCATTTATTAGGCCATAGACTCATCTTACCTTGATATGTGTGATGTTACTCATACTAGTAGTAACTAGCTATGTTACCACATGCCTCTCTTTCTTCATTTATTGCTTGCCACATCATCTTTTTTATCTAGATATGTGTGATGCTACTATCTATGTTACTCCCACTATGGGTAGTCTAAGAGAGTTTCAACCTTTTCCTTTCCCATTCCTCAAATGGAGTCATGGTCTTATGCTTTGTGGGAACCCGGTTTAGGACATGACACGCAGTCATTAGCGCCTCCCTCCACCATTCCTTGGATAGACCCGAAGTGTCTAACATGGTGTTAACCATATCAGTTAGAGTTCGGTTCTTTCTTTCGGCTACCCCATTTGACTGGGGTGAGTAGGGAGGCGTCCTCTCATGGATTATACCATGTTCCGCACAAAACAGATCAAATTCATTGGAAAAATACTCTCCACCACGATCGGACATAAGCCGTTTAATTTTCCGATCAAGTTGGTTCTCTGCCTCAGCTTTATAGTTTTTGAAGAAAGTCAAAGCCTCATCTTTTGATTAAAGAAGATACACATAACAATATCTAGTGGAGTCATCAATTAACGTCATGAAGTATCTCTTTCCACCTTTTGTCAACACGCCATTCATCTCACAAAGATCAGAATGTATAAGCTCTAGTGGCGCCAAGTCTCTTGCCTCTGCAGTCTTATGGGACTTGCGAGGTTGCTTAGCTTGCACACATACTTGGCACTTAGAGCCCTTGACAGTAGAGATTTTCGGAATTAAATTCATATTGGCTAGCCACGTCATGCATCCAAAGTTAATATGACAAAGTCGTGAATGCCAAATATCAGACTCATTATTGTGGCAAACATTATTAATAACTTTAGTGCAAATATCTGACAAAGATAGGCGGAACAAGCCTCCGCACTCATAGCGTTTTCCAACAAATTGTCCACACTTAGAATTTACAACTTTATTGGATTCAAAAACCAACTTAAAACCATCTCGACATAAACGGGAACCGCTAACGAGATTTTTATTGATGGACGACACATAATGAACGTTCTTCAGACGCACGGTCTTCCCCGAAGTACACTTCAGATCGACCGTACCAACACCTCGAACGATGGCATGTGACCCGTTCCCCATCAGCACGGGAGAAGTCCCAGTGGCCTGGTAAGAAGAAAACATGGAGGCGTCAGCACAAACATGTACATTGGCACCAGTGTCAATTAACCAATCAGGGGATTGAAATACTGAAAGGATGGTAGGAAAAATATCGTACCCTGATTCCTTCATATCAGTATCACCGATGACAACATTAGCGGACTTGCCGCTCTTCTCATGTTCACGCTCCTCAAAGCGGTTAGGACACTTCGGAGCCCAGTGATTAGGATCACCGCAGACATGGCGAAGTCCCTTCCCCTTCTTATGAGAATTCTTCTTGAAGTTGGTAGAATATGATGGCTTGTTCTTTGTATCAAACTTGCCTTTGCCCTGAGTTTTGTTCTTGTTGTTTTTGAACTTGTTGGGCTGGAAGTTCTTCTTATGTACCATGTGGGCACTAGAACCTCCCTCAGCAACTCGAGCACGTGTATCCTTTGCTCTCGCCTTCTCTTCAACATCAAGAGTACCAATGAGATCCGCAACGGAAAACTCATGTCTCTTGTGTTTCAGGGAAGTAGCAAAATTGTTCCACGAAGGTGGAAGCTTGGCAATGATGCCCCCGGCAACAAATTTGTCCGGCAACACACACTTGAAGTACTCAAGTTCTTTTGCGAGCGATTGTATCTCATGAGCCTGCTGTACAACAGCACGCTCATCAGTCATCTTGTAGTCATAGAATTGCTCCATGACGTACAACTCGCTGCCGGCGTCCGAGGCACCAAACTTGGCCTCGAGCGCAGCCCACATGTCCTTGCCGTTGTCAAACGACATGTACGAATCCACAATTGAGTCATCAAGAACACTCAGAAGAGCACCTTTAAAGAGGGTATCGATCTTCTCAAAAGCTTCCAGCTGTGCCGGATTAAGATCGCCCTCAGGCTTGCCCTTGGTGGCGTCATAGCAGCCCATGGTCTGAAACCAGTAGACTGCTCTCGTGCGCCACCTCTTATATTGTGCCCCCTTAAAGGCAGGCGGCTTCAAATGTGCAGCAAAACCACTCGGAGTAAATTGCCTATAATCAGGTTTTTGGATTGTTGGAAATATGAGCAAATTACTACGAGATTTAATCCGAATAAACAGAAGATAAGTCATGACTGCAGCAACAGAGATTAAACTAATCATGTGAACTAGCATAGCAGATGAACAGATCACATCTAGGGCACATACTAGAAACATGAATTCTACCACGATCTCGAATAGGAAGGATAGAATCACATACGGTGCAGCGGGAGCAGCACCGCCGGCGTTGACGTTGTCGCCCATGTCGTCGAGGATGAGGTTGCCGAGGTCAGGGAAGAAGTCGTCATTCGCGAAGTCGTCGCTGCTAGCAGTCGCGCGAGTGCGCTCCCCAAAAACCTGATCGCCCCTCTCTCGTACAGGATCACGAGAGGCGGGGTTCCGGAGGCCTGCTGTCCCTTCTCCCGGTGCACGCCCAAAGGAGGGATGGAGAAGACTTGTTTGACGGCGCAATGATCTGGAACGGTGGTGAGAAACCATACGAAGCGGCGGCGGCTAGGGTAGACGTCTGCCGAACTATATAGTGCGGGCCGGGTAGGTCGTGGGAATAAACCCCACGTCCGAGTCGTCACGATCCAACGGTTCAGTAATTAACGCGTCCGTTAATTATTAATTAATGACTCATTAATTTTCCCGACCAGCAAAAATATAGACAACGTGTATAGCTCTGTCCTCGGCTCGGCTCAATCCCGCAACCCGCAGCGCGTCTTGACGAGGCGTGGCTTGGCGAGGCGAGCGAGGAGGAGGAGCGCGCGTGTAGGTCTCCTCTTCTCATGCTCATACAAGTGGTAGAAGAGCTCACCTTATAAAGAGGTGCAAGTCTCCCTCAACTTATGAGGTGGGACTAAACTTTAGCCTCACTCACTCCACTCACATGTGTGCATGAATGGGCCAAGAGAATTTCAGAATTTTAGTTGGGCTTTGGACCAAAGGCCTACTAGCAAAAAATCCAACAGGAGCAGCCGCCAACGACTTCGGCCACCGGTCGCTGCACGAGTGGGAGGCACGCGCCCTCCACGAGGTGAACTACTCGGCGTCACCCGACATGCGCATGCCGGGCGCATGGAGGCTCAGCACCGGTGGCATCCCCATGCACCCGCCGCTCACCGACGCCGAACGCCGTGGCGACATCGCGCATATCCGGGTGTCCTTGCCGGAGGAAGCGCAAAAGCAGCCGAAGTACGCCCCTAACAACGACACTCTGTGGACAGCGTACTTCCAGCGCCGCCACGCTGACGAGCTCCCGTCCACTAACGGCGCTCCGGCGCCAAGGGGGTGCAACAACTCCGATGTCCGACGGCAGTGGTGGGGCATCCCTCGGCGCACACTACCCGTCATCCTTGAACACATTGTGGGCGGCAACGAGCCGCCGTTAGAGTACCCAACACCCTCGTTCTTGTGCCACAGCGACAACTCGTGGCTGCCGAGGCGCATGGCGGGGTCTTCCTCCTCTTCCTCCAGCTCTCGCTCCTCAGGCACGACGCCGCTTGCCATTGTGAAGCCCGGTCCGGCGTAGGAGGCGTCGGATCGCCGGCGCAGCCGCGGCGGAAGCCTCGTCATAAACGAGGGACCCGCAACTTTCACCTTTTCATGGCCAACTTCGCTTGGTCAGGCCGAAGAAGGAGCCGGCGACGCCTCCCGTAGTGGTCAAACAAGAGCACGTGGAGATGGCCGCCGACCTCGAAGCCTGCCTGAAATGGGCACGCGACGACTACGTGGGGAAGGAGATGGAGCGCCAGCCCCGCGCTCTGGAGGAGACAGCCGCGTGACGCCGAGGCCGCAAAGAGGATGGAGTCATCGTCCTCGGCAGCGACGATGAGGAGGTGCCGGCGCCCACGCCGACAACCCTGTCCGCAGCGGTTATCCGGGGCAGGGCTGCAGCAAGCACGGCGGCGTGCAGGACGGCTGCGACTACACCGTCTTCTACCAGCTCCTCGGCATGAAGTAGGTTCGGGGCGGCGGCAGCGGCATTGTTTTTCTATGTATGTCTGTAAATTTAACAAATATGAATGAAAATTGTCTAAATTTCATCCAAATTCGTGTCATTTTCTTCTAAATTTAGCTGAAATTGCATTTCAAAAACAGCATCTGGGGCCAACTTGGGGCGGCGGCTGAGAAACCAAGCGCCCCTACGGCCAAAACAATCGCCGGATAGCCCCCAGGCGGCGCCATTTCTGTCCCTGGGGCGCCGAACAGCCGGAGATGCTCTCAGTCAAAGCAATACCACCGATCCCAGAGAAGTGGATTTCGTGTTCCAAGTCCAACGCGAACCCGACTCGCGTATCAACCGGTAGCCCGTACGTGACATATATCTATACTTATACTAATTAGAGACTCCCTAAAAATTCCCACATTAATCAGAAATTAGGAACCGTTAATCTTATGGGGTCGAGTTATAACGGTGTAGATCAACTCCTTTTTTTCTTGCTTAATCTCGCATGTCTCTTTTTTGGCTCAACCTCTGTACGTATCTCTCAAGTCTTTGCTTTTGCTTTGTTTTTTCTGGCTCAGACTCTCAAGTCTCTTTCTTCTTTATTCGGTTAATAATCCAAATAAAAGCAGTTGGGATAAAGCTTCCTCTTGCCTAAAAAAATAACAAACCTACTAAAACCGCACATTGATGTCAAAAAAAAAACCGCACCTAATCTCTCACGTATGTGTTTTTCCTTGCTCAATCCCGCATCTCTCTCACGTGTATCCTAAATGTGACCCAATTTCTCACGTCTGACGTATTCCTTTTTTTTTTTTGCCTCAACCTGTGTACGTATCTCTTAGATCTCCCCCTCTTTTTTTTCCTGGCTTATAATATGTACGTCTCTCTCAGGTCTCTCCTTGCTCTACTTCAAAAATTTTTTTTACAAAAATAAAAGCAGTTGGGATCAGTTTATTTAGTGGAAGGGATCAAGTTATTATGTTGTAGATCTTTATCTTAATTCCGGAAAAGAAATTTAACTATACACCGCGATTCTCGGCGGTAGATCATTTTAAAAACACACATGCACGTACAAAGCAACTTGAAGGGGCCGATTGATTCCCGAGTGAGCTGAGAGTACACGTAGGGTACGTTGCGATTTGCCAGCCGGTTTTGTACATAGAAAAACATGCACGTACAAATCAAGTTGAAAGAGTTGATTGATTCCTGAGTTGACTGAACACACACGTACGTAAGAGAAGAAGCAAGCTGCTGGATCAATCGCAAAATAGCGTATCTTTTCTCTTGCAGTCCAAATTCCCACGTTAATCAGAAATTAAGAATCGTTAATCTCGTGGGACCAAATTATAATGGTGGAGATCAAACGTGTTTTAGTTTTACTCGGTTCAACCAATACTAGCAAAAGAGCCCGTGCGTTGCAACGGGAGAAAAAGCACAACACACACTCTTAACCCAACAATCATCACTCAAGACCACAAATAGGTCCATCTCCTTTATTTTAGCGAGACATCATATTTGTGATGCCGCTTATCCTCACACCCTCGCCGGTGGTGGACTCAGTGTTCACACAAAATTAAAACATGTTTGAATATGGTTAATCTTAAGGCGTCTCTCTCTCCCTCTCTCCTTCCTCTCCCTCTCTCTCTCGCTTTCTCTCACACTCGCCATGATAAATTTCTTGTTTTCCCCTGCGACGTTTTCAGAGTTATGCATGTGTAGTTATCGATGTTTTTTTTCCTATATGGTTATAGTGGGTGTTTATTTGCAATCCGAATCGTCACGGGTACGAAAAAAAAACGGATCGTGCGCTATAGATTATAAGTTTGAGATCGAAATTAAACAATCATGTAGATGCTATAGAGCTAACCACGATAAATAAAAGAATTTAAAAATATATGACAACTCGTTGGAATACAGTGGACGCCATGTACATTCATGTGTAGTTCAAGCGAGCAGCCGCATTGTATTTGTCTATCACACTGTCAAGCGGCTGCCACCTCAAAGTTTATCCACTCATCATGATGTGAGGCAGCGCTGAGAGATGTGTTGCGTACCTGCTAGCCTCGGCGCTGTGAGGTGCGTACCTAGGAGCCCGAGCTCGCGCACCTGCGCGCTCCAACCCCTCCGCCGGCTCATCTCGCCGAACGAGCAACACCAGTGTCGCCGCCCTGGTGCCTTACCTCCCTTCCCGCATGGTTGGCCGCCTCATATTACTTCGTCACGAAAGGACGCGGTGCCTTCCTTTCCTGAACATGATAAAGAAAAGAATTTAACATGCACACACTTTTAGAATTACATGAACACGTTTTTTAGAAGGGCATTTAAAAAATATGCACAATATTTCAATACATGAACTCTTTTTTGAACAATACAAACTTTTGAAATGCAAGTTCACCTTTTGAAAAAACACGTATTTTCTTTTTCAAAAAGCATTTAAAAAATAACCAACAGGTAAAATTAACATCATATTCAGATTTCACATGTTTTTCTAATCAAATTGCGTATATAACATGTTAAAATCGGAGTTACGGTTTAAAAGATACGGATGATTTAGAAAACAATTTGTTTGACTATAATATATTCTATACTAATATGTGTGTTTACCGTGTTGTTTCTTCTTTCCGGTTGCTTCTCTTGTTAGCTTCGGTTTTGTTCCGGAGTTGTGAGGATTCGCTCGACTGTGTTGCTTCGTCTACTTCGTGGACTTGTTCTTCTCCCTTGCGGAATCCCAGGCAAGATGACCGAACCCGGATACCATTACTATTTTTGCCTATTGCTAGAAGTCTCGATCTATAGTATTGCCTCGATGCCCATGCCTTTCTTGTCAGCCTCCTACTTATAACCATGACCATGTTTAACCACCTTACCTATGCAAACCGTTGCTTGGCTAAGTACGCTTCGCTCAGCCCTTCTTATAGCATTGCTAGTTGCAGGTGAAGAATGGAGATGCTTGCTTCATGTTGAAGTTTGGTTGGGTTATATCACACTATATATATGCTTAAAAATGAAATCATCTATATATTGGCAAGGGTGGAAGGCTAAGCCTTTTGCTTGGTGCTTTGTTCCACTCATGCCGTTAGGAACCGTATAAACCGGTGTTATGTTCCTTGATTATGCGTTCCTAACACGGTTGGGGTGTATGGGACCCCCTTGATAAACCGCTAAGTGCTAAGTCTTTTCCAGCAAGTCCCAACATTGGTACTATTTGCCTAATAACTAATAAAACTTGCATGTGGACTAGCTATCCCTTTTATTTTAATTCAACAACCCCGGGCCAGTGCTCCACATGAGTGTTGGTCCGAAACGGGGGTTCTGCGGGGCCACCACGAGGAAACTCGAGGTTTGGTAAAAACCTGTAGAATCGCCCATCCGGTCGTGTCCTGAGACTAGATACGCGCGGCTACCTATCAGGGTGTCGACACGCCGGGAGGATTTGCTGGATTAGCCTTACCTTAGTTCGGTTTAACTTGAGCACGGGATTCCGAGAATACTCGGGTCTTCCCACCTATGGAGTTGCGACTCCGCGGATCGTGGGCTTGTAATGGGTCAAGTTGGAACACCCCTGCAGGGTTTGAACTTTCGAAAGCCGTGCCCGCGGTTATGTGGCAGATGGGAGCTTGTTAATATCCGGTTGTAGATAACTTGACACAATGTTTCTAATACACTACCAGCGTGTGTACCGTGACTGTCAATTTCCGAATAGGGATTCGGGAGTTGAACACGGTGGGGTTATGTTTGACCGGCTTTAGCTAGGATCACTTCGTGATCATCTTTCGACCGAGGCACTCCTCTTCTCGCTCTCTATTACGTAAGTTAGTGCTAGTTGCTGCTGCAGACTCTTGTTGTTCCTTCACCTCTTGTTCTTCTTCAACCTTGTCCTCACCCAAGGCTTAAATAGTCATGTTACCCGGGAATGGGATTGCCGAGTCCTCTGTGGCTCACAGTTACTTCACCACACCAGATGCAGGTTCAGCCGAGTTTGAAGCAGGAGTTGGATCAGAACTTTCAGGAGTTCGATGAAGAGTTTGGCTGTATGCTTGTGTCGTTTCGATGATCAGTAGTGGTTTCTACTAGGATTCGATCCTGACCTGTGGCTTTATGTTGTTTTGGTATCTTTCTTTTGGATCTTCACCCGTAGTCGGGTTGTGATGTTTTGAATGATGTTTTGCTTATGTATTGTATTGCGTGAAGTGGCGAGTGTAAGCCAACTATCTCCTTTTGCAATTTAATCCCTCTTTTACATGAGTCGTGCAAAGATACCAAACTTGAGATCATTCTAGGATGGGCTTATACCTTTAAGTCGTGCCTCGACACGTAGGAGGTATAGTCCCATCCTGGGCATTACAAGTTGGTATTCAGAGCCTTCTCCGACCTAGAAGCCCCGACTGATTGATCGAATCGTTGACGGTTGAGTCTAGGCACACACTGAAAATGTTTTGAATCCTATATTTATATCGGAGAGTAGGATTTCTTTGCTTCTCATCTCTTTTCATTCTGGTGAGGACTCCTGACGATTACTCTTGCCTCTTCTACTTTCAAAAATTGGACCAAATTTTTTTTAGGATCCCGCGAGTATTCTGGGATTGTCTCGATGTTCTTGTGACGAGGATATTGTTCTCGATGCCTCCTGTTCCCGGGGAGTTGAGCTTCGGGGTATTGTCATCACAAGCATATCGCGGCAGTACTAAATACTTAAGACGGCCGACATCGAAAATCTCTCCTATACGGTTAGTGGCAAGATAACCCCGACATCACCCAGTACTGGGGAGGTAGTTCGAGAGTATTGCCATAGCTTGTATAGTGGATGCTTTTCGAAGGTCCGAGGTAAACAGTTTCCGAGAAAGACTGGTTATGTGTTGAAGGATGGATACACCTGGATGTAGGTTTAGAGTTGATTGCGCGGTGCTTCCCGTGTATCCCCAACACCTGATTGCATAACTGGAAACTTTCGGAAATCTATAGGTGGGTTCGTCTAGTAGTTCTAGGCATTCTTCCAACGGATGCTCGATATGAAGTTTGGGGTTCTACATTGAGTTAACTGGTTTTATGGACTTGTTCTGATCGGGAGTTGCATCTTAAAGGGTCCTTGGCTATGCTGATCCGGGGATTGCAAAACCCTTTTGTAACACGTTCCATGAGCTTTCAGCACGAAGATGTCGAACGAGGCTTCTATCTTGTATTTGTTCTATCTGTTCCTTGTTCCTTCTTTTTTATTTACCTTTTCTTCTCCCAGTGGCTTCTCGACAAGTTGATGTACCTGCGGAATTCATCCGTTCAATTCTCTGTTCGGATGATATTGTGAAGATCATGTTGCATATCTATCCTTTGTTTTTATTTTGATTCTGGTATTCGAGTTGCTTCGATGTCAAATGTTGATTCCATACCTTTCTTAATCAATGTTCTCATATTTCTATGGGAGTGCTAGTCCTTCTTGTTCATCAAGATCTTCATGTTAATCCTTTCCAACCGGTGTGCTTTCTCTTCAATTTATTCCATACGGACGTCGTTGAGAAATCCGACGTTTTGTCTGTTTCATTCATTCAAGTTGTCTTTGTTTTCCCCACCCTCCCACCCTTTTCTTCTTGGAGCCAGAAATTCTCAAATGAAATATCCATTTATTCATGTGACATTCCTTCATTCTTTTCCTTCAATGTTCTTATCCGGTGATTTATCGTGAAGATGCTCAAGAGCTTCAAGTTCATCATTCTTTGTTCTCGAATTCTTCCGGTGGATGTAATTCAAGATTTCGGTGTTGATCTTATCCTTTTCCTCATTTCACAATGCTTTCTTATTCCGGTGCACCAATTAATCATTCTCCTCTTGTTATTCATATCCGGAGTGCTGAAGATTCATAATTCCATTCTTAATCCGTTCAAGCAATTATTCTGAGAATTGTTATCTTATTCAAGCCATTAAATTCAACTGGTGCAATATCTCTTAAGCAATCTTTTCCAACGGTGATTTCTTTAGTGGGCCCTAACCCACAGGTCTTTTCCCAGGATCTTACCTGACTCTTCTATTTTTCTGGAGTATACTCAAATTCTTTTCAAAGTGTGACGTAAGAATGACTCCCATCAGTCACATGCCTTCTTCAAGATCGCTTTCAAATTCTTGTTCATCATTGGTTCAACCTTTTAATTCTTCATTCCGGAGTGCTCAACAATTCTTATGGCATTTCTCGTCGTCATTCTCAACAATTGAAGACCGAAGAAGTGTTTCTCTTAATCTTGGCCCGTTCTCTCAAGATTCGTGGTTCTAGCTTCATGCCATCCTCATTATTGTTCAGATTGTGAGGAATTCTTTTATACCATCCGGAGCATTTCATGAATTCTTTTTCTTTGTGATCCTCCGAAGGCCATCATTTCAGAAGATTCTTCGTTCTCAGTTTTCAACTTCGTCCTCCAAATATTCTTCATTGATATCTCTTCGTTCGTCTCCATATTCTTACGGTGGTTCTTTCAAGTTTACTCTTCCTTGTTATCGTATTAATTCATTTGTTCTTTCATAATCCTACCGGTGCTTCGTTGAAGATTTATCCAAGCTTGTGCGAGATCTCTCTTTAATTCTTTCCAACGAGAATAAGTTGTATGCCAAATCCTTTGGTTCTCATCAATTTAAATTGGTGAAGGATATGCATAACATAAATCTTATTCTTATTCCTTCAAGGTGATTTAATCCCTTCCTTCGGAGCTTGTTCATCATATCATATTCTCGGTTCTAAGTTGTTCATCTTGTTTTTCCGGAGCTCCAAGTTATTTCAATTATATCATTTCAAACCTCCATCTAATTCACCGCAGGCCTTGAATCATATTCTTTCATCTTTCACTTCTCATGCTTTCATTACCGGAGTTTTCATGATGGTTCATCATGTTTTAATTCATCCTTGAAGTCTTCATCAAGATTCTTGTTGGAGCTCAAGCTTTCTTCGTCATGCTTCCATTTGCAGTCCTTTCTACCTTATCTTTTCAGATGGTGTTATGTCATTTTGACAATTCCTTCATGTTTCATGATTCACGAGTTATCAAGAATGAGATATTTAAACCCATCATTGTCCTTGTTCAGGAGATCTTTCCAACCCTTCAATTTATTTGTTGGAGTAATCTTGGGTTGTATTTCACCTAAAATCTTTCCCTAAGGATTGTTGCTATTGTGGTGCTTATAAATGACCCAAGTTCTTCATTTTCCATTCCGGTGAATAAGTTTATCGTCTCCTTGTTGATATCAATCCAATCAAATTGTTTTCCATTAGTGGCTGGTTGTCACCTCATAATTTTGAGATGCTTTCCATAAGCCCACATGAAGCTTATTCGTTTCATTGTTGAATTTCCAACAATTCTGTTCAACCCTTCTTCGTAAGGATGCTCTTTCAAATGCATTCATGGGAGGAGTTGTCTTTTTCTTCTCCGTTCAATTCTTTCATTGAATTATATGCTATTCTTTCACTCCGGAGGCATTGTGATGTTGCTCTCTTCAAACCATCATCTCGTTTTTTTATCAAGATCATGTTCTTTCCCTTGCTTATCATTTAACCGGAGTATTATGTCCTCTTTCAAGCTCTCATCTTATCAAGTTTTGCCTATTTTTTCAACCGGAGTGCTGTCTGAATCTTTCTTACCCCTTGTGCCATTCTTTTAATTGTTCCGGAGGCTGTCTGTTGTTGTTTTTCATCAAGTATCACTCCATCTTCTCAAGTTCTTGCTTAATTCCTTCCATTTTCAGACGGAGTGCTGTCCAAATTATGTCATTCTTATTCCTTGGCTATACCATTGCGGTTTCTAATTCTTTTGTCATCCGTGAGCTCTTGTTTCATGTCTTTCAACTATCAAGGTTCTCGTAATGTTCCTTTTTCCTCTTTTTCCAACGGAGTGCTCTCAACTTCGTTCATCTCCGTGGTATTCTTCTTTCACTTGTTCAACCTCTCAAGGTTCCTGGTTTCACTCGTTTGTTAAAGAAGCAACTTTGTTTTACCTCTTCCTCTTCCGTTTTTACCCGGTGATATCTCTAGGATCTCGGGTCGAGATCCTCTGTTAGTGTGGGAGAGTTGTGACGCCCGAGACCGACGTCCCAGAAGATTCCAGAAGATTCCAGATGTTCCGGGGTCTCCCGTGTGTTCTTTGTGCTTGCTTTATTTATTTTGCATTGCATCATATCATCATGCCATCATGTCATATTTTTATTTTTGCATCTCAACCTAAATAAATCGTGTGGACCTTCGGTTCATTTAAATCGAGGGAAGATATCTTCTCTTTATAACATATAAAAGCCTCTCAATATTTAGGGAGCTATATAAATAAATATTCCATTGTTGGAATTACCATAACACACTTGCATATTTCCCCATGTCTATTTTCACTTCGAGCTTCTCCTTCCTTACCTTGCCAATAATTCTTTTTCCGTTGTTTCGAGGTCCTTCCAAAAACCCTCCAGCCATTTTAATTAAATTCCTCACATTTTTGTGAGCCCAGGGAATTTTACCTCATGCCCAAATTCTGTCCCTATCCTTCCTTTCTTTTTCTCTCTTCTTGTTTTTTCCCTTCTTTCTTTTTCTTCTGTAATTTGGGTAAACAGAAGAGAGCAGCCAGGCCAATAGGCCCATCTCCTTCCTCCCTCCTTGGCCCAAGGCCATTCAGGCCCAGCCGCCCAGCAGCCATCTCCTTTCTGGCCCATAGGCCCGATCTCCCCCCTAACCCTAGCCCACCTAGCGACCCCTCCCACCGAACCCCTTCGCTCCTGTTTCCCTCAGCGCCGCCGACGCTTTTTCCCTCGATCCCCTCTTCCCGACACCCTCTTCTTCCCTCGCTCGCCCGAACCCGCACTCACCTCCCTCTGCCCGATCTCCCGCATCCTCCCCTCGCACCCCGCAGACATCGCTCCTCCGTCGCCAGTTCCTCGCCCGCACCTTTTTCCCGAGCCCCATCGCTCCTCTGCGGCTCCTCTGCCCTACGCAGAGCCGCCCGTCCCTGCCCCGTCCTCCTTCGGCCGTCCTAGCCAGCAGCACCGGGCCCCTTCCTTCCCGCGCCCGTGCCCGACCCCCTCTGGTTCTCCTCCGGCCGCCCCGATCTCCCTCCGTCCGTGGCCTCCCGAGCGCCTCCGTCTCCAGCAGCACCGCGCCCCGCCAGGCCCTCGCCTCGCCTCGCCATGGGAGCCGCCTCGCAGCTCCAGCCGCGACCGCACTCTCCGGCGCCCAAGGCCGTCGTGCCTCAGCCGCGCCCCAGTACCGGCTAGGGATCCCGCCTCCTCGCCATGGTCGACGACCGCCGTGTCGGCCTCTCCAGCTCCAGCACCGGGGTCTTCCTCTCCGCGCCAAGCTGTGGTCCTCCCCGTGCTGCCTCCTGCGCACCCCGGGGCTCCATTCCGTCGACCATCAGCAGCTGCAACCACCTCGCCAAGTTGCCGCTGCCGTATTGTTGTTTTGTGTTCTGTGCTGTTGTTTTGCCAAGGACCAGTGTACGGTTTCAGGTTTTCGCCAAGTTCCTCTACGGATATGAGTACGTCTACGAACCGTGACGAGTACGGCTACACGACGATACGACCAAGTACCCCGACATCGATGACATGAACGACTACGAACGAACGACTACTCGGATCAAGTACCACTACCATCGCGAGATCGAGAACCCCCAAGTACCACGACGACCGACCCGCCAAGTACCCCTTCGGATATGTCAAGTTCGACTACCGCCACGTGAACGACAAGTACATCTACGAACGGGAACAACTACACGTCATCGCAAGTACCACGACACGTAACGTGAACGTCTACCGTCGCCGAAGACCCGTGAACAACTACTTCCTCTTCGGAAACGAGAATGACTCCTTCCTCTACGATCTCGAACCGCTCCGAGAACGTTTGTCTCGAAGGTATAACCCAGAGACCGTGACCCATGTAATGCTTGTTGTGTGTATGAAATGTTCCCCTTGTGCTTCGTGTCCGTTTCGTCCGTTGTCATGTTCCTCGGTTGCCTCGTCGCCGACTCGTGGGAATCCGGCAACGGGATCACCCCATCATCTCGTTTGACTCGATCACTCCGCCTTTGCTTTCGCATCGGTCTCTCAACGAGTTACCGGTACCGAGATGTTGCGTCGCATCATTTTCGGATCGTTGCCGTGGCACCTTTCCTTCCACCACGGTGACAAATGCTTCTTATCTCTTCATGTTAATGTTAACCTTTTAATAAATTGCATAAACTTGATCATGTCATCCGCATCATGTTAACAACATTATATGTTTAATTGTTGTTGCTTTAAATCACTAAACATGCTTATGGGGATTTTCCGGATATGTTGTTGTTTTTCCGGCCTCATTTAAAATGCCTAATAGTGTAGTTTTATTATGCTTCACCTCTTGCCATGTTAAAAACATTTAACCTTGTCTTGTAAATAACGAGAGTCAACTAAATAATTAAAAATGTGGTGTTTCGTCAATATGCAACTCGTTGCATATTGAGCTCCACTTAACTTGTAGTGTTGTTTGTGCACTTTGCCATGCCATGCATATTTAAACCGGACATGCATCATACTTGTTTGTGCATCGTATGCCATGTTTACGCTTGTGTGTTTACCGTGTTGTTTCTTCTTTCCGGTTGCTTCTCTTGTTAGCTTCGGTTTCGTTCCGGAGTTGTGAGGATTCGCTCGACTGTGTTGCTTCGTCTACTTCGTGGACTTGTTCTTCTCCCTTGCGGAATCCCAGGCAAGATGACCGAACCCGGATACCATTACTATTTTTGCCTATTGCTAGAAGTCTCGATCTATAGTTTTGCCTCGATGCCCATGCCTTTCTTGTCAGCCTCCTACTTGTAACCATGACCATGTTTAACCACCTTACCTATGCAAACCGTTGCTTGGCTAAGTACGCTTCGCTCAGCCCTTCTTATAGCATTGCTAGTTGCAGGTGAAGATTGGAGATGCTTGCTTCATGTTGAAGTTTGGTTGGGTTATATCACACTATATATATGCTTAAAAATGAAATCATCTATATATTGGCAAGGGTGGAAGGCTAAGCCTTTTGCTTGGTGCTTTGTTCCACTCATGCCGTTAGGAACCGTATAAACCGGTGTTATGTTCCTTGATTATGCGTTCCTAACACGGTTGGGGTGTATGGGACCTCCTTGATAAACCGCTAAGTGCTAAGTCTTTTCCAGCAAGTCCCAACATTGGTACTATTTGCCTAATATCTAATAAAACTTGCATGTGGACTAGCTATCCCTTTTATTTTAATTCAACAACCCCGGGCCAGTGCTCCACATGAGTGTTGGTCCGAAACGGGGGTTCTGCGGGGCCACCACGAGGAAACTCGAGGTTTGGTAAAAACCTGTAGAATCGCCCATCCGGTCGTGTCCTGAGACTAGATACGCGCGGCTACCTATCAGGGTGTCGACACGCCGGGAGGATTTGCTGGATTAGCCTTACCTTAGTTCGGTTTAACTTGAGCACGGGATTCCGAGAATACTCGGGTCTTCCCACCTATGGAGTTGCGACTCCGCGGATCGTGGGCTTGTAATGGGTCAAGTTGGAACACCCCTGCAGGGTTTGAACTTTCGAAAGCCGTGCCCGCGGTTATGTGGCAGATGGGAGCTTGTTAATATCCGGTTGTAGATAACTTGACACAATGTTTCTAATACACTACCAGCGTGTGTACCGTGACTGTCAATTTCCGAATAGGGATTCGGGAGTTGAACACGGTGGGGTTATGTTTGACCGGCTTTAGCTAGGATCACTTCGTGATCATCTTTCGACCGAGGCACTCCTCTTCTCGCTCTCTATTACGTAAGTTAGTGCTAGTTGCTGCTGCAGACTCTTGTTGTTCCTTCACCTCTTGTTCTTCTTCAACCTTGTCCTCACCCAAGGCTTAAATAGTCATGTTACCCAGGAACGGGATTGCCGAGTCCTCTGTGGCTCACAGTTACTTCACCACACCAGATGCAGGTTCAGCCGAGTTTGAAGCAGGAGTTGGATCAGAACTTTCGGGAGTTCGATGAAGATTTTGGCTGTATGCTTGTGTCGTTTCGATGATCAGTAGTGGTTTCTACTAGGATTCGATCCTGACCTGTGGCTTTATGTTGTTTTGGTATCTTTCTTTTGGATCTTCTCCCGTAGTCGGGTTGTGATGTTTTGAATGATGTTTTGCTTATGTATTGTATTGCGTGAAGTGGCGAGTGTAAGCCAACTATCTCCTTTTGCAATTTAATCCCTCTTTTACATGAGTCGTGCAAAGATACCAAACTTGAGATCATTCTAGGATGGGCTTATACCTTTAAGTCGTGCCTCGACACGTAGGAGGTATAGTCCCATCCTGGGCATTACAAGTTGGTATTCAGAGCCTTCTCCGACCTAGAAGCCCCGACTGATTGATCGAATCATTGACGGTTGAGTCTAGGCACACACTGAAAATGTTTTGAATCCTATATTTATATCGGAGAGTAGGATTTCTTTGCTTCTCATCTCTTATCATTCTGGTGAGGACTCCTGACGATTACTCTTGCCTCTTCTACTTTCAAAAATTGCACCAAATTTTTTTTAGGATCCCGCGAGTATTCTGGGATTGTTTCGATGTTCTTGTGACGAGGATATTGTTCTCGATGCCTCCTGTTCCCGGGGAGTTGAGCTTCGGGGTATTGTCGTCACAAGCATATCGCGGCAGTACTAAATACTTAAGACGGCCGACATCGAAAATCTCTCCTATACGGTTAGTGGCAAGATAACCCCGACATCACCCAGTACTGGGGAGGTAGTTCGAGAGTATTGCCATAGCTTGTATAGTGGATGCTTTTCGAAGGTCCGAGGTAAACAGTTTCCGAGAAAGACTGGTTATGTGTTGAAGGATGGATACACCTGGATGTAGGTTTAGAGTTGATTGCGCGGTGCTTCCCGTGTATCCCCAACACCTGATTGCATAACTGGAAACTTTCGGAAATCTATAGGTGGGTTCATCTAGTAGTTCTAGGCATTCTTCCAACGGATGCTCGATATGAAGTTTGGGGTTCTACATTGAGTTAACTGGTTTTATGGACTTGTTCTGATCGGGAGTTGCATCTTAAAGGGTCCTTGGCTATGCTGATCCGGGGATTGCAAAACCCTTTTGTAACACGTTCCATGAGCTTTCAGCACGAAGATGTCGAACGAGGCTTCTATCTTGTATTTGTTCTATCTGTTCCTTGTTCCTTCTTTTTTATTTACCTTTTCTTCTCCCAGTGGCTTCTCGACAAGTTGATGTACCTGCGGAATTCATCCGTTCAATTCTCTGTTCGGATGATATTGTGAAGATCATGTTGCATATCTATCCTTTGTTTTTATTTTGATTCTGGTATTCGAGTTGCTTCGATGTCAAATGTTGATTCCATACCTTTCTTAATCAATGTTCTCATATTTCTATGGGAGTGCTAGTCCTTCTTGTTCATCAAGATCTTCATGTTAATCCTTTCCAACCGGTGTGCTTTCTCTTCAA
>LR738714.1:770443232-770454613 GCA_902687465.1 Secale cereale | reverse complement strand
TAATCTTGGCCCGTTCTCTCAAGATTCGTGGTTCTAGCTTCATGCCATCCTCATTATTGTTCAGATTGTGAGGAATTCTTTTATACCATCCGGAGCATTTCATGAATTCTTTTTCTTTGTGATCCTCCGAAGGCCATCATTTCAGAAGATTCTTCGTTCTCAGTTTTCAACTTCGTCCTCCAAATATTCTTCATTGATATCTCTTCGTTCGTCTCCATATTCTTACGGTGGTTCTTTCAAGTTTACTCTTCCTTGTTATCGTATTAATTCATTTGTTCTTTCATAATCCTACCGGTGCTTCGTTGAAGATTTATCCAAGCTTGTGCGAGATCTCTCTTTAATTCTTTCCAACGAGAATAAGTTGTATGCCAAATCCTTTGGTTCTCATCAATTTAAATTGGTGAAGGATATGCATAACATAAATCTTATTCTTATTCCTTCAAGGTGATTTAATCCCTTCCTTCGGAGCTTGTTCATCATATCATATTCTCGGTTCTAAGTTGTTCATCTTGTTTTTCCGGAGCTCCAAGTTATTTCAATTATATCATTTCAAACCTCCATCTAATTCACCGCAGGCCTTGAATCATATTCTTTCATCTTTCACTTCTCATGCTTTCATTACCGGAGTTTTCATGATGGTTCATCATGTTTTAATTCATCCTTGAAGTCTTCATCAAGATTCTTGTTGGAGCTCAAGCTTTCTTCGTCATGCTTCCATTTGCAGTCCTTTCTACCTTATCTTTTCAGATGGTGTTATGTCATTTTGACAATTCCTTCATGTTTCATGATTCACGAGTTATCAAGAATGAGATATTTAAACCCATCATTGTCCTTGTTCAGGAGATCTTTCCAACCCTTCAATTTATTTGTTGGAGTAATCTTGGGTTGTATTTCACCTAAAATCTTTCCCTAAGGATTGTTGCTATTGTGGTGCTTATAAATGACCCAAGTTCTTCATTTTCCATTCCGGTGAATAAGTTTATCGTCTCCTTGTTGATATCAATCCAATCAAATTGTTTTCCATTAGTGGCTGGTTGTCACCTCATAATTTTGAGATGCTTTCCATAAGCCCACATGAAGCTTATTCGTTTCGTTGTTGAATTTCCAACAATTCTGTTCAACCCTTCTTCGTAAGGATGCTCTTTCAAATGCATTCATGGGAGGAGTTGTCTTTTTCTTCTCCGTTCAATTCTTTCATTGAATTATATGCTATTCTTTCACTCCGGAGGCATTGTGATGTTGCTCTCTTCAAACCATCATCTCGTTTTTTTATCAAGATCATGTTCTTTCCCTTGCTTATCATTTAACCGGAGTATTATGTCCTCTTTCAAGCTCTCATCTTATCAAGTTTTGCCTATTTTTTCAACCGGAGTGCTGTCTGAATCTTTCTTACCCCTTGTGCCATTCTTTTAATTGTTCCGGAGGCTGTCTGTTTTTGTTTTTCATCAAGTATCACTCCATCTTCTCAAGTTCTTGCTTAATTCCTTCCATTTTCAGACGGAGTGCTGTCCAAATTATGTCATTCTTATTCCTTGGCTATACCATTGCGGTTTCTAATTCTTTTGTCATCCGTGAGCTCTTGTTTCATGTCTTTCAACTATCAAGGTTCTCGTAATGTTCCTTTTTCCTCTTTTTCCAACGGAGTGCTATCAACTTCGTTCATCTCCGTGGTATTCTTCTTTCACTTGTTCAACCTCTCAAGGTTCCTGGTTTCACTCGTTTGTTAAAGAAGCAACTTTGTTTTACCTCTTCCTCTTCCGTTTTTACCCGGTGATATGTCTAGGATCTCGGGTCGAGATCCTCTGTTAGTGTGGGAGAGTTGTGACGCCCGAGACCGACGTCCCAGAAGATTCCAGAAGATTCCAGATGTTCCGGGGTCTCCCGTGTGTTCTTTGTGCTTGCTTTATTTATTTTGCATTGCATCATATCATCATGCCATCATGTCATATTTTTATTTTTGCATCTCAACCTAAATAAATCGTGTGGACCTTCGGTTCATTTAAATCGAGGGAAGATATCTTCTCTTTATAACATATAAAAGCCTCTCAATATTTAGGGAGCTATATAAATAAATATTCCATTGTTGGAATTACCATAACACACTTGCATATTTCCCCATGTCTATTTTCACTTCGAGCTTCTCCTTCCTTACCTTGCCAATAATTCTTTTTCCGTTGTTTCGAGGTCCTTCCAAAAACCCTCCAGCCATTTTAATTAAATTCCTCACATTTTTGTGAGCCCAGGGAATTTTACCTCATGCCCAAATTCTGTCCCTATCCTTCCTTTCTTTTTCTCTCTTCTTGTTTTTTTCCCTTCTTTCTTTTTCTTCTGTAATTTGGGTAAACAGAAGAGAGCAGCCAGGCCAATAGGCCCATCTCCTTCCTCCATCCTTGGCCCAAGGCCATTCAGGCCCAGCCGCCCAGCAGCCATCTCCTTTCTGGCCCATAGGCCCGATCTCCCCCCTAACCCTAGCCCACCTAGCGACCCCTCCCACCGAACCCCTTCGCTCCTGTTTCCCTCAGCGCCGCCGACGCTTTTTCCCTCGATCCCCTCTTCCCGACACCCTCTTCTTCCCTCGCTCGCCCGAACCCGCACTCACCTCCCTCTGCCCGATCTCCCGCATCCTCCCCTCGCACCCCGCAGACATCGCTCCTCCGTCGCCAGTTCCTCGCCCGCACCTTTTTCCCGAGCCCCATCGCTCCTCTGCGGCTCCTCTGCCCTACGCAGAGCCGCCCGTCCCTGCCCCGTCCTCCTTCGGCCGTCCTAGCCAGCAGCACCGGGCCCCTTCCTTCCCGCGCCCGTGCCCGACCCCCTCAGGTTCTCCTCCGGCCGCCCCGATCTCCCTCCGTCCGTGGCCTCCCGAGCGCCTCCGTCTCCAGCAGCACCGCGCCCCGCCAGGCCCTCGCCTCGCCTCGCCATGGGAGCCGCCTCGCAGCTCCAGCCGCGACCGCACTCTCCGGCGCCCAAGGCCGTCGTGCCTCAGCCGCGCCCCAATACCGGCTAGGGATCCCGCCTCCTCGCCATGGTCGACGACCGCCGCGTCGGCCTCTCCAGCTCCAGCACCGGGGTCTTCCTCTCTGCGCCAAGCTGTGGTCCTCCCCGTGCTGCCTCCTGCGCACCCCGGGGCTCCATTCCGTCGACCATCAGCAGCTGCAACCACCTCGCCAAGTTGCCGCTGCCGTATTGTTGTTTTGTGTTCTGTGCTGTTGTTTTGCCAAGGACCAGTGTACGGTTTCATGTTTTCGCCAAGTTCCTCTACGGATATGAGTACGTCTACGAACCGTGACGAGTACGGCTACACGACGATACGACCAAGTACCCCGACATCGATGACATGAACGACTACGAACGAACGACTACTCAGATCAAGTACCACTACCGTCGCGAGATCGAGAACCCCCAAGTACCACGACGACCGACCCGCCAAGTACCCCTTCGGATATGTCAAGTTCGACTACCGCCACATGAACGACAAGTACATCTACGAACGGGAACAACTACACGTCGTCGCAAGTACCACGACACGTAACGTGAACGTCTACCGTCGCCGAAGACCCGTGAACAACTACTTCCTCTTCGGAAACGAGAATGACTCCTTCCTCTACGATCTCGAACCGCTCCGAGAACGTTTGTCTCGAAGGTATAACCCAGAGACCGTGACCCATGTGATGCTTGTTGTGTGTATGAAATGTTCCCCTTGTGCTTCGTGTCCGTTTCGTCCGTTGTCATGTTCCTCGGTTGCCTCGTCGCCGACTCATGGGAATCCGGCAACGGGATCACCCCATCATCTCGTTTGACTCGATCACTCCGCCTTTGCTTTCGCATCGGTCTCTCAACGAGTTACCGGTACCGAGATGTTGCGTCTCATCATTTTCGGATCGTTGCCGTGGCACCTTTCCTTCCACCACGGTGACAAATGCTTCTTATCTCTTCATGTTAATGTTAACCTTTTAATAAATTGCATAAACTTGATCATGTCATCCGCATCATGTTAACAACATTATATGTTTAATTGTTGTTGCTTTAAATCACTAAACATGCTTATGGGGATTTTCCGGATATGTTGTTGTTTTTCCGGCCTCATTTAAAATGCCTAATAGTGTAGTTTTATTATGCTTCACCTCTTGCCATGTTAAAAACATTTAACCTTGTCTTGTAAATAACGAGAGTCAACTAAATAATTAAAAATGTGGTGTTTCGTCAATATGCAACTCGTTGCATATTGAGCTCCACTTAACTTGTAGTGTTGTTTGTGCACTTTGCCATGCCATGCATATTTAAACCGGACATGCATCATACTTGTTTGTGCATCGTATGCCATGTTTACGCTTGTGTGTTTACCGTGTTGTTTCTTCTTTCCGGTTGCTTCTCTTGTTAGCTTCGGTTTCGTTCCGGAGTTGTGAGGATTCGCTCGACTGTGTTGCTTCGTCTACTTCGTGGACTTGTTCTTCTCCCTTGCGGAATACCAGGCAAGATGACCGAACCCGGATACCATTACTATTTTTTGCCTATTGCTAGAAGTCTCGATCTATAGTTTTGCCTCGATGCCCATGCCTTTCTTGTCAGCCTCCTACTTGTAACCATGACCATGTTTAACCACCTTACCTATGCAAACCGTTGCTTGGCTAAGTACGCTTCGCTCAGCCTTTCTTATAGCATTGCTAGTTGCAGGTGAAGATTGGAGATGCTTGCTTCATGTAGAAGTTTGGTTGGGTTATATCACACTATATATATGCTTAAAAATGAAATCATCTATATATTGGCAAGGGTGGAAGGCTAAGCCTTTTGCTTGGTGCTTTGTTCCACTCATGCCGTTAGGAACCGTATAAACCGGTGTTATGTTCCTTGATTATGCGTTCCTAACACGGTTGGGGTGTATGGGACCTCCTCGATAAACCGCTAAGTGCTAAGTCTTTTCCAGCAAGTCCCAACATTGGTACTATTTGCCTAATATCTAATAAAAGTTGCATGTGGACTAGCTATCCCTTTTATTTTAATTCAACAACCCCGGGCCAGTGCTCCACATGAGTGTTGGTCCGAAACGGGGGTTCTGCGGGGCCACCACGAGGAAACTCGAGGTTTGGTAAAAACCTGTAGAATCGCCCATCCGGTCGTGTCCTGAGACTAGATACGCGCGGCTACCTATCAGGGTGTCGACACGCCGGGAGGATTTGCTGGATTAGCCTTACCTTAGTTCGGTTTAACTTGAGCACGGGATTCCGAGAATCCTCGGGTCTTCCCACCTATGGAGTTGCGACTCCGCGGATCGTGGGCTTGTAATGGGTCAAGTTGGAACACCCCTGCAGGGTTTGAACTTTCGAAAGCCGTGCCCGCGGTTATGTGGCAGATGGGAGCTTGTTAATATCCGGTTGTAGATAACTTGACACAATGTTTCTAATACACTACCAGCGTGTGTACCGTGACTGTCAATTTCCGAATAGGGATTCGGGAGTTGAACACGGTGGGGTTATGTTTGACCGGCTTTAGCTAGGATCACTTCGTGATCATCTTTCGACCGAGGCACTCCTCTTCTCGCTCTCTATTACGTAAGTTAGTGCTAGTTGCTGCTGCATACTCTTGTTGTTCCTTCACCTCTTGTTCTTCTTCAGCCTTGTCCTCACCCAAGGCTTAAATAGTCATGTCACCCGGGAACGGGATTGCTGAGTCCTCTGTGGCTCACAGTTACTTCACCACACCAGATGCAGGTTCAGCCGAGTTTGAAGCAGGAGTTGGATCAGAACATTCGGGAGTTCGATGAAGAGTTTGGCTGTATGCTTGTGTCGTTTCGACGATCAGTAGTGGTTTCTACTAGGATTCGATCCTGACCTGTGGCTTTATGTTGTTTTGGTATCTTTCTTTTGGATCTTCACCCGTAGTCGGGTTGTGATGTTTTGAATGATGTTTTGCTTATGTATTGTATTGTGTGAAGTGGCGAGTGTAAGCCAACTATCTCCTTTTGCAATTTAATCCCTCTTTTACATGAGTCGTGCAAAGATACCAAACTTGAGATCATTCTAGGATGGGCTTATACCTTTAAGTCGTGCCTCGACACGTAGGAGGTATAGTCCCATCCTAGGCATTACACCGGTATGCATGGCGGGCTTCTTCCGGTGATCTGCCTCGCCTTTGAAATGATCGCCTTTCTTTCGACATTATTGATTGCTCGGAAGAAATCGACGATGCCCCAGGTACACATTCTTCCTGCATCTGTCCAGGTATATACTTTGGGTGTCATCTAAACAGTGCATGCTTGCCTGGTATCCCTTGTTTGTTTGTCCTGAAAGGTTACTGAGAGCAGGGCAATCATTGATGGTTATAAATAGCAACGCATGTAGGTCAAATTCCTCCTGGTTGGCCTCATCCCACGCACGTACACCTTGTCCATTCCACAGCTGTAAAAGTTCTTCAACTAATGGCCTTAGGTACACATCAATGTCGTTGCCGGGTTGCTTAGGGCCTTGGATGAGTATTGGCATCATAATGACCTTCCGCTTCATGCATAGCCAAGGAGGAAGGTTATAGATACATAGAGTCACGGGCGAGGTGCTGTGATTGCTGCTCTGCTCCCCAAAAGGATTAATGCCATCCGCGCTTAAACCAAACCATACGTTCCTTGCGTCACCTGCAAACTCCTCCCAATACGTTCTCTCAATTTTTCTCCACTGCGACCCGTCAGCGGGTGCTCTCAACTTCCCGTCTTTCTTACGGTCCTCTGCGTGCCATCGCATCAACTTGGCATGCTCTTTGTTTCTGAACAGACGTTTCAACCGTGGTATTATAGGAGCATACCACATCACCTTGGCAGGAATCCTCTTCCTAGGGCGCTCGCCGTCAACATCACTAGGGTCATCTCGTCTGATCTTATACCGCAAGGCACCACATACCGGGCATGCGTTCAAATGCTCGTACGCACCGTGGTACAGGATGCAGTCATTAGGGCATGCATGTATTTTATGCACCTCCAATCCTAGAGGGCATACAACCTTCTTTGTTGCGTACGTACTGTCGGGCAATTCGTTATCCTTTGGAAGCTTCTTCTTCAATATTTTGAGTAGTTTCTGAAATCCTTTGCTAGGGACACCATTCTCTGCCTTCCATTGCAGCAATTCCAGTACGGTACCGAGCTTCGTGTTGCCATCTTCGTAATTGGGGTACAACCCTTTTTTGTAATCCTCCAACATGCGATCGAACTCCAGCTTCTCCTTTTCACTTTCGCACTGTCTCCTTGCATCAACAATGACCCGGCGAAGATCATCGTCGGGCACAACATCGTCTGGTTCCTCTTGATCTTCAGCAACTTCCCCCGTTGCAGCATCACCATATTCCGGGGCACGTAGTTGTCATCATCCTCTTCTACTTCGTTGTCTTCCATCATAACCCCTATCTCTCTGTGCTTGGTCCAAATATTATAGTGTGGCATGAAACCCTTATAAAGCAGGTGGGTGTGAAGGGTGCTCGAGTCGGAGTAAGACCTCGTATTCCCATAGATAGTGCATGGACAACACATAAAACCATTCCGCTGGTTTGCCTTAGCCACTTTGAGAAAATTATACACGCCATTAATGTACTCTGAGGTGCGTCTGTCACCTTACATCCATTGCCGGTTCATCTACTTGTATTTATATATAAAGTGTGTCAAAAACCATTACAGAACATCATGGATACATAAGTGATCAAATTAATATAAGTTCATCGTCACATTAATTATATTCAAAGTACATGCATATATAGCTCACCACGGTGGTGCCGGCGACGAGATCGGCGCGGGCGATCGACGACGGTGAAGACGGGAACGAGACGTACGACAGACCGCTCAACCTAGCCAAATCTCGGAGAAAATGGAGCTTCGAGAGGAGAAAGTTTAACTAGTGTGGCTCGGGCATTTCATCGAGCATCTCATGTGCATATATGGGAGGTAAGCTAGAGCACCACACAACTCTCCTCGCCGGCCAGAAAAAACAGAGCAGTGTGGGCTCGCCGGCGATGGGGTATATATAAGCAAACAATTGGTCCCGATTCGTTACAGGAACCGGGTCTAAAGGCCACCCATTTGTCCCGGTTCCTGTTACAAACCGGGACCAATGGGTGTGGGCCAGGAGCGAGGCCCTTTGGTCCCGGTTCGTGCCTGGAACCGGGACAAATGGGCCCAGACCAACCGGGACAGATGCCCAACGAGGCCCGGCCGGCCCCCTGACCGCACGAACCGGGACGTATGCACCCATGGTCCCGGTTCGTGGATGAACTGGGACTAATGAGCTCGAAAAGCCCGAACCAAAACCCTGTTTTCTACTAGTGTTGGAACCCATATCGGCCACAATCAACAACCATTTTAATGGTTTAAATATCAAGCTTGTCTCACTCTATTTCGTCTTCTTCAGCCACTGTCTTCATGTCTCCGCCTCCCAATCCAAATTCATCATCTATGTCAATGGCACATCTCACAATCTCCTGAAATGTAACTGCCTGAAAACCTATCAGGCAACCTCGTCTAACTCTTATCCATACTCTATCTTTTCATGAACAAGCACTCTACATGTGAACCAAAATAGTACTAGAAATGTAAAATATAACAACATAACCACATTAGCTACAAATCATTATATATGCCGTGTCCGTAAACACCTCAATCATGAAAGGAATCAGGCCGGCTATGTCAATCATTTTCAACCAATCCACCCGACATGATAAACTAATTGATCTACTCATTTTCGTTTAAATTAGGCTTATATTTATCAAAATAATAATCCTACAATACCCCATACATATGCCACATTGCCACTTTATTTTCAAAAGAAAACTTGCACTTTATCAAGCTAAACCCGGAGCTTGCCATATATAATTATTTTATACAGTCTTCATAGAACAGTATTTGAAGAGAGTCATCATAGAACTGTATATCCTTGGAAAACATTGTAATACTAAAATATAATATACAAGTCCTGCTGATGTATGTATCAATATGCAATAACATTATAATGTACTCGCTCCGTAAAGAAATATAAGAGCATTTAGATCACTACTCTAGTGATCTAAACATTCTTATATGTCATTATAGAGGGAGTATATTTTACTACATGCATATTATATTCAAATCACAAAACCGAATGCTACATTGTAGGCCAAGCCAGTTTTCAAATCACAAATCGAATGCTATATGTATATTTTTCTTCCACATTTCCACAAACACTTGAAGTGCACATCTAGCCATCAAGTACTCCAAGCAAATTAATGGAGAGACACTAGTAATGAGGTAACGACAGAGGGGGAATAATTCTTACGGCATGTACATTGGTTGATAGATAGTCTTATCTTAAGTCATGCATGTAATTTAGAGATGACAAAAATACGTTTCTACAATGAATCATCTCTTAGTCTTAACTTCAATAACTAGCTATTCCAAAAAATGTGGTGAGACATATTATACTAGAGATAATCTCTTGTCGTCTCTTAAATTTTCTTATAACTTCTCTCTCCTCCACCTCATCATTTATCCGACATGGTAATCCTAAGATAGAACCATTGTACATACCCTAAGGTAACTGTTTGAGGACGGCGCACCGGCCGAACATTGGGCCGGACGCATCCACGCACGCTCGCCTCAGCCATACACCAAACGACGCGAGGAAACGGGGCCACCCCCGCTGTCTTCAACCTCGCGCGGATCTCGCCCCCATGACGCCGCATCTCTACCCCTCTCCCCCCCGCCACGCGGATCTCCTCCATTGCAGCGTGTGGAGCAGCTCGCTGTCGGTCATGGATGTAGGTTGCGGCCCAGCTCGTCTTCCCACCTCCTTTTTCTTCCTTCTCCTCCGCCCCCTCTCTTCCTTTTTTGCTGCAACCGGCGACAAGCCATACGTCAGGAGGACCGAGGTGCCTGTGCTACAACCATGGCGACCCAGAGCAGCTGCAACCGCGGCACTGGGAAGAGTTGCAAACAGCATTTTCCCGTGCTACAACCATGGAAAAAAAAGGTACGTCCAGTAGATAAAAAAGCTTCAACCAGACAACGGAATACAGGAAAAGTTACAACCGTTTTGCAAAAAGTTTCAACCTGCAGATGAAAAAGCTTCAACCAGCAGAGGAGGGGACACGCTGGGGAGGGAGCTGCAATCACGTACTGGCACTGCAGCTGCAAACGGCAATGCTCGTGCTACAACCATGAATGCAAAAAGCTACATCTATTAGATAAAAAAGCTTCAAACCATACTTCGGAACACATGAAGAGCTGCAACCGTTTTAACAAAAGCTTCATCCAGCAGATGAAAAAGCTTCAACTAGAGATTGAAAATCTTCAGCCAGCCATTTCAAAAGTTTCAATAGATTTTTTAGGTACACGTGAAAAGTTGCAACCGTTTAAAAAAAGCTTCATCCCGCAAATGAAAAAGCTTCTATCAGAGACCGAGAAAGCTTCAACAAAAATGCTGCAACCTGCGACGATGTCATTTTTGCTGGAACCAGCGGCATCGTTTGCTACAACCAGCGACTCAATTTGTTGCGACCGAGAAATTTTGCTGCATGCATGGATCTGGTGAGAAACACGAGAAAAGACAGCGGCGACCGGCGGCGTGTGCGGCATCCAGCAGCGCGGGAGAGGCGGAGAGAGAGGGATGCAGGTGAGGGCGTGGTTGCCGGCGGGCCTGGAGGACGTGCAAGCGACAAGGAGCAGCGCCGCGCAGCGCGGGGAGGAAGAAGGAGAGAGGGGAGTCAATGCGCGCAATCGGACGGCTGCTCGCTGGATTTGGCGGCTGGGATTTGACCGGCCGAACCGCTTGGGCCGGCGCGCCGGCGCCTAGCGTCGCCCATACCCTAATGGGTTGAAATACTTTCCTGGTGTTGACGGTGAGAGCAAGATCTCATTGGCAGGATTGGGGGGTCGATTGCGGCATAGCTCGATGGGGTTGGAGAAGGTGGAACCCTAGGCGTCTGTTGCGGCAGTAGACCTTGCGCCCCTCTGCTACTGCAGCTGCTTCTCTCAACTCACGCGGCTGCTGTCGCAGCTGCTTCCCTTCCACCATGCTGCCACACTGCCACCGCCGCCGCAAAGGACAAGCCTGCCGTTGCCGCCGCGATGAACAAGCAAGCCGCTGCCGCCGCAAGGAAGAGGCTGTGTTTTGATTTTCGGCCGAGAAAATCAGATTTCGGCCGAAATTCGGCCATCTCGGCCTGGCCCGGTAAATGTCCTTATCGGTCAAATATTTTCGGCCCAATTTGAATTTTATGGCCCAGCCCAAGTTCTGGATCGTTTCCAGTACGTTTTGCCTCAGTTAAAAGGCTCAACCGTACACCCAAACCCTAAAGAATCTTACTTCATCCTACTCCTCCTGTGTGCGCCGCCGCGGCTGGTCGACCTCTGCCGGGCTGATGGCGTCAACAAGCCCCCC
>LR738714.1:770417962-770443160 GCA_902687465.1 Secale cereale | reverse complement strand
CCCCCCCCCCCGGCCCGCTCTAACATCGAGGTTGTGAGGCCTTCTGTCATGCTGCTCCATGGCGATCTCTGCATTGACTTTTCTTGCAAGATGTTTGTGTGGCCCGTCAGGTCTTGAACTAATCTGTGAGGTTTTTTGATTCTGTTTGTAATCCCCAGTACTAATCTGCTAAACACTGTATTTTGTACTTCGGAGGGTTATGCTGATAGTTAACTTTTGTTCCACTTGATTTCATTTTTTTGGCTAAAAATTTGGTTAATTTTTGGTCAAATTTCAAATTTTGGTTTCACAATTTCGTCCGAGATTTTGCCGAAATTTTTAAAATGGCCGAATTTCGGCTATCTCGGTTAGGACCGAGAAAAATCACAAACCGAAAGCCAAAACGCAGGGAAGAGGGCCCTCTCCGACGTGCCCTCCGCCTTCCGCCACTCGCTTTGACGGAAATAACTAATCAGGCCACCGGCGCCACCGTAAGGAATGCGTCGGCCGCCGCTAGGGGAGATTAGATTTGGGGAGACGCAGGAATCGTACGGTGACTTGCTTTTTTGCATATTACTCGTTGGTTGCTATTTCTGCCCTCGATACAAACTCGTGAGTGTGCAACACATAGGCCTATCGTAAGTCGTAACCAAGCATTAATTAACTAGTTGCAATTAGTACATCTACAGCCACCAAACCACTTGGTGACAAAATATCTGGTAGAAAATGGTATATTTTCCTGTAGTATAAACAGATTCACTTACTTGCTGATTACTTTCACATCTGTCATCTCCATTTTCGTTAGGAGAAACGACAGTTGAAACTCACTGCGTAAACAAGTTCAGTGTTTACTCATTGCAAGTAGACCATAGCCAAACCTCTCCAAGTAGAAAAAGATGGAGCTTACAAACAAGGTTTAATGCATACAAAATTAGATAGCCATACAAAAGGTCCAGGTTTCTTATTTCCAATACAATGTGCAGTTTTCACTAGGCGAAAAATCAGAAAAAGCATTGTAAGTGCGTGCTTCGTAACATAGTAAATTTCAGATACAGGTTTCATAACGTAGCCATCCAACAGAATTAGTGGGGTATCAAGGGCAGCTTTAAGCACATGTTCGTTTGTGCTCAGGGTAGTCTTCTGAATAGTATAGCTTTTAAGTTGTGTCGGTCGCTATCTCGATGATAACAGAAGGTAAGAATGGAGCACTCAGTGCCAAAAGGGAAGAAATAAAGAAGCGGAACTAATGCATCATCAATTTGAGATACAAGGTACATAAGTGTAATTTAGATATGGGAGGTCTGGACAATATTTCACCTGTTTTATGGTGCAACTGTTGCAATAGATTGGGAGCGATCTTGATTCAGATTTCGTAGTTGTGTTTTTTCTTTTCCACATAGGTGAAGGTGAAGGGCATTTCTCTGAAAGAGTAAGCATGATGATCTACTATGCTATGGTAATGCAAATGATCGTGGCAATATGATGAACCGAGGAGCTCTTCGGTAGCAGGGGAATCGACAATACATATACTAGTCATCTACCCATGCACCTGCATGGTCTAGATTGTATACGGATACACAATTATTTAGAAAAATATTTACATCTGATTATATGCAAGTCTGTAATTTTCAGATATCATACCACCGCACAAATTCTAATTTATTCAAACAATAAAAATAAAAATAATTGGCATGTACTTCCTCCGTTCCTAAATATAAGCATTTCTAGAGATTACAATAAGGACTACATACGGAGCAAAATGAGTGAATCTACACTCTAAACTACTCCCTCCGTCTCATAATGTAGAGTCAAAAAACGTCTTACATTATGGGACGGAGGGAGTATGTCTTTATACATTTGTATGTAGTTCACAATGAATTCTAGAAAGACATATATTTAGGAACGGATATATTATTTCAACCTTCACTATTTGCATGAGTGGTTTTTCTAGTGTAAGTGGACATGCAAGTTAGCTTTTTCCCAAATTGGGATGTATGATATTTTTAGCTTGCGGCATGAAGATTTTTTTAGTTGTACATGTCAAACTAATTTGTTTTTGTACATGAAGAAGGTACGCGCCATTTCTGGGAACTTTGATGAGGGTATTGAGGACTCTTTTTGTTTCTGAACATGGGAGTTTAAATTTGATTTTTTTATTTGTAAAATTTTATTTCGGGTACATGGTGAGAACACCTTTTTTAGGTGATTAAATCTCTACGTAAGGGTGGAATTTTTTTTTGGACAATGCTAACGCCCATATGTGTGGTGGAAGCCAAACCCGCCCACACGCCCTATAACACATAGACTGCGTCACGTCATCACATGCATGCATGTGGGAATCTTTTTGGATTTTTAGTTTTTAAAATGTTTTATATCAAAATGAAAAATCTGATTGAAGATCCGTTTTCATCATTAAATCCCTCGCGACGAGATTTTCGAAACTAGATCTCATATCAATATATTTTGATGAATTTTTTTTGTGTTAAAAGTTGCCATGTCCATTGCGCATGAATTGCCATGATGTTTACACTGAAGTTGTCATGATATGTTTCAGCTATTTTCTTCTACATTTAAAAGTAAATTTTGACATATTATTAAACGGGAATTAAGAAACTAGACTTGCCATGCACCATAAACTAAAATTGCCATGATACATGTGCTTAAAATTGTCATGGTTTATACAAAAAAATATTTTAGTGGTCAAAGTACTGGAATTGCCATCATAAAAAAACTAAAATTGTCATGCTCTACAAACTAAAATGGGAAACGTTTCCCACCCGTGCGTCGGCCGAAGCTTCGGCCGGTCGTGCGGGACGCGTTCGATCGGGCGATATCCAACGTACCATTTTTTTACTCGGGAAACAGCTGGACTAGACCATGTGGCCCGCTCCACCAAACATTCCTTATCTTTTTCTTCTTCCTCCGTCCGCATCACTTCACACAGGTTAGCTTTTTTCTTTTATGGAGTGCTGCAACCAGCCGCGGGAAATGCTACATCCGACACGAGGGATGCTACAACCCATAAACTTTTTGGCTAGAACCAACTACTGTATTTGGTCGCTGATGTTTATTTTTGCTGGAACCAGTGTTTTGTTTTGCTACTACCGGCGGCTTCATTTGCTACTACCGGCGACAACTTTTTTTTGCCACATCGTCCGCGAAGATGATGCAACCTCGACGACGGGCAACAACGTTTTTTGCTGGAAACTATGAAGTTTTTTGCTACCACCAGCTACAGGTTTGTTACCACCATACACAACGGTCGACCTATGTTTATTTTGTTTTTGGTACAACCACGTCATTTTTTTGCTGCAACCGGCAACCACAAAAGCTACATCCAGCTAACATTTTTGCTACAATGACGACAGCGGGCGGCAGCGGTAAGCTTTTTTTGCTGGAAACGGTATTTTTTTTTTTGCTACAACCGACATCGTTTTTTGATGGAACCAGCAAGAGCCTCAGGCAGGCACACGGCGAGGTACAGGGCGAGCTCAATGAAAGGTGTTGCGGCTAGTGGACGACACCACTGGAGCTGCCGCCCGGTGGCTGGCACCACCGGACCTCAGGCCATCTCCCCGGAGCTGCAACCACAAGTGCATGTTGTTGCATGCATGGAGCTGGCGAGAAACGCCGGCGGCGACCGGTGGTGACCGACGGCGAGCGGTGGCGAGGGTGGCGACCGGTGGTGACCGACGGCGAGCGACGGCGAGGGCGGCGACCGGTAGTGACCGATTGCGAGGGCGGCGAGGGGTGGCGACCGGTTGCGGTTCTCCAAGGTTTGCTACATCGGTCATCCATGGCGAGTCTTGGCCGCGGCGTTGCTTTGTTTTCTTTCTCTGGTTTTTATTGGATGCGCTTTACTTGGAAAGAAAACGATTCGCAGGATTTGATGATTAAATATAATCTAATCAAACGGCCCAGCGGTGTCCGGTTGAATCGATTGCGCCGGTGCGCCGGCGCTGATTAGTCGCCAACTGAAATTGCCGCATGGCAACTTTAGTTTAAGCACTATGGCAACTACAGTGTAAACATCATGGCAACTTTTGGGCAAAAAAAATTTCGTCGAAACATATCAACATGGGGTCTAGTTTTGAAGATCTCGTCGAGACGAATTTACTGTTGAAAACGGATTTTTAATTTGATTTTTTAATTAAAAGATAAAACAGTTTTAAGCCAAAAACCAAAAAGATTTATGCTGATGTCATCTATTCATACATGGCAAAATAAGTGGTGATGGAGGCGCGTGGGCGATGTGCAAACGCCCATATGTGTGGGCGTTAGTTTTTTCGTTTTTTTTTTTGAATTGTTTGAATTGCTTACCACATGTGTCACATGGTACGTAAGGGTGGATTTTAATAAGGCATGAGTCTCCTCTTTTTCTTGAGTTGTAATATGAAAGGTCTCTCTCTTTCTAACCTTTGACGTGGGTATTGTGTTTTTTTTTTCAGGTGTAATAACGCATGACTCTCTCATTTTTTTTGTATATACGGGTGGGTTTAATCCCAATATCTGTACGTGCAGGTCGTTGTGATCTTGTATCGTGGCCAAGGCACTCTGGCCTGGTACCAAACGTACTCTGCCGCCGGCTGAATACAGGTTTCCAAGATCCAATCTTGCCATTGTACTTTCATCCCGCCGAAGCCTTTCCGTCCTGCCAGGTATGCCGGTGCTGCTAGCTAGCTACCCTTTCTTGCATGTAGTTGGGGACTGGTTGCATCTACGTGCACGCGATCTCTGTTGACTTCTCTTTATTTGTTGTGTACGCAGACCCTGCTAGGATGGGTCGCGAAAGGCCGAGCAGGTTTGATCAGGGTAAGGATGATGCTAAGACCTCGAAGCTTCATGCCATGGGCGAACCCGGAGGCTCATCAAGCAGCAGACGCGACAAAGATCGGTCAGCTCCTGCGCCGCCTAGCCGGTCCGGCAGCAAGTCCAACGAGGTGGAGTACGTCCGTTCATCGCCCACGTTAGCCCAGCAGGTAGCACAGGATACCAGGTAAAAAAAACTCTCTTGCCTTATAAATATAGAGCCCATATACAATGAGACACACCTAATTTTCTTGGAAGCACACTCGGCCGTATAACCAGGCTCTGCCCAACATCACGCAAGTGTAGCCCAGCCGTAGCAACTTGCCTGCTCAACGATGTGCTTCGTTGGCTTGCTCTTTGGCCTTCGTCTGTATCCCCGTACGCCCTGCTCTATTTGGTAACCGAAGTGCTGTGCACACGACCTGTGCATACACGATCCACACACGACATGATTTGGGTCCTAAAGATTTACAAAACGAGGCAACCCAACGGTGCGTAGTTGTGTTGTAGTGCGCAGAGTGCATGAATTTATCGTGTGTAGCAGTGTTCATTTGGTAATTGCACTATTTAAGATAACTAAGGACGGCTGGAAGCGACACCATGTCCAGTACTCCCTCTGTTAACTAATATAAAAGTACTTGAATGTTCAATTTAAAAATGGCTTGATTTCCAGATTATGATCATTTAATTGTTAGATTTAGAATTGTTTTGTTGTCAGATTACAAAACATTTCCCCCGAAATGAAAGAAGACTACAAAACATTCGGTTGTAAAGTTTTATACATGCTTAGTTGTCATATAACAAGTACTTAGTTGTCGGATTTTGAACATGCTTTAACTGCCATATTTTGAGTATTTAGTTATCAGATTTTCATTATAATTATTGGTACATAATTGACAAATTATTTGGGGGAAAGTATATAAAAAATGTTTGTTCATTTACAAAATTATAAATATTTTACAAAAGGGTGGACATGCAACTGGTCGATAACCCCTCTCCCGCCGCTATTTGCAGTCATGTTGGGGGACATGAATCTGTTTTATAATAAAACCGTGCAATTGTAATTCAAGTATTATGTACGCGCACATGATTCATAGTTCTTTTCTGTCATGAAAATTTTAATTATCTGAATAAATTACATATTTCAGGAGAAGCTCGGTTTATGGAAAGTTTTCTAAAAAAGAGGAGAACCTCAGTGCAAGATGAAACTTTTGGTCCATCACACAAACATAATCAAAATGACGGCTCAGTCCCGCCACCATGGGATGGACAAATTGATACCTCACCACATGAACAGATTGATGTTCCGGCCCCTCCATCACCACATGGACAAAATGATGCCTCCACACATGAACCTAATTCTGCCAATACTACGAGGAATTCATTTCAAGTTGAAGAGATCAATTGGGTAGAAGAAATTCAATTCGACCGAGGTAAAAGGGTGACCTTTGATCTAGTGTTGCATTTTCTCATCGTTGGTTTTACTTTATTCATAATTTGGACACTTTTATTTTCCATTAATGTTCAATTTCCTACTATCAACTAATATTTCAAGTGTAGCTCTTTATTTTGGATCTTTGGTAAGCATACACGCGGTTATTCTAGGTATATTGTATTGTTAAACGTGTTACTTTTAACTATATTAGTACTTGATATCAAAATATATGTGATTGACATGGGACCCGGGGTCAGTTTTGTCGTGGGTCCGCCCCTCGCCCATGACCCAATCACAGTTCAAAACAGGGAACGGTCATTGCAATTGACTCCAATGCTCCGCTTGATATCCCTGAGGTATATAAAAAATGTCTATATACCTTGTCTTTCGTACGACTATCTTCATCTTCCTGCACACGCGACAAGTTTGAGGATGTGCTGACGTACGTGACAAAGAGTGATGGCGTGCATCGACTCTTGGGTAGGCCGTCGGATGATGTATCGGTCTTCTTTAGTGGCGAAGTCCACATCTCCGGCGAGGGATGCACATGTGGTGCAGCTTGCACCGCCGTTGATGTGTGATTAGGTACGAAGTCCGTGCATCTGACGACAGACGATCCGGCGGGGAAGTCCTCGTCCCCGACGTCAACGACTGGCGCTAATGAAGTGGACAAAAAACGGCCATGCCTAGGTCACCTCTTAGTGGTAAATGTAGCTCTTGCCACCTTGCAAGTCATTCGGAACAGGATCCTCTTTTTGATTCTCCATTTGTTTAGTTTTTGAAGGTGTCACGGATCGCGACCAACTTAGACGACTTTTGCTCTCCCGAAGCAAAAAGAACTACGGGCATTGGTGACAAAGCACAAGGAGATCCTTGCCAAGGAGAGCGTCGTGTTTGAGAGTATTAAGGCTCCTCCGACTCAACAAAATTTTACACCCATTCTTGTCCTTCCAGCAAAAAGTACATCTCCCGTGAACTCGCAGATATTGAAGAGGCGCTGAGGGAGAGGCAGCTCCTTAACAAAAAACAAGTTATAGAAATGACCACATCAGCGATAGGCCCTGGAAAAGCCGCTATGGAAGCGGGACCCGCCTAATCTCGAGGGTCACCTCCAACCTGTGGTGGCTCAGCTTCGATGGCTTGGAAACTCTCCTCTTGCATATGCTCATGTACCCGAGCGAGTGCTCTCTCTAATCGGTAAACATGATGCATCTCGGGAGAAGATTGCTTCTGGACGCCACAGTCTTGAAGAGGATGGGCCACACCTAGAAGAACGGCTCGCCGACCTGATGTACGCCCGCAACCGGCAGCAGAAACATGCTGAAGATCATCGAAGTATGACCGAGGGACATTGTAGGCTCGCTGAGGATAATAAAACCCTTGCCGAGAAGCACGCGAAGCTGGTGGTGCAAGCTGAGAAGTGCGTGGAAGTCCTTGCTAAGATGACGACTTCTTGTACCCAGCACGTTGATGCTCACAAACATGCAGTCTAGGTCTCTTCAAAGGAGGCTGACTTGTATGTAAGACATCGAAAAGAGGCGGATGCATTTTTGGCGGCTAGCTTACAAGTAAGTCTCGTCAGAACATATCTGGAATGCATGTTCATGAGCTTTAAGGTGCTGGGTGCAAGAAGTTCTCATCTCAGTCAGGACTTCCACGCGCTTCTTGGCTTGCACGGCCAACTCCGCTTGCTTCTCAGTAAGGACCTTATTCTCCCCAGCAAGCCTACGATGTTCCTCGGCCATCCTTCGATGACCATCGACATGTTTCTCCTGCTTGCTGCATAAGAACGCCAGGCTGAAAAGTCGTTCCTTTAGGCGCAAGCCATCCTCCTCAAGGCGGTGATGTCCAGAAGTAATCTCCACAAGAGTCGCATCAATCTTACAGATCAGAAAGAGCACCCGCTTGGGTGCGGGAGCATCTTCAGAAGGGGTGTCACCATGCCCTCGAAGACGAGCCACCACAACTTGGAGGTGGCCAATCAGGACCTCGAGACCAGGCGTCCCGCTCCCATAGCGGCTTTTCCATGGGACTATAGCGGATGTGATCATTCCTATTACTTTGTCCTGTTTGGGAACTTTGCCGTCTGCCAGCAGACGACAAAGACCTTCAAATCTTTGCCATCTGCTGGCAGACGGCAAAGTGCCCAAATAGGCAGCCCAGTGTTCCCAGTTTGTACAGGTAGTTGCCAGGTGGCCTCTTCGCAGACGACAAAGAGGCTATATATCCCTGTTTTTTTAATCCATTTAATTTGACAGGATTTCATACACAGATATACATACGCACATATCCAACATATCCAACAACATATAACATCATGTCCAACAACATATTTCATCAAATCCAACATATCCAACAACATAGTTCAACAAAGTCATAACTAACATATCCATATATACATACATATCAAGAAACAAGTTTCCGAGGACAGCATATCCATATAGACATACATATCCAAACAAGTTTTCATAAACAATAAGGAAGCACCAGAAGAATAGTACACTCCATCAATGCAAGCTTCCTCATCTAAAACAAATCTGCAAATTGGGAAAGATGAAAGTTAGAATAAGAAGAAGAAGAAGACTAGCTAGAAGAAAAGGAAGAGGAGGAGGAGAAGAAGAAGAAGAATTTATCTTCTCTTTCTTTCTCTCCTCTCCTATTCTTTATCTTCTTATTTTCTAACTAATGTAGGTAAAATGTCATTTTTGGGCTAAGTTAGGTAAAAAATGCTAAGTGTGTAGGTCAATTTAGAGGAGGAAAAGAAGAAGAAGAAGAAGAAGAAGAAGAAGAAGAAGAAGAAGAAGAAGAAGAAGAAGAAGAAGAAGAAGAAGAAGAAGAATCATCTTCTTCTTCTTTTCTTCCTCTTCCTTGATTTTCTTACATTTGCCCCAGTTGTCTGAGAGCGCCAAGTGGCGCTGATCGTTTCCATGTTTTATCATGCAATTGTTGCCATGGGTTAATGCAGCATCGATTGGGAACAAAACTGTGATTTATAGGTGGGAGCTATGGGCCCAGATTTCCGTTGTTTTATCATGCAATTGTTGCCATGGAATGGTAGCTTCCTGATTTGAGGTTCCCATGTTTTCTTTTCCATAGACGTGGACGGCTGATACCATCATTAAAACGGAATTTTTGTGAAACACGATAAGCATGATGATCTTCCATGTCATAGTAATGCAAATGATCGTGGCAATATGATGACCTCATGAGCTCTTTGGTAGCAGGGGAATCGACACTATTTATATGCAACTGGCGCTTCTTCCACCACCACACAATGCACAGATGGAGATCCTTTTTTGGCTGGGTGAAAGGTCCATGCTCCACATTGTTTCCGAGATATTTGAGTAAACCAATATAAAAAGTATATTTTGCTTCATCGAACTTGTGAACCAATAGAGAGTGCGTCCGCTGAACCAGCATGCCGAATGATCGGAAGGAGTCGATGGAAGAAGCGACGAGTGATTTGTTGGATTTTTGGGGGAAATTCGAGATAGTTGAGAAGATAATCGCCTCTACTTCTAGTGAATTTAAGAAACTAAGTTTTTTGTCAAATTCTTTCTTACTCTTTATTCAGATGGAAACAACAAATATAACTAGATCGATTACAGGGAGTAAAGCATGAGGTAAATGGCCTAAACAAAGGCCCTGGTTTAACTAAATTACATTAAACAGTAATTAAAGCAATAAGATAATTAACAACGGCCATTGGATCTCGTGATCACAAGTTCACCGGGTTTTTTTTTTTGGATTCCTAGAATCTTTTTTTTTTGTCTGCCCTTCACTTGTGTTGCTCTGTTGGATAACTGAGGGATATGTATATGTTCAGAGTCCTCTCCTGCTAGAACATGACAGGAGTCCATGTGAAAGAAGTGTCCTAAGAGTCAATTTGGAAATTATAACAGGAGTCCATGTAAAAGACTCCAGTTGTATAAGAGCATCTCCAACAGCAGCGCGACGCGCCGCGCCCAAAAATCGCATTTGCCGCACGCGCTTCGGCTGGTTTGCCGCGCCGCGCCGCGCTGGCTCCAGCGGCTGCTGTAAAATGCAGTGCGCGCGCTCCGCTACAACAGCGCGCAAAAATGCAGCGCGCGCGCCGCTACAGCAGCGCCAAATATGGCATTTGGACACAAAATGAAACATTCAATCAAAATGCAATGAACATGTGAAATTTAACAAGTTGATGATGAATACATAAAAAGTCGCCCACAAGTTCATCCAACCAAGTCCAAATGCAAACCAAGTTCAAAATACAAGTGCAACCAACAAAGTTCAAGACATATATAAAACACATCAACCATCTTGCTCGTCTTCTTCGTCTTCTTCCTCTTCTTCCGCCGACGATTCTTCCTCTTCTTCCGCCGATGAATCTTCCTCTTCATGACGCACCGCATCACTTGTAGCTCCGACGTGAGGCACATCGAAAGGCATGGACGGAGGTGCACCCATGCCTCCCATGGCGGCCGGAGGTGCACCCATGTCTCCCATGGCGGCCGGAGGTGCACCCATGCCTCCCATGAGAGAAGCAAAACTCATGGCACCCATGCCTCCCATAACGTTGGAGGGTGCTCCAATGCCACCCATGGCTCCCATAGCATTGGAGGGTGCTCGAAAGCCACCCATGCCTCCCATGGCGGCCGGAGGTGCACCCATGCCGCCGAAGCCACCCAAGCCTCCAATGGAGCCGAGGCCCATGCCACCCATGCCGCCGCCGAGGCCACCGCCACCCATGCCGCCGAGGCCACCGCCGCCACCCATGCCGCCACCCATTGTGTTGATCATGGCTCTTTTTTGAATCAAGACTTCTTGACGGGCAAGGTTGACATATTCCATTTGCGCTTCATTGAACAAAGATGTGTCCAAGAAGAACAAATTTTTTTCCCATTCCATCAACCTAGTTCGCTCCTCCATGGCAACCTTCCTCTCCTCCAATACCACTTTCCTCTCCTAGTGCGCATCCATGGCGGAAGGGGCGCGAGCGCCGGCGCGCGCGAGTGGAAGAAGAAGGGAAAAAGGGAAGTTCGCGCGCGCGCTCGAGTGTGCCGCGCGCGAAAGTGGACGCACCAAATCAACAGCGCGGGATGGGGCATTCACCAGCGCGTCCAACTCGTTTTAGCGCGCGCACGTTTTTTGCGCGCCCGCTGGAGCTGTGCGACGCGTTGCGCGCGCGCTAAAATGGCGTTTTTTCCGGCGCGGTGCTAGTATAGCGCGGCTGTTGGAGATGCTCTAAGGCAAGTTCCAAATCTTGTTGGGTTAATCTTGTTGCAGTATTATTTTGTCATACATTTGATGAGTCAAGCATGTGTGGTTAGGATTACGCTTGTGTTAAATGCTCAAGTATTGATGGTCAAGAGTTTGTTAGTCCTAGCCGGCTGCATGCATGCTATTCTGGCCGTGTCATGTGGCCGTCGTGAAGATGCTGCACAAAGTGTGTGCGTGTGAGTAACTAGGGCTGAGTTTTTTCGAGAGCACACAAATTGTGTGCCTTAGCATTATAAAAGATAGAGAATAAAATACAAGAAGCTTACACCACATCCCGGCAAGAAGCAAGAATCACTCCAACTCCAACGATCACAAAACAACCAAAACACAAGAGATCTTGCCCTAAGAAATCTGACAAGGCCGTGTCTCGACCAACATCGATCACTTCCGAAGAGCAACAACTCAAAAGAACTCTCCTTGCCAACGCACCAACCACCCATGAGCGCCTAAAGAGAGTTGGCAGGTGGGTGGCGGGACTCGGGCAACTCTGTGAAAGAAATCATCTTGGAAACACCCGCGATGGCGTACATAGCGCCGTTGAAGAAGAATCCAGAGCAGCAGCGAGCACAAAGGAAACACAACAAGGAACCTCCAAGCCCTCCTCCAACAAATGATGCTTCCAGCGAAGGAACGACGCCAATGACGCCATCATCACCGATTCGGACACGAATCAAGGCTTTCCCTAGAGACAACACACCAAATCAGAGGGAGCGAGGTGTTGACGCACCACACTGACACCTCCAGGAAGGTGAATGTCACCCACAGGTGCCGTCGCCGCCGGCACCGACCAAAGCCGGGCAGGATTTTCATCCGTATAGCCGCACACCTACAATCCAACCCATCAGAATGGGGCCGCACCATCCAAGTTGATTGATCACATCGCTACTGCCACATCACCTTGCGGAAGGAGCCACTTGTGAACAGCCGCACCAACGCCAGAATAGCCGGCACCACCCGGCCAAGCCGCACCGCATCTGCCAGCACCACCAAGTGCCCAGCAGCCTCCGAGGGCGTCTACCTTCTCAACACAACCACCACCACCGGACAGGGCTGCCACCAGAGCCTGGACGCGCTGCGCCACCAGGAGTTCCGTCGAACGAGATCCTATCTGGAATAGGGACGGAAGACGGGCCGCCCAAAGCTGTTACCACCCAGGCAGCACCACCGGACGAAGCAAGCCCACCACCGCCACCTCCGCAGAACAGGGCTGCCACCAAAGCCTAGGCACACCGCGCCGCCAGAAGCTCCGTGGACGAGATCCCGTCAAGGGAAGGGGGAGGGGCCGTGCCGCCCAAGTCGGTGCTGCTGCGCTTGCCAGATCTGGGCCGCCCGGACCTCCCGAACGCCCGCACTGCACCTCCGTGTGCAGTCGAGCTGCGCCGTAGCGTGCCCTCTAGGCACAGACGCCCCGCCCAACGTGCACCCTCCAGGCGCCAGATCCGCGCCCGTGTCGCGACCTGCGCGCCAGAACCATCTCGTGTCGCGACCTGCGCACCAGCGCCTTCCTGCGCCGCGCCATCGACTTGCCACACTGCCATCTTACCGCACTGTCTCGACTGCTGCGACCCCACGAACTCCAGCCGAAGCCAACGGCCCGCGTCGTGAAGCCCAGAAACGGAGGTGGAGAGGGGCCGTCGTCGCGACGGGCTTTGCCCGGCTAACCATGCCGGAAGTGGCGAGGGGAGAGGGTCAGGAGGTGAGAAACCAGTGATAGCGGCTAGGGTTTACTCCCGGGCCGCCCACAGGGCGACACGGGAGTCGGGGAGCGGTTCACTAACTAACTAGCACTGATTGATTACTGGATCAGGTTGTTCACGCAGAAGTGTGTGCGTGTGTGTGTGCGCACGTGCTAGATGGTGGGCCAGTGGCTTAGTGCGTGTGTGGGATGGCCGTGTGAGTCGGCTGTTTAAGCCGCATGTAACTATTGTGTTTCGTACTGCGAAGAAATACAAGAGAAGGCACATGTGTGTTGACTATCGTTGCCCTAAATACGATGTCCTCACTTCACAGCTTGGACACCGATCCTTCGCCGCATCTTTATAAACTTCAAACGTCCTAAAGACCTGGTTAGGATATCTGCAAGCTGGTCGTTGGTGTAAACATAGTTGATGTCGATCTTGCTTTCTTCCATACACTCCCTTAGGTAGCGATATCTCGTATCGATGTCCTTGCATCGACCATGATGCATTGGATTCTTCTAGAGAGAAATTGTAGACTTGTCATCAACGTTGAGCACCACTCGTTTCGGTTCCTTACCTGTGAGGTCACCGATTAGCCTTCCTAGGCACACGCCTTGACACACCACGGTTGCAGTCGCAATATACTCTGCTTCACGAGATGATAATGTGACCACCTTCTGCTTTTGTGATAGACAACTCACTATGGTTCCTCCCAAGAAATATGCCACGCCCGAGGTACATTTACGGTCGTCCACATCTCCTGTCATGTCACTATCACTATAGCCAAGTAGCTCCACCATCTCCTTCTTCTCTATCAAATAGACACAACCGAAGTTTGATGTCCCTTAGATATGCCAGAGTATATTTTCCACTGCTGTCCAATGTTCCGTCGTGGGTGCTTCCATGAAGCAACTCGTTATGCCAACGGAATAGACCAAGTCCGATCTTGTATTTGTGAGATATCACAACCTTCGGATCACACTTCTATACTCCGTTGCATCGACCGCGGGTGCTTCACATTTCTTGCTTAGTGTAAGACGAGGCTTCATCGGAACATGACTTGGATTGCAATCTTTCATGCCGCAGCTTTCAAGTACCTTCTTTGCATATGCCTCCTGGCATATTGTGATCCCCTCCGGCTTTTGATGTACCTCGATCCCAAGGTAATAACTCAAGGGCACTAAATCAGTCATCTTGAATAACTTCTTCATTTGTAGCTTGGAGTTTGCAATCACCTCTTCATCTCCTCCAGTTATCAACAGATCATCAACATAGATTGCCACTAGTAGACGATCCTTGTCTTTACCTCACTTGTACATTGCATGCTCTAGTGGGGCTTTCTCAAATCCAAGAGAAATCAATGTACGGTCAAGCTTGATATTCCATGCCTGAGGAGCTAGCCGTAGCCCATGCAACGGCTTGTGTAGCTTCAATACCTTGTGTTCCTGATACGTCCAAAACGTATCTATAATTTCTGCTTGCTCCATGCCTCTTTTGGGTGATATTGCTATGATATTTATACACTTCCATACACTTTTGATCATATTTGGACTAATCTATTAACTCAGTGCACCCCAGTGCCAGTTTCTGTTTTCTGCTGTTTTTGTATTTCAGGTTTTCCCGTCACGTAAACTGTCAGAAAAATCCCGGAAAAATCATATAAAAAATCAGCGTTCCGGAAGCTTCCACACGGCCGAAGTAGGGCCGGAGGGGGGCCACCAGGGCTCCAGGCGTCCTAGTGGCGCGGCCCCCCTCCTGGCCGCGGCGGGGGGGCGCCTGGGCCCCCCAGGCCTCCGCTGATGCCCCCCTTTGGCATATATTTAACACGCGTCCCGAAACCCTCGAGGACGGAACCCTTTTTCGCGATATCATCTCTGTTCCGCCGCCGCCGCGCTTCCAAGATCGGGAGCACCAGGAGAACTCTTCCCGGCACCCTGCCGGAGGGGAGGATCACCACCAGGAGACTCTCCACCACCTTGGACGCCTCCCGGATGAGTTGTGAGTAGTCTCTCTTGGACCATGGGTCCATGACCAGTAGCTATGTGATGTTCTCCTCCCCTTCTTGTGCTTCACTAATTAGACCTCGTGAGCTGCCCTACATGATCGAGGCACATATGTAATCCTTATGCTGTTGCTATGATGAGTTTGCTGGGATCCGATGGATTATGAGATTATGTTCAGATTGTGTTTGAGTAATATATTTGATTTACCTCTTTTTATATTTATGTTCGTAAGTAATTCTTGCATGTTCTCCGTTGTTATTTATTGCTTTGGCCAAGTATTACGTAGTGACTCCAAGAGGGAACGTTATGCTCGATTGTGGGTTCATGCCCATCGATGACTAGCTTGAGTGACAGAAACATGAGTCTAGGGGATGTGCTGTTGCCACAAGGGGGAAAACAACGGTGCTTGTGCCCGCGGGTGCAAGGATTGTTTACTTTACGCAAAGTTCTTTTAATGCAGTTGTCTGTTGCTTTGAGTTTACACTATGGGTGGGACTCGCAACTTAATACCAGCGAGATGTTCTGGATAGATATCTCAAGGTGGATGATTAGTAGTAGATGCAGATGGATTTCGGTCTACTTGCCTTGGCGTACCGCCCATGCTTTGAAACTCTACCTGTCTTGCAACATAGTTAGCATTGGTTTGCGCACATAATTCTGTCAATTGCCCAGCTGTAATTCGTTTACCTCACATAGTTGTTTTATCGTCTTTTGGGAGAGAGACATCACTAGTGAACATCATGGGACCCCGGTCCATATTACCATCACTGATCACATCCGCTATTTACTTTCTGCTTTTACTTACTATTTGCAGCAATACCTATCACTATTATCACTTGCGTTTGATCCTTTGTAAACGACAAGGCCGGAGGGATTGACAACCTCTCTGTACTCGTTGGGAGCAAAGTTATTTGTATCTGTGTGCAGGTCCACGTTGATTGCTAATATCTGGCGCCGTTAGCAGTTAACACCTTCTTGTTGAACCTAGGAGTCTCAGGGGAAATCGATCCTTGGTATCTTTGCCAAGGGAAAACTACCGCTACACTGCATCTCAAACCTTCCACTTGGGGTAACCAACGAGGGGCGAGAAGTCATCAGTTCCTCTCCTTCTTAAATGTACCCTGGTGGTTGCTTCACATATAATTCTTCTTCTAACTCCCCAGTCAAAAAGACGGAGTTCACATCCATCTGATGTATCCTCCAAGATTCTTGAGCTGCGAGAGCTACGAGTAGTCTCAGCGAGTCCATCTTTGTAGTTGGAGCAAACACTTCTTTGATGTCCACACCTTGCTCTTGCACATATTCTTTAGCCACGGCCATTGCCTTATGCTTCACCAAGTTCCCTTCGGCATCCTTCTTAACTTTGTACACCCACTTGAGCTCTATGGCATCTTGTCTGATGGGAAAATCCACGAGTTCCCATGTATTGTTGTCTCGGATCGAACTCCATTCTTCATCCATAGCACGACGCTAATACTCTTTCATAATCGCCTCTTCAAAATTTCCCGGTTCCTCGATCTGCAAACATCGTTGCCCTTTACTCTTCATCTTCACCGAATATATTTGAAGTGCTACCTTTGGAGAGATGTCCAATGCGCGTTGCATGCATACTGATGTATGTGGCTGTTCCGTCGTCTCCTGTGTCGTTGGAGGTGACGCCACATTTTTTGGAGTTGCCAAATCTCCTGTTGCTGGTGTTTCTGGACCTGCTGGTCTGTTTTCTGGGTGTTTCGGCCCATTACTTTTTTCTGGACCGCTCTCATCCACTAGTCCTCCACGTGATGGTGAACTCCCACCTGCACTATGTTCTGAACCAAGTTGCCGATCCTCAAGTTCTTGAAGCATTGGCTGTGCGGGAGGTACTAGCCCTCTCGGATGATCTATACATAAGGCGTATTCATGTGGCCTCGGACTGCAAAGTCGTCATTGAAGACATCCAAAAGGAGAATGCACCCAGCTATGGAGCAATCATACATGAAATATTAGTTCACTCTTCGTCTTTTGATTTTTGTAAATTTATTCATGAATTTAGGAGCTCAAACTTTGAAGCTCACAATCTTGTGAAGCAGGCGCTTTCACTTGGGGGTGGCCGCCGTGTCTAATTAGGCCACCCCGGAGATCTTCCTTCCGTTCATGTAAACATTGTGACGACTTAATAAAGCTTCGCGAGTTTGCCTAAAAAAAAATGCACCTTGCAAATTTTCTGGGATTTGCACCCCTTCTCTCCATGAATGGCCACCACGTTGCGGTTGACTCTTTTCAAAGAAACTTGCTGATGTACACTTGTACCAGCGACTACGTGATGATAGGCTCCCTTGTGAGAATCTTGCTGCAACCCCCCTGCTGGATGGACTGCTAGCAACCGGTCCGTCCGCTGAGATGAGCGCGCTAGCTAGCAAAGCTGAATCGGCCGCGTAGGTGACGTGCCTCGTCTCGGCCGCCTGCTCGCGTGTACCAGCTAGCTTGCCGCTCGTTGCGATGCACACAACGCTGCTACCATCTGGACTCGCGACGCTATCCTCTGACGGGACACTCACGGGCCTCACCGTTGCACTGTCCAACACAACGCGACGTTCGTCTGGTTCGAGTACAACTTGCCGCATGTCGCGTTCTTCTAGCATGACCACTCCATCACGCGTCGTGTTGTGATCTTCTGGCGACACGTCTTCGCCGTCTTCTAGCGCGATCACATCATCACGTCTTGTGTCGTGGTCTTCTAGCGCTACAACCTCGCCTATATTTACTGACATGACCACACCGTCATGCCTTGTGCCGTGATCTTCTGGCGCCACGACTTCACCTCGGTTTACTAGAGCAGATGCACTCGGCTGACCCGTGTCCAACTAACCAAAATTATCTGGATCCTCCTCGTCTACTAGCTCACACATCAGCATCATATCCCCGCCGTCTCCTTCCTCGACCATGAGCGCCTATTGCTTCGGTGCTTCCTCGCAGTTAGCCTTGAAGTGACCGAGGTGGCCGCACTTATGACACCTCACTTTTCTAATGTCAAACTTTCTCCTCGGTGGTGCAGGCGCATCCTCGTCGTCCGAATCGGCGAAGTTCTTTCTCGCCGAGCGCTGCTTCCCTTTCACCTTCTTCTTGCCACTGCTCGTGGATTTGCCTTGCTTTTCTTTCGACATGGCGATCCATTGCGCCTTTGTTAGCATCAGGTGCTCGCTCGCCTCCGCGTCGCCGAAACTAAGACTAATTCTCTCGTCGTGGGCCCTTGAACATTCCGACGAGATCCTCAACCGTGAGAGTTTGCAGGTCGAGACATTGCTTGATCGACATGACGATCTAGACATAGCGTGCTGGCGCGGCGCGCAAAAATCATCGGACGATCGCAACTTCTTCTAGGGTTGAACCATAGTTGCGTATGTTGTTGACGAGGGTCTTGAGACGGGAGGCAAACTAATCGAACGTCTCACTTTCATACATCTTCAGGCACTCGTAGCTTCTCATCAGGGACTGAAGGTGTGCTTCCTTGACACGGTCATGACCCTGGTGTACGATTTTGATGGTCTCCCATGCCTCCTTCGCTGGTTTCTTTCCGACCGGGTGTTGCAGCACATCCTTCGGTATGGCGGAGTAGATCGCCATTAACGCCCGACGATCCATCCGATACTTCGCCGCGCCCTTCGCGTACTCGGCACCGCCATCCTCAACAGCTTCCCAGAGCTCAGCGCCCTCGATCGCGACCTCCATGTTCATCGCATCGGTGCTGCCGCTGTCACGGTCTCCTTGCATGTATTCGACGTGATCCTTCGATTGCTTTCCACCATCGACATCGGTGCTGCCGCTGTCACGATCTCCTTGTCTGTATTCGACGTGATCCTTCGATTGCTTTCCGAAAATCACGTGAATACACCAAGCTCTAGATACCCATTGTTGGCCACAGGCCTGCGTCAAACGTCGCTCCGGACAAGTGCTTTCCGCCGGTGCACGATGTACGCAGCAGCCGCTAGTTGCACTAGACGGCCGTGTGGTTTCACTGAGGAGACACACACGTTGAAAGCTACTCCCTCCGTCTCATAATGAGATGGAGGGAGTAGCTATTAGCCATCAACTTGCGTCCTCGTATTGCGTATTGTCTCTTTACGATCCAGCGGCGACTCTGCACGTACGTGTACGTGCTTGTACAGCCGGCCGAAAGCTAGCTTTCAACGTGTGTGTCTCCTCGGTGAAACCACACGGCCGTCTAGTGCAACTAGGGGCTGCTGCGTACATACGTGCACGGGCGGAAAGTACTCATCCGGAGCGACGTTTGACGCCGGCCTGTGGCCTCTCTCTGTATGTGTTTTTCCTTTCCAATGTGTACAATGCGCACACTTCTACGTCGGTTCAACGCACACACTTCTGCATGGAACCTTCATCGTCATCATCGCCTCACACTAGTAGAAAACAGGGCATTGGTCCAGCCCATTAGTCCCGGTTCAATCTAGAACCGGGTCCAATGGGTGTACTGGACCCGGTTCGTGAGCCCAGGGGGCCGGCCGGGCCACGTGGGCCATTGGTCCCGGTTCGTCTGGACCTTTTGGTCCCGGTTGGAGCTAAAAACCGGGACCAATGGCTCTTGCTCCTGGCCCACCACTATTGGTCCCGGTTGGTGTTATGAACCGGCACCAAAGGCACCCCTTTAGTCTCGGTTTGTAGCACCAACCGGGACCAGTGAGTTGCCTATATAAACCTCCTCACTCAAGAGCAGAGCTCACTGCTCTGTTTTTTTCTGGCCGAGGGGGAGAGGGGTTAGTGGTGCTCTAGCTCACCTCCTATGCACACAACGTGTTCGGTGGAATGCCCGAGCCACACTAGTTAAGCTTTTCTCCTCTCGAAGCTCTATTTTCTCCGAGATTTGTCTAGGTTTAGCGGTCCGTCACGTCCCGTCCCCGTCTTCGCCGCCGTCGATCGCCCCCGCCGATCTCGTCACCGGCACCACCGTGGTGAGCCTCTTGTTATGTCCATGCTTTTCTTACTTTTATTATTGCTTTAGATAGATATTTGTCTAATTTTCTTACGTTTATTATTGCTTGTTATTATATAGTGCGACGGATTTGATATCCGCCCACGTGGGCCCTCGTCCGGTCTACGATTCGGATGTGGTATATTATCTTTAATTTATAACTATTTGTTTTAGTGTTTATGATAGTTATGCCGACCAACCTGACATGCATAGATGTTTTATTATGTCTAGGAGGTAGTTGAACCGGAAATTCCAACCGACCCTCTTGTGGAGAGGTTAAATTTAGTTGAAGAGGAAAACATTTCGTTAAAGAAAAAATTGGAAAAAATGGAGGAGGAGAAGATGGAATTGGAGTTGCATGTTGCGGAAGTTATCGATGATCACAAGATCAAGATGGACCCTATTGTCGAGAGGTTAAATTTAGTTGAAGAAGAAAACAAATTCTTGAAGGAAAAAATAAAAAAAATTGTGGACGAGAAGATGATATTGGAGTTGCATGTTGCGGATGTCGTCGATGATCACAAGATCAAGATGGATACAATGCGGTTGAAGATTAAAAAGATTAGAAAATATGCCATTCATACCGAGGCTTGGTATCATTATGCCGTTGGATTAATTGTTACCTTGGTTGCGATTATGATAGCATTTGTTTTCGCGTTGAAATGTTTTACATAGTTTCGATGTGTATGGAGAGCTATATGTTGTTAGATGAGAACTATATATGTATGTACTTTGGTTTTAATGTGATGATGAACTTTTATCCATTTGGTCACTTAATTATCTATTTATGATGTTCTGTAATGGTTTTTGACACACTTAATTATATATAAATGCACGCAGATGAACCGGCAATGGATGTACGGTGACAGACACACCTCCGAGTACATTAAGGGCGTGCGTGAGTTTCTAAATGCGGCTGAGGCAAACAAGCAGAATGGTTTTATGTGTTGTCCATGCACTAAATGTGTGAATACGATGTCTTACTCTAACCGGAAAATCCTTCACTCCCACCTGCTTTACAAGGGTTTCATGCCACACTATAATGTTTGGACGAGGCACGGAGAAATAGGGGTTATGATGGAAGACGGCGAAGAAGAAGAGTACGATGATAACTATGTGCCCCCTGAATACGGTGATGCTACAATGGGGGGAGCTGGTGAAGATCAAGAGGAACCAGACGATGTGCCCAATGATGCTGCAACGGGTGAAGCTGCTGAAGATCAAGAGGAACCAAATGATGATCTTCGCCGGGTCATTGTCGATGCAAGGACACAATGCGAAAGTCAAAAGGAGAAGCTGAAGTTCGATCGCATGTTAGAGGATCACAAAAAAGGGTTGTACCCCAATTGCGAAGATGGCAACACAAAGCTCGGTACCGTACTGGAATTGCTGCAGTGGAAGGCAGAGAATGCTGTGGCTGACAAAGGATTTGAGAAGCTACTGAAAATATTGAAGAAGAAGCTTCCGAAGGATAACGAATTGCCCGACAGTACATACGCAGCAAAGAAGGTCGTATGCCCTCTAGGATTGGAGGTGCAGAAGATACATGCATGCCCTAATGACTGCATCCTCTACCGTGGTGCATACAACGATTTGAACGCATGCCCGGTATGTGGTGCATTGCGGTATAAGATCAGACGAGATGACCCTGGTGATGTTGATGGCGAGCCCGCCAGGAAGAGGGTTCCTGCGAAGGTGATGTGGTATGCTCCTATAATACCACGGTTGAAACGTTTGTTTAGAAACAGATAGCATGCCAAGTTGATGCGATGGCACAGTGAGGACCGTAAGAAAGACGGGAAGTTGAGAGCACCCGCTGACGGGTCGCAATGGAGAAAAATCGAGAGAAAGTACTGGGAGGAGTTTGCAAAGGACGCAAGGAACGTATGGTTTGCTTTAAGCGCGGATGGCATTAATCCTTTCGGGGAGCAGAGCAGCAATCACAGCACCTGGCCCGTGACTCTATGTATGTATAACCTTCCTCCTTGGATGTGCATGAAGCAGAAGTTCATTATGATGTCAGTTCTCATCCAAGGCCCTAAGCAACCCGGCAACGACATTGATGTGTACCTAAGGCCATTAGTTGAAGAACTTTTACAGCTGTGGAATGGAAACGGTGTACGTGCGTGGGATGAGCACAAACAGGAGGAATTTGACCTAAAGGCGTTGCTATTCGTGACCATCAACGATTGGCCCGCTCTCAGTAACCTTTCAGGACAGACAAACAAAGGATACCACGCATGCACGCACTGTTTAGATGACACTGAAAGTATATAACTGGACAAGTGCAGGAAGAATGTGTACCTGGGCCATCGTCGATTTCTTCCGACCAACCATCAATGTCGAAAGAAAGGCAAGCATTTCAAAGGCGAGGCAGATCACCGGAAGAAGCCCGCCATGCGTCCCGGTGATCACGTACTTGCTATGGTCAATGATTTACACGTAATCTTTGGAAAGGGCCCCGGCGCACTAGCTGTTCCGAATGACGATGAGGGACACGCACCAATGTGGAAGAAGAAATCTATATTTTGGGACCTACCCTACTGGAAAGACCTAGAGGTCCGCTCTTCAATCGACGTGATGCACGTGACGAAGAACCTTTGCGTGAACCTGCTAGGCTTCTTGGGCGTGTATGGAAAGACAAAAGATACAGCTGAGGCACGGGAGGACCTGCAACGTTTGCAGGAAAAAGACGGCATCCCTCCGAAGCAGTATGAAGGTCCTGCCAGCTATGCTCTTACGAAAGAAGAGAAAGAAATCTTCTTTGAATGCCTTCTCAGTATGAAGGTCCCGACTGGCTTCTCGTCGAATATAAAGGGAATAATAAATATGGCAGAGAAAAAGTTCCAGAACCTAAAGTCTCATGACTGCCATGTGATTATGACGCAACTGCTTCCGGTTCTATTGAGGGGGCTTCTACCGGAAAACGTCCGATTAGCCATTGTGAAGCTATATGCATTCCTCAATGCAATCTCTTAGAAGGTGATCGATCCAGAAATCGTACCAAGGCTAATGAGTGATGTGGCGCAATGTCTTGTCAGTTTCGAGCTTGTGTTCCCACCATCCTTCTTCAATATCATGACACACGTCCTAGTTCATCTAGTCGACGAGATTGTCATTCTGGGGCCCGTATTTCTACACAATATGTTCCCCTTTTAGAGGTTCATGGGAGTCCTAAATAAATATGTCTGTAACCGCGCAAGGCCAGAAAGAAGCATCTCCATGGGCCATCAAACAGAGGATGTCATCGGGTTTTGTGTTGACTTCATTCCTGGCCTTAATAAGATATGTCTCCCTAAATCGCAGTACGAGGGGAGACTGACTGGAAAAGGCACGCTTGGAAGGGACTCAATAATATGCAGGGACGGATATTCCTGGTCTCAAGCACACTACACAGTTCTACAGAACTCTACATTGGTGACCCGTATGTCGATGAACAAAAGAACAGTCTGCGCTCCAAACACCCGGAGCAGTGCGACGACTGGATTACACGTGAACACATCAGGACTTTCAGCAGTTGGTTGGAAACACGTCTCAGAGGTGACAACACTGTTTGTGATGAGTTGTACTTGTTGTCCAGGGGACCATCTTCGACTGTATTGATTTACAAAGGATATGAGATAAATGGGAATACATTTTACACGATTGTCCAAGATCAAAAGAGCACCAACCAAAACAGCGGTGTCCGCTTTGATGCAACAACCGAGAGGGGAAAGGACACATATTATGGTTACATAGTGGACATATGGGAACTTGACTACGGACATGATTTTAAGGTCCCTTTGTTTAAGTGCATGGGTCAATCTGTCAGGAGGCGGGGTACAGGTAGACCCACAGTACGGAATGACAACAGTGGATCTGAAAAATCTTGGATACACTGACGAACCGTTCGTCCTAGCCAATGATGTGGCACAGGTTATCTATGTGAAGGACATGTCTACCAGACCGAGAAAAAGAAAAGATAAGGAAGCGAATACATCATACGATGAGCCAAAGCGCCACATAGTTCTTTCAGGAAAAAGGGACATCCTGGGGGTGGAGGGCAAGACAGACATGTCTGATTATTATGAAAAGTTTCATGAAATTTCTCCCTTCAAAGTCAAGGCTGACCCAAGCATCCTGATAAACGATGAAGATTATCCATGGTTACGGCGAAATAAGCAAATGACACAAGCGAAGAAAAAGTGAAGAGTTTTTTCCGCAACTATTATGATGATACCATGCCAACTTTGTAACAAACGAATATGATACCATTGTCCGTTTGTACTATTCAAATTTGCACTAACAGAAAGTTTGTAATTGGTTTTACCAGAAAGAATTAAAAAATAAAACAAAAAACAAAAGAAAATAAATAATGCAGAAAACAAAAAAAAAATTGCAAAAAAAATAAAAAATAGCAACAATAAGTATTTCATTGTAAGTAGAAATAAAATAAAATAAATAAAGCAACAAAGAAAATAAATAATTTCAAATTTAAACTATTCAAATTTGAATACTACTTGCACTAGCAGAAAGTTTGTAATTGGTTTTACCAGAAAGAATTAAAAAATAAAGCAAAAAACAAAAGAAAATAAATAATGCAGAAAACAAAACAAAAAAACTTGAAAAAAAATAGCCACAATAAGTATTTTTTTGTAAGTAGAAACAAAATCAAATAAATAAAGCAACAAAGAAAACAAATAAATAAAAATAGCAACAGTAAGTATTTTGTTGAAAGTAGAAACAAAACTAAAAAATAAAGCAACAAAGAAAAAAAATAAAAAAAATGCCACCTACTGGGCCCACACGGCCTGAATACGACTAGAAACCCAACCATGGGCCAGGATTCAGGCCCGTAGAAAGCCCAGCAAGCCCACAGGCAAAGCAGTGTCAGTTTAGGCCCTTAGGCCTGCAGTTTAGAGGAGTTCGAGAGGAGAGAGGCAGCGGGGCTTATAAACTGGTGCTGGCCTATCTCAACTAGCGAGGTGGGACTAAACTTCCCACCGCACCGCAGCAAGGCCTTTAGTCCCGGTTGGTGGCAGCAACCGGGACTAAAGGGGGGTATTAGTCCCGGTTTCCGGGACTAATACGC
>LR738714.1:770393439-770410833 GCA_902687465.1 Secale cereale | reverse complement strand
AGTCGAGGGTTGAAGCTAGTTCTACGTTTGCCATTAATATATCCATCTGTCATGTTTGAATAATAATTGGCATGTTGTAAATATTTGTAGAAACAATGGACGACAACACCCGAGACCTAGCACAAGAAGCGATGTTGATGGACATAATCGCAGACGGACAAAATGCCGTCTTGTCGTTTCTCAACGACACCGATGAGCAGGTCGAAAAAGAGCTGCAGCTGGAAGATCTAGGCTATGATATTGATGGATCCGGTGACCCAATGCACATGGAAGAAGTAGACCGTGAGGACGGCTCCGGTGACCCAATGCCGGTGCAAGAAGGAGACCGTGATGCTGGCTCCGGTGACCGAACCGAGTCCGGCCAGGAGGTATATATGTTAGTTAAGCATGTGCTGACTAGTTAATCGATTCATTCATTAACTCTCGTCTTTGTTCCTTTTTCTAGCCCTCCGGATCGAGCAAATCTTCGGTAAAGAGACGAGGAGCAAAGAAAAAGTTGAGGCCGGATGAAAAGTTTGAGATCTCAGAAATCTCGCGCTCCGGCGAGCCGATTGCACCCATCTGGACAAAGAACGCATTTGTTAATCAGTGCGGGGTTCTGGTTAGGGACAAGATCCCGATCAGCATCCATCAATGGTTAAAGCCGGCTGCAAACGACGCTCAGGTGACTTATGTCACTGATATGCAGAAAGAAGATCTTTGGACTGAGCTGAAGTCAAATTTCGTCCTACCGCGAGAGGTTGATCCGGCGAACCCAGTTAAAGAGGAGTTAATCAAGTCTGCTGCACTTTCGAAGATGGCAGACCAATTCAGGGCATGGAAGAATAAACTAAATACATTTGTCGAAGATAAAAAGACTCCAGAATTCGTGGGCATATATGAGAAGATCAAAGATGACTGGCCCGCATTTGTGGCCCATAAGAAGTCGGAAAAGAGTCAGAAGATGTCGGAGACAAACCGGATAAATGCTGCGAAGAAGAAGCATCACCATCGCACGGGGTCGGGCGGCTACCTCGTAGCCCGACCTAAGTGGGCCAAGGCTGAGAATGATCTGCTTCAAAAAGGGATCAAACCAGAGACAATGCACTGGCCAGAACGTTGCCGGACTTGGTTCTTCGGGGCTGGCGGAACCTTGGACCCTGTAACAGGGTGGTGCATTTGGACGGACAAGCAATTGGAAATACCACTCAGGAAGATGCGACAGTATATCAAAGCAGCGCATGAAGGGACGTTCTTCCCCGACAGAGAGAACGACGAGCTGACAATGGCCCTCGGGAATCCTGAGCACCCTGGACGGACACGAGGCACGCCAGGCTCCCTTCCGTGGCGTGCTGGGTTTCCGGACGCAGGAGGCTACAAATGCCACGACAGGAGGAAGAAAATGGAGCAGACCGAAATCCAGGCACTGCGGGCCAGAATACAAGCGATAGAGGAACGGGAAGCAAATCGGGAGAAATGAATTGCCGAAGTTTCCCCCGAAGCTACCCCGCCATCTCAGCGGAGAAGCAGCGTGGCTTCCACCGAGCTACTTCAGCCAGAGCCTGCCTTGACGGCTACTGCCAGGAATCCTGTGGATGCTATCACGCAGGCACAAAATTGCCACCTTATGGCACAATGGATGAATCTGAAGGTCAAGGCGGCTGCTGGCTCTGTTTATCCTTCTGGACCCGACGACACTTTTCACTGCCGGCCGATTCCAGAAGGATATGCTAGGGTGATGGTCGACGAAATAACGGAGGGATTTGAGGAGCTCCAGCTTGACCACCCTACCGGTGAAGGGGAGACTCGGCTGGGTTCTTCACTGAAGACTCCATGCCTATGGCGGAAGGACCTAATCAACATTCTCAACTGGACGCCTCCGCCTCCTCCTCCTCCTCCGGCGAGTCAGGGCACTCCGCCTCCTCCACCGCCTCCTCCTCCGGCGAGTGACCATCAAGGCACTCCGGCTCCTTCTCCGGCGCGTGGCGGCACTCCGCCTCCTTCGCCGCCGGCGCGTGGCGGCACTCCGCCTCCTTCGCCGCCGGCGCGCCCGAGCAGCCAGCCTGCTCCTCCTTCTCCGCCTAATCAGCAAGGGCGGAAGAGACCTGCCGCCGCTCCGGCTGCTCCTGCTCCGGCGCGTAAGCAAGTAAAAAAGACAGCCGCTTCGTCTGGTCCGGCGACGTCTACCAGTACAGCCAGAGGCGGGAGGCGATGCAGATTCGGTCCTTCTCTCACGCCTCTAGAGAAGTTACCGTACGAGAGGTCCGACGAGGAAAACACGAAGATCACTCAAGGCCAAGTGAAGGACTTTTTTGAAGGGTTGAAAGCACAGAGACATCCACCTCCGGAGGAGAAGATAGATGCGGTGAAAGCAAAGCGCACTCTTGCTGCCCTAAAGCAACCAGCGCAAAGTAAGCCGCAGGACAACTATGACCGCATGATCCAAAAGACATATCAAGCAGCGAAGCGGTCGGGAAGTACTAAAAGTGATCAGAGGTTAGCAGAAGGGCGAGCTGGGAAACAAATTGCCCAGCTCGGCGAACAAGCGGACCAATCGTGCCCCCCGCTCAAGGTGTCTAGCGACATGGTCGCTAATGATCCGAGGATGGTGCCCGGTTATACCAATCTTGCAGATTACGCGTCCGACGATGTACACTATGATTTCTTGGAAGTGCAGATAGAAAGATACGAGTACAAAAAGCCTCTCGTCAAAAATGAAAGATCTCTATCAACGAATATGCGAAGATTGCATGATTGGTACTTGAAAATCTGCAGAGAGTCTGGGGGGAGGGATAACTTGTATTTGAGAGTTAAACCGGAGCATGACCTCGTTGGAATTGACCTGTTGCCTGTTCCATTTGAGGAGTTCTATCAGTTTTTCAATCAATTGGCCCTCGATAAAACAACGGTCACCTGCTACTGTCTGTAAGTAGTACTACTTCTGTCATTAAGTCTCTCTATATAGCTGATCTTCATTGCATGTATTTATAATTATCCTCACTATATTATGCAGATTGAAGATCGTCGAATTGAAGAAAAGACAAGTAGGTGATATTGGGTTTATTAACACATACCTCATAGATGCAACCGAGGTTAAATTGCGTCACGACGATACCGAGACCAACTTGCTACGATCGTTGGTGGTAAATGAAAACAAAGATATAATACTCTTTCCTTACAACTTCAAGTGAGTGTTACTGTCTTGTGCATATTTGGTTTCCCTTATATATCAGTCAAGGTTATAGTGATGTAATTGATGATCTCATGCATTCGTGCGCAGCTTTCACTATATTCTCTTAGAGATTAAGCTTGAGAAGGGAGTAGTAACTGTCTTGGACTCTAAACGTAAAGATCCCGACGAGTATGCGGACATGACTCAAATGCTAGCCAGGTAAGTTAAATCGATCAATATTATCCACCATGCATATATATCAGCAACTTCATTTCTGATATCAACTAATTGTTTTCTTTGTCTGGCAGGGCTTGGAAAAAATTCACCAAAAAAGCTCCGGGACTGCCGAAGAAGCTACAATTTGGATACCCGAAAGTAAGTACTATATAGTAGCATGTTCCACGCGCGCATCTCCTATATCTTGATTCAAGCGCTAGTTTCATCAATACCAATTTGGCATTCTTGCTTATCAGTTTGATTGACCTCTATTTCTTGTAAAGTGGTTGTGGCAGGAACCCGGGAATGATTATTGTGGATACTACATTTGCGAGTCCATCCGCCACACGACCTGTAAGCGGGGCTACACTGATGAACAATTTGAAGTGCGTAAGCAATCAATAATATTCACAAATTTATAGCATCATTTCATGTATTGACCCCCTACTTCAAATTAGATGTTTCGGATGCGGGATGAACTCCTAACACCAGATCGTCTGCGAGCAATTCAAGAGGAATTGGCGGCATTCTTCCTTGAACACGTGATCGCTGAAGACGGAGAATACTATGTGGACCATGCATCCATATGATAGGAAATTATTTTTGTAAGAGATAATTATTGTATATATGTGCCCGGTAGTGTCGGATAGATATACGAGAACTTGTTGTTCGACCAATCTCTCGGAGAAGGAGAGGTGGTCGATATTACTTCTCTCTGTATGCATATATATATATGTTGATTATACGATCTTCTGTTTCCTTCGTTTGCTTAGTAGCTAGCAGCTAGCTAGCTAGCTAGCGTGACTCTAGTCCTCTCTATATACGTATGTGTAGTATGTAGCGTCGACCAAGCACGGACATAAGAGAGGACACTTCTCTCTATTAATTAGCTAGCTAACGCAATATATGAAACACCTAAATTAACCCTCCAAAACCTAAACTCCCCCTCCCCTTTCAAAAAAAAAAAACAAAAGCCACAGCCACAGAAATTCAGACGCGTGGATGCCTTTTGGTCCCGGTTGGTACCACCAACCGGGACTAAAGCCCCTCCTGCCTGGGCTCGGTGCACAGGCCACGTGGACACCCTTCTGCCCCGGTTCTGGATTGAACCGGGACTAAAGGGTCAGAGCATTAGTACCGACCCTCTTGTCCCGGTTCTGGAACCGGGGCTAAAGGCCCAAATGAACCGGGTCTGATGACCCTTTATCTACTAGTGTCAGCTCTCGCGCCGGTTTTTAAGTTTCGGTGGCGCAATAATGGTGAGCCACCACACGTCCCACCCGTTCCCATCCCGTGGTAGCCCCGCTCCCTCCCTTCCCTGGCCATAAAGGCCATTCCTCGCCCCCGCTCATAGTACACTCGCCGGAACCTCTCTCTCTCACCTCAATCCTCATAGTCGGATCCTCCTCTCTCTCTCGCCCCCCATCACCCCAACATGGCGGAACAATTCCATGGCGACGGAGCAGCCGCCAACGGCTTCGGCCATTGGTCGCTGCACGAGTGGGAGGCACGCGCCCTCCATGAGGTGAATTACCCGGCATCACCCGACATGCGCATGCCGGGCGTATGGAGGCTCAGCACCGGTGGCATCCTCATGCACCCGCCGCTCACCGACGCCGAACGCCGTGGCGAGATCGCGCATATCCGGGTGTCCTTGCCGGAGGAAGCACAAAAGCAGCCGAAGTACGCCCCTGACAACGACACTTTGTGGACGGTGTACTTCCAGCGCCGCCACGCCGACGAGCTCCCGTCCACTAATGGCGCTCCGGCACCAAGGGGGTGCCACAACTCCGATGTCCGACGGCAGTGGTGGGGCCTCCCTCGGCGCACACTACCCGTCATCCTTGAACACATTGTGGGCGGAAACAAGCCGCCGTTGGAGTACCCAACGCCCTCGTTCTTGTGCCATGGCGACAGCTCGTGGCTGCCGAGGCACATGGCGGGGTCTTCCTCCTCTTCCTCCAGCTCTCGCTCCTCAGGCACGACGCCGCTTGCCATTGTGAAGCCCGGTCCGGCGTAGGAGACGTCGGATCGCCGGCGCAGCCGCGGCGGAAGCCTCGTCATAAACGAGGGACCCGCAACCTTCACCTTTTCATGGCCAACTTCGCTTGGTCAGGCCGAAGAAGGAGCCGGCGACGCCTCCCGTAGTGGTCAAACAAGAGCACGTGGAGATGGCCGCCGACCTCGAAGCCTGCCTGAAATGGGCACGCGACGACTACGTGCGGAAGGAGATGGAGCGCCAGCGCCGCGCTCTGGAGGAGACAGCCGCGTGACGCCGAGGCCGCAAAGAGGATGGAGTCATCGTCCTCGGCAGCGATGAGGAGGAGGTGCCGGCGCCCGTGCGGACCAACCATGTCCGCAACGGTTATCCGGGGCAGGGCTGCAGCAAGCACGGCGGCGTGCAGGACGGCCGCGACTACACCGTCTTCTACCAGCTCCTCGGCATGAAGTAGGTTCAGGGCGGCGGCAGCGGCGTTGTTTTTCTATGTATGTCTTTAAATTTAACAAATATGAATGAAAATCGTCTAAATTCCATCCAAATTCGTGTCATTTTCTTCTAAATTTAGCTGAAATTGCATTTCAAAAACAACATCTGGGGCCAACTTGGGCGGCGGCTGAGAAACCGAGCGCCCCTACGTCGAAAACAATCGCCGGATAGCCCCCAGGCGGCGCCATTTCTGTCCCTGGGGCGCCGAACAGCCGGAGATGCTCTCAGTCAAAGCAATACCACCGATCCCAGAGAAGTGGATTTCGGGTTCCAAGTCCAACGCGAACCCGACTCGCGTATCAACCGGTAGCCCGTACGTGACACATACATACATAATTCTTAACTTCTCTTAGCAAGTTTCTCATGGTGCGCATCTATATATGCAAACAATACTACTCCCTCCGTCCGGAAATACTTGTCATCAAAATGAATAAAAGGAAATGTATCTAGATGCATTTTAGTTCTAGATACACCCTTTTTTGTTCATTTTGATGACAAGTACTTTCGGACGGAGGGAGTACGATGGTTCCCTTCCAAATAAACAATGTTTGCATTCATCCTGTATAGTATGTAGTTTTGACAACAATTCACTACATTAAATGTGCCTTGGATATGTAGAATGCCTTGCATCTCTGTACCTATGTGACTAATGATTTCTCTGTGTGTGTAAAGCAGGGTAGGTTTATTCCTAGTGTGGAAGATATCAGTTGGGTTAGTATGAGAGAACGCCGTTCCATAGGACTTACTCTCGTGGGAAATGGTGCATTCTGGACGAGGCGTTTACCTTAACTCCTTCGCGCACGTGACGGCGGTTGGGCAAGATCACATATACGCATGCTTGTCTAAGAGACACATTGATTTCACTTCTGTCATGGTCGTTCTCACTAGGGAAACGACAGTTTAGTGTGTGATTGTGTGAAAAAGTTCAGTATTTACCCATTGCAACAATGGACATTGCAACAATGGACCATTGCCAAACTCTCCAAATACAGAAAGATGGCACGTACCAACAGGGTTTATCGAGCCGGCGACACAATCGGCGCTGGGGGCGGTTTTGCGCCCAGTCGTCACCCCCAGCTCGCCCCTAGGCGCCGAAATTGGCCCATTTTGCGGCCCAATTTCGGCGATTAAAGGGCACATATGGGCGAGAATAGGCCCATATTCGGCGTGGTTTCGCCGTGTCTCGGTGTTCTGTCGGGGAACGTAGTATTTTAAATTTTTCCTACGATCACGCAAGATCTATCTACCAGATGCATAGCAACGAGAGGGAAGAGTGTGTCTACGTACCCTCGTAGACCGGAAGCGGAAGCGTCAAGTGACGCGGTTGATGTAGTCGAACTTCTTCGCGATTCAACCGATCAAGCACCGAACGTACGGCACCTCCACGTTCAGCACACGTTCAGCTTGATGACGTCCCACGAGCTCTTGATCCATTTGAGCTTCACAGGAGAGTTTCGTCAGCACGACGGCGTGGTGACGGATATGATGTATCTACCGGCGCAGGGCTTCGCCTAAGCACTGCAACGGTATGACCGAGGTGTGTTTCTGTGGAGGGGGGCACCGCACACGGCTGGAACAATTCAACTTGTGTGTCTTTGGGTGCCCTCCTGCCCCCGTATGTAAAGGAGCAAGAGGGGAGGGCCGGCCGGCCTCCTATGGTGCGGCTAGGGCAATCCTACTAGGAATAGGATTGCAATCCTACTAGTGCAATCCTACTAGTAGGAGTCCACCAAGAAGGAAGAGAGAGAAAGGAAAAGAGGGAGAGGTGGCGCCCCCCCAATCCTAGTCCAACTAGGATCCCTAGGTGGGGCGCCGGCCAGCCTCTATGGGCTGCCTCTCTCCTTTCCTCAAGGCCCACTATGGACCATCCCCCCTCGTAGGGGGTTCCGGTAACCCCCTCCGGCAATCCAGTTAATCCGAAACTTTTCCGGAACACTTCCGGTGTCCGAATATAGTCGTCCAATATATCAATCTTTATGTCTCGGACATTCCGAGACTCCTCGTCATGTCCGTGATCTCATCCAGGACTCCAAACTACCTTCGGTACATCAAAACTCATAAACTCATAATACCGATCGTCATCAAATGTTAAGCGTGCGGACCCTACGGGTTCGAGAACTATGTAGACATGACCGAGACACATCTCCGGTCAATAACCAATAGCAGAACCTAGATGTTCATATTGGCTCCTACATATTCTACGAAGATCTTTTATCGGTCAAAACCGCATAACAACATACGTTGTTCCTTTTGTCATCGGTATGTTACTTGCCCGAGATTCGATCGTCGATATCTCCATACCTAGTTCAATCTCGTTACCGGGAAGTCTCTTTACTCGTTCCGTAACACATCATCTCGTGACTAACTCATTAGTCTTTTGCTTGCAAGGCTTATTGTGATGTGTGTTACCGAGAGGGCCCAGAGATACCTCTCCGACACTCGGAGTGACAAATCCTAATCTTGATTTATGCCAACACCACGAATACTTTTGGAGACACCTGTAGAGCATCTTTATGATCACCCAGTTACGTTGTGACATTTGATAGCACACAAGGTGTTCCTACGGTATTCGGGAGTTGCATAATCTCATAGTCATAGGAACATGTATAAGTCATGAAGAAAGCAATAGCAGTAAAACTAAACGATCATAGTGCTATGCTAACGGATGGGTCTTGTCCATCACATCATTCTCCTAATGATGTGATCCCGTTGATCAAATGACAACTCATGTCTATGGCTAGGAAACATAACCATCTTTGATCAATGAGCTAGTCTAGTAAAGGCATACTAGGGACATACTGTTTTGTCTATGTATCCACACATGTACTAAGTTTTCGGTTAATACAATTCTAGCATGAATAAAAGACATTTATCATGATATAAGGAAATACAAATAACATCTTTATTATTGCCTCTAGGGCATATTTCCTTCAGTCTCCCACTTGAACTAGAGTCAATAATCTAGATTACAAAGTGATGATCCTCACACCCATGGAGTCCTGGTGCTGATCATGTTTTGCCCGTGGAAGAGGCTTAGTCAACGGGTCTGCAACATTCAGATCCGTATGTATTTTGCAAATCTCTATGTCTCCCTCCTTGACTAGATCGCGGATGGAATTGAAGCGTCTTTTGATGTGCTTTGTTCTCTTGTGAAACCTGGATTCCTTCGCCAAGGCTATTGCTCCAGTGTTGTCACAAAAGATTTTCATTGGTCCCGATGCACTAGGTATTACACCTAGATCGGATATGAACTCCTTCATCCAGACTCCTTCATTTGCTGCTTCCGAAGCAGCTATGTATTCCGCTTCACACGTAGATCCCGCCACGACGCTCTGCTTGGAACTGCACCAACTGACAGCTCCACCGTTCAATAAAAATACATATCCGGTTTGTGACTTAGAGTCATCCGGATCAGTGTCAAAGCTAGAATCGACGTAACCATTTACGACGAGCTCTTTGTCACCTCCATACACGAGAAACATATCCTTTGTCCTTTTCAGATACTTCATGATGTTCTTGACCGCTGTCCAGTGATCCACTCCTGGATTACTTTGGTACCTCCCTGCTAAACTTATAGCAAGGCACACATCAGGTCTGGTACACAGCATTGCATACATGATAGATCCTATGGCTGAGGCATAGGGAATGACTTTCATTTTCTCTCTATCTTCTGCAGTGGTCGGGAATTGAGTCTTACTCAACTTCATACCTTGTAATACAAGCAAGAACCCTTTCTTTGACTGATCAATTTTGAACTTCTTCAAAATCTTATCAAGGTATGTGCTTTGTGAAAGTCCAATTAAGCGTCTTGATCTATCTCTATAGATCTTGATGCCTAATATATAAGCAGCTTCACCGAGGTCTTTCATTGAAAAACTCTTATTCAAGTATCCTTTTATGCTATCCAGAAATTCTATATTATTTCCAATCAACAATATGTCATCCACATATAATATTAGAAATGCTACGGTGCTCCCACTCACTTTCTTGTAAATACAGGCTTCTCCAAAAGTCTGTATAAAACCATATGCTTTGATCACCTCATCAAAGCGTATATTCCAACTCCGAGATGCTTGCACCAGTCCATAGATGGATCGCTGGAGCTTGCATACTTTGTTAGCACCTTTTGGATCGATAAAACCTTCTGGTTGCATCATATACAACTCTTCTTTGAGATATCCATTCAGGAATGCAGTTTTGACATCCATTTGCCAGATTTCATAATCATAAAATGCGACAATTGCTAACATGATTCGGACAGACTTAAGCATCGCTACAGGTGAGAAAGTCTCATCGTAGTCAACTCCTTGAACTTTTCGAAACCCTTTCGCAACAAGTCGAGCTTTGTAAACAGTAACATTACCGTCTGCGTCGGTCTTCCTCTTGAAGATCCATTTATTTTCGATGGCCTGCCGATCATCGGGCAAGTCAACCAAAGTCCACACTTTGTTCTCATACATGGATCCCATCTCAGATTTCATGGCCTCAAGCCATTTTGCGGAATCTGGGCTCATCATCGCTTCCTCATAGTTCGCAGGTTCATCATGGTCTAGTAACATGATTTCCAGAACTGGGTTGCCGTACCACTCTGGTGCGAAACGTACTCTGGTTGATCTACGACGTTCAGCAGAAACTTGATCCGAAGTTTCATGATCATCATCATTAACTTCCTCACTGATTGGTGTAGGAATCACTGGAATAATTTTCTGTGATGTACTACTTTCCAATCCGGGAGAAGGTACAATTACCTCATCAAGTTCTACTTTCCTCCCACTCACTTCTTTCGAGAGAAACTCCTTCTCTAGAAAGGATCCATTCTTAGCAACGAATATCTTGCCTTCGGATCTGTGATAGAAGGTGTACCCAACAGTCTCTTTTGGGTATCCTATGAAGACACATTTCTCCGACTTGGGTTCGAGCTTATCAGGTTGAAGCTTTTTCACATAAGCATCGCAGCCCCAAACTTTAAGAAACGACAACTTTGGTTTCTTGCCAAACCATAGTTCACAAGGTGTCGTATCAACGGATTTAGATGGCGCCCTATTTAACGTGAATGCAGCTGTCTCTAAAGCATAACCCCAAAACGATAGTGGTAAATCGGTAAGAGACATCATAGATCGTACCATATCCAATAAAATACGGTTACGACGTTCGGACACACCATTACGCTGTGGTGTTCCGGGTGGCGTGAGTTGTGAAACTATTCCACATTGTTTCAAATGAAGACCAAACTCGTAACTCAAATATTCTCCTCCACGATCAGATCGTAGAAACTTTATTTTCTTATTACGATGATTCTCTACTTCACTCTGAAATTCTTTGAACTTTTCAAATGTTTCAGACTTGTGCTTCATTAAGTAGATATACCCATATCTGCTCAAATCATCAGTGAAGGTCAGAAAATAACGATACCCACCGCGAGCTTCAACACTCATTGGCCCACATACATCAGTATGTATGATTTCCAACAAATCTGTTGCTCGCTCCATAGTTCCGGAGAACGGAGTTTTAGTCATCTTGCCCATGAGGCATGGTTCGCAAGCACCAAGTGATTCATAATCAAGTGATTCCAAAAGTCCATCACTATGGAGTTTCTTCATGCGTTTTACACCAATATGACCTAAACGGCAGTGCCACAAATAAGTTGCACTATCATTATTAACATTGCATCTTTTGGTTTCAATATTATGAATATGTGTATCACTACAATCGAGATCCAATAAGAATAGACCACTCTTCAAGGGTGCATGACCATAAAAGATATTATTCATAAAAATAGAACAACCATTATTCTCTGATTTAAATGAATAACCGTCTCGCAATAAACAAGATCCAGATATAATGTTCATGCTCAACGCTGGCACCAAATAACAATTATTTAGGTCTAAAACTAATCCCGAAGGTAGATGTAGAGGTAGCATGCCGACGGCGATCACATCGACTTTGGAACCATTTCCCACGCGCATCGTCACCTCGTCCTTAGCCAATCTTCGTTTAATCCGTAGTCCCTGTTTCGAGTTACAAATATTAGCAACCGAACCGGTATCAAATACCCAGGTACTACTACGAGCATTAGTAAGGTACACATCAATAACATGTATATCACATATACCTTTGTTCACCTTGCCATCCTTCTTATCCGCCAAATACTTGGGGCAGTTCCGCTTCTAGTGTCCAGTCCCCTTGCAGTAGAAGCACTCAGTTCCAAGCTTGGCACCAGACATGGGTTTCTTCGTGGGAGTAGCAACTGTCTTGCTATTCTTCTTGAAGTTCCCCTTCTTTCCCTTGCCCTTTTTCTTGAAACTAGTGGTCTTTTTAACCATCAACACTTGATGCTCCTTTTTGATTTCTACCTCCGTAGCCTTAAGCATAGCGAAGAGCTCGGGAATTGTCTTTTGCATCCCTTGCATATTATAGTTCATCACGAAGCCTTTATAGCTTGGTGGCAGTGATTGAAGAACTCTATCAATAACACTATCCTCGTCAACTTTGCAACCAAGTTGAGTCATATGATTGTAGTACCCAGACATTCTGAGCAAGTATTCACTGATAGAACTATTCTCCTCCATCTTGCAGCTGTAGAACTTATTGGAATTCTCATATTTCTCAATCCGGGCATTTGCTTGAAATATTAACTTCAACTCCTGGAACATCTCATATGGTCCATGACGTTCAAAACGTCGTTGAAGTCCCGGTTCTAAGCCATAAAGCATGGCACACTGAACTATCGTGTAGTCATCAGACCGCGATTGCCAGACGTTCAAAGCGTCTACATTAGCGGGAGGGGGCTTGTCACCTAGCGGTGCTTCAAGGACATAATTCTTCTGTGCAGCAATGAGGATAATCCTCAAGTTACGGACCCAGTCCGTGTAATTGCTACCATCATCTTTCAACTTAGCTTTCTCTAGGAATGCATTAAAATTCAAAGGAACGGTAGCACGGGCCATTGATCTACAACAACATAGATATGCAAAAACTATCAGGACTAAGTTCATGATAAGTTAAAGTTCAATTTAATCATATTAATTAAAGAACTCCCACTTAGATAGACATCCCTCCGGTCATCTATATGATCACGTGATTCAAATCAACTAAACCATGTCCGATCATCACGTGAGATGGAGTAGTTTCAATGGTGAACATCTTATGTTGATCATATCTACTATATGATTCACGCTAGACCTTTCGGACTCCAGTGTTCCGAGGCCATATCTGCATATGCTAGGCTCGTCAAGTTTAACCCGAGTATTCTGCGTGTGCAAAACTGGCTTACACCCGTTGTATTTGAACGTAGAGCTTATCACACCCGATCATCACGTGGTGTCTCGGCACGACGAACTTTCGCAACGGTGCATACTCAGGGAGAACACTTATACCTTGAAATTTAGTAAGGGATCATCTTATAATGCTATCGTCGTTCTAAGCAAAATAAGAAGCATAATAAGATAAACATCACATGCAATCAAAATATGTGACATGATATGGCCATCATCATCTTATGCTTTTGATCTCCATCTCCAAAGCACCGTCATGATCACCTTCGTCACCGGCGCGACACCTTGATCTCCATCGTAGCATCGTTGTCGTCTCGCCAACTATTGCTTCTACGACTATCGCTACCGCTTAGTGATAAAGTAAAGCAATTACATGGCGATTGCATTTCATACAATAAAGCGACAACCATATGGCTCCTGCCAGTTGCCGATAACATTACAAAACATGATCATCTCATACAAAACCGTATAACTCATCATGTCTTGATCATATCACATCACAACATGCCCTGCAAAAACAAGTTAGACATCCTCTACTTTGTTGTTGCAAGTTTTACCTGGCTGCTACGGGCTTAGCAAGAACCGTTCTTACCTACGCATACAAAACCACAACGATGTTTCGTCAAGTATGTGCTGTTTTAACCTTCACAAGGACCGGGCGTAGCCACACTTGATTCAGCTAAAGTGAGAGAGACAGACACCCGCCAGTCACCTTTAAGCAACGAGTGCTCGTAACGGTGAAACCAGTCTCGCGTAAGCGTACGCGTAATGTCGGTCCGGGCCGCTTCATCTCACAATACCGCCGAAGCAAAGTATGACATGCTGGTAAGCAGTATGACTAGTATCGCCCACAACTCATTGTGTTCTACTCATGCATATCATCTACGCATAGACCTGGCTCATGATGCCACTGTTGGGGAACGTAGTATTTTAAAATTTTCCTACGATCACGCAAGATCTATCTACCAGATGCATAGCAAAGAGAGGGAAGAGTGTGTCTACGTACCCTCGTAGACCGGAAGCGGAAGCGTCAAGTGACGCGGTTGATGTAGTCGAACTTCTTCGCGATTCAACCGATCAAGCACCGAACGTACGGCACCTCCGCGTTCAGCACACGTTCAGCTTGATGACGTCCCACGAGCTCTTGATCCAGTTGAGCTTCACAGGAGAGTTTCGTCAGCACGACGGCGTGGTGACGGATATGATGTATCTACCGGCGCAGGGCTTCGCCTAAGCACTGCAACGGTATGACCGAGGTGTGTTTCTGTGGAGGGGGGCACCGCACACGGCTGGAACAATTCAACTTGTGTGTCTTTGGGTGCCCCCCTGCCCCCGTATATAAAGGAGCAAGAGGGGAGGGCCGGTCGGCCTCCTATGGTGCGGCTAGGGCAATCCTACTAGGAATAGGATTGCAATCCTATTCCTAGTAGGAGTCCACCAAGAAGGAAGAGAGGGAAAGGAAAAGAGGGAGAGGTGGCGCCCCCCCCCCCAATCCTAGTCCAAATAGGATCCCTAGGTGGGGCGCCGGCCAGCCTCTATGGGCTGCCTCTCTCCTTTCCTCAAGGCCCACTATGGACCATCCCCCCTCGTAGGGGGTTCCGGTAACCCCCTCCGGTAATCCAGTTAAATCCGAAACTTTTCCGGAACACTTCCGGTGTCCGAATATAGTCGTCCAATATATCAATCTTTATGTCTCGGACATTCCGAGACTCCTCGTCATGTCTGTGATCTCATCCGGGACTCCGAACTACCTTCGGTACATCAAAACTCATAAACTCATAATACCGATCATCATCAAACGTTAAGCGTGCGGACCCTACGGGTTCGAGAACTATGTAGACATGACCGAGACACATCTCCGGTCAATAACCAATAGCGGAACCTGGATGTTCATATTGGCTCCTACATATTCTACGAAGATCTTTTATCGGTCAAAACCGCATAACAACATACGTTGTTCCTTTTGTCATCGGTATGTTACTTGCCCGAGATTCGATCGTCGGTATCTCCATACCTAGTTCAATCTCGTTACCAGCAAGTCTCTTTACTCATTCCGTAACACATCATCTCGTGACTAACTCATTAGTCTTTTGCTTGCAAGGCTTATTGTGATGTGTGTTACCGAGAGGGCCCAGAGATACCTCTCCGACACTCGGAGTGACAAATCCTAATCTTGATTTATGCCAACACCACGAATACTTTTGGAGACACCTGTAGAGAATCTTTATGATCACCCAGTTACGTTGTGACGTTTGATAGCACACAAGGTGTTCCTACGGTATTCGGGAGTTGCATAATCTCATAGTCATAGGAACATGTATAAGTCATGAAGAAAGCAATACCAGTAAAACTAAACGATCATAGTGCTATGCTAACGGATGGGTGTTGTCCATCACATCATTCTCCTAATGATGTGATCCCGTTGAACAAATGACAACTCATGTCTATGGCTAGGAAACATAACCATCTTTGATCAATGAGCTAGTCTAGTACAGGCATACTAGGGACATACTGTTTTGTCTATGTATCCACACATGTACTAAGTTTCCGGTTAATACAAATCTAGCATGAATAAAAGACATTTATCATGATATGGAAATACAAATAACATCTTTATTATTGCCTCTAGGGCATATTTCCTTCATGTTCAATTATCAACAAAATTATTTCTTATCACATATTTCATCACAGAAAAATCAAGTACTTCAACAAAATAGTACAACAATAAATAGTTCAATACAAATTATATAGTTCAACAAATAAAAATTCGTATTTCATCACACGGCGTCCCCCCTTGAGCCTCCATAGGTGCTCAATCAGATCTTTCTGCAGTTGATGATGCACCTGTGGGTCTCGAATTTCCTGACGCATACTCAGATAGGCAGTCCAAGTTGCCGGTAGATGGTGATCAACTTCGGCTAGAGGACCCTGCCTGTAGTATGGTTCAGTGTCAAACACTAGGTCTTCTTGCTCGCTCTCGATGATCATGTTATGCAAGATGACACAACAAGTCATAATATCCCACATTTGATCTTTGGACCAGGTCTGAGCGGGGTACCGAACAACAACGAATCGAGATTGGAGCACACCAAATGCCCGCTCGACATCCTTCCTGCAAGCCTCCTGAACTTTCGCAAACCAGGTGTTCTTGCCTCCTGCCGCAGGGTTTGAGATCGTCTTCACAAATGTCGACCATCTCGGATAGATGTCATCTGCTAGATAGTACCCCTTATTGTATTGGTGCCCATTGATCTCGAAGTTCACCGGAGGAGAATGGCCCTCAACGAGCTTGGTAAAAACAGGAGAGCACTGCAGCACGTTGATGTCATTGTGAGTTCCTGGCATGCCAAATCCAGAGGTCCTGTGTGGCTACCGCCTCAAGCACCACACTGCAACCGCCTTTGGCGCCTTAGTACATCCCCTGCCAACCAAATGGGCAATTAATGCATTTCCAATGCATGCAGTCGATGCTTCCAAGCATCCCAGGAAATCCTCTTGTTGCATTCTGGGCTAGAATCCGAGCAGTGTCTTCCGCATTGGGTGTTCTCAAGTATTGTGGCCCAAACACTGCCACCACTGCCCGACAGAACTTGTAGAAACACTCTATGCTGGTGGACTCGGCCATGCGCCCATAGTCGTCGAGTGAATCACCGGGAGCTCCTTATGGAAGCATCCTCATCGCTGTCGTGCACTTCTGGATGGAGGTGAATCCAAGAGCGCCAGTGCAATCCATCTTGCACTTGAAGTAGTTGTCAAACTCCCGGATTGAATTCACAATCCCGAGAAAGAGCTTTTGGCTCATCCGATAACGGCGCCGAAATGTTTTCTCGCCGTGAAGTGGAGCATCGGCGAAGTAGTCGGAGTAGAGCATGCAGTAGCCTTCAAGACGAAGCCAGTTCTTTGCTTTCAACCGCCCGGCGCCGAGCCACCTCGCCGCGGCTTTTCATTGCTCGCCAGCAGCTGGGCGAGGGCGGCGAGCACCATGAGATGCTCTTCTTCCTGGACGTCGGCCACGGCTTCCTCCTCCAGCAGCGGCGAGCTCTTCCTCGTCATCCGAGTCCATCGCTGAGACAGGCAAAACGCCGAACACCTTGCGCTCGGTGGGCGCTTGCCCGCCGCTAAACCGCGCCTCCGCGGCCGGAAACGGCGGCCGGAAACGCCCAGCAGCTGTAGGAGGGGTTGCTGCGGCGGAGCGCTGCTATTTTCCTGCGGGGGATGGCTATCTAGCGGAGTAGGGTTGGCCGAGGGCGCGGGCGCGGGGGGGG
>LR738714.1:770380602-770393297 GCA_902687465.1 Secale cereale | reverse complement strand
CGGGGGGAAGTAAACCTTGACTTTTCCCCTGGCGGTGTGGGCCAGGCGTGCTTTTCACTAGCGCTGGAGCCCCCAACTGCTCCCCAGCGCGCCGGGTTCGGCCTGTGACTGCCGGGCGGAAAAAGGTCCGAACCGGCGATTTTCGGCGTCCTGGGGGCGCGACTGGGCCGTTTTTTACGCGCCGGCGCCGAAAAAGTGGCCTAGGGGGGGGGGGCTGTTGGGGGCGCGGCTGGAGATGCTCTAAGCAACAGCAAAATGCATACATCACTTTAAGTTCAGGTTTTTTATTGTCAAAAACAAAAGGAGGTTGAGGTTTTTACTACAGAAAATTTGTATATAACAGGGTACGCATGTAAGCAGTACCTGCTGCGTTCATAATAAACATAATGAAGTGAGCAAAACCAAATCTCAAGGCCAACGTTAAGCCGATGTTCATTTCTGTCAAGAGGTATGGTTGAAGTGTCGTCTTCTGAATTCGAAGGACAGCGTTTATGCTACGTTCCTTTGCTCTCGACATTGGCGCGTCCATGCAGGTTCCTGGTGTAGATACGGGGTACATATCATTGATCTGGATATGTGATCTCTGGACCCATTTTTTCCTTATTTTATCATGAAACGGTTGTCATGGATTGGGAGCTCTGGATTCAGATTTCAGTGTTATGTGTTTTCTGATGGGTAGAAAATGCATTTACATCAGCTCGCCTAACCTAACATAACCCTCCTGCGAGGCGACGGGGAGGGCCCTCCGATCTGCTCCGCCGGTTGCCTCCTCCTGCCTCCCCCTCCCTCGCCGCCGCCCAATGGCACGGCCGAGCGTGTTCTTCCCCTCGCGCAATGGGGCGGCGCATGTCGTCCTCCTCAGGCCTGGGCACGGCACAGGGCGCTGTGGCGTGGCGGCTTGCCAGCATGGGGTGCCTACGTGGGTGATTCGGCGGCGTGGAGGACTTCGTGGCAGTGGCGACCCGGGCCGGCGGACTTTGAAGGTGGTGGCAGGTGAAGCGTAGGCCTCTCACAGCGGCATGGCGTGGCGATGTCCCTGTCCAAGACGTATCTGCACCGGCGTCTAGTGATTTGGCTCCAGATTGGATCGTACCGGCGACGGTGACAAGCGTGCGGGCACTAGTAGAAAACAGGGCATTGGTCCAGCCCATTAGCCCCGGTTCAATCTAGAACCAGGACCAATAGGGGTACTGGACCCGGTTCGTTAGCCCAGGGGGCCGGCCGGGCCACGTGGGCCATTGGTCCCGGTTCGTCTGGACCTATTGGTCCCGGTTGGAGCTAAAAACCGGGACCAATGGCTCTTGCTCCTGGCCCACCACTATTAGTCCCGGTTTGTTTTATGAACCGGGACCAAAGGCACCCCTTTAGCCCCGGTTTGTAGCACCAACCGGGACCAGTGAGTTGCCTATATATACCCCCTCACTCAAGAGCAGAGCTCACTGCTCTGTTTTTTTTCTGGCCGAGGGGGAGAGGGGTTAGTGGTGCTCTAGCTCACCTCCTATGCACACAACATGTTCGGTGGAATGCCCGAGCCACACTAGTTAAGCTTTTCTCCTCTCGAAGCTCTATTTTCTTCGAGATTTGTCTAGGTTTAGCGGTCCGTCCCGTCCCGTCCCCGTCTTCGCCGCCGTCGATCGCCCCCGCCGATCTCGTCACCGGCACCACCGTGGTGAGCCTCTTGTTATGTCCATGCTTTTCTTACTTTTATTATTGCTTTAGATAGATATTTGTCTAATTTTCTTACGTTTATTATTGCTTGTTATTATATAGTGCGATGGTTTTGATATCCGCCCACGTGGGCCCTCGTCCGGTCTACGATTCGGATGTGGTATATTATCTTTAATTTATAACTATTTGTTTTAGTGCTTATGATAGTTATGCCGACCAACCTGACATGCATAGATGTTTTATTATGTCTAGGAGGTAGTTGAACCGGAAATTCCAACCGACCCTCTTGTGGAGAGGTTAAATTTAGTTGAAGAGGAAAACATTTCGTTAAAGAGAAAATTGGAAAAAATGGAGGAGGAGAAGATGGAATTGGAGTTGCATGTTGCGGAAGTTATCGATGATCACAAACAGGAGGAATTTGACCTAAAGGCGTTGCTGTTCGTGACCATCAACGATTGGCCCGCTCTCAGTAACCTTTCAGGACAGACAAACAAAGGATACCACGCATGCACGCACTGTTTAGATGACACTGAAAGTATATACCTGGACAAGTGCAGGAAGAATGTGTACCTGGGCCATCGTCGATTTCTTCCGACCAACCATCAATGTCGAAAGAAAGGCAAGCATTTCAAAGGCGAGGCAGATCACCGGAAGAAGCCCGCCATGCGTACCGATGATCACGTACTTGCTATGGTCAATGATTTACATGTAATCTTCGGAAAGGGCCCCGGCGCACTAGCTGTTCCGAATGACGATGAGGGACACGCACCCATGTGGAAGAAGAAATCTATATTTTGGGACCTACCCTACTGGAAAGACCTAGAGGTCCGCTCTTCAATCGACGTGATGCACGTGACGAAGAACCTTTGCGTGAACCTGCTAGGCTTCTTGGGCGTGTATGGAAAGACAAAAGATACAACTGAGGCACGGGAGGACCTGCAATGTTTGCACGAAAAAGACGGCATCCCTCCGAAGCAGTATGAAGGTCCTGCCAGCTATGCTCTTACGAAAGAAGAGAAAGAAATCTTCTTTGAATGCCTTCTCAGTATGAAGGTCCCGACTGGCTTCTCGTCGAATATAAAGGGAATAATAAATATGGCAGAGAAAAAGTTCCAGAACCTAAAGTCTCATGACTGCCATGTGATTATGACGCAACTGCTTCCGGTTGCATTGAGGGGGCTTCTACCGGAAAACGTCCGATTAGCCATTGTGAAACTATGTGCATTCCTCAATGCAATCTCTCAGAAGGTGATCGATCCAGAAATCGTACCAAGGCTAAGGAGTGATGTGGCGCAATGTCTTGTCAGTTTCGAGCTTGTGTTCCCACCATCCTTCTTCAATATCATGACACACGTCCTAGTTCATCTAGTCGACGAGATTGTCATTCTGGGGCCCGTATTTCTACACAATATGTTCCCCTTTGAGAGGTTCATGGGAGTCCTAAAGAAATATGTCCATAACCGCGCCAGACCAGAAGGAAGCATCTCCATGGGCCATCAAACAGAGGATGTCATCGGGTTTTGTGTTGACTTCATTCCTGGCCTTAATAAGATAGGTCTCCCTAAATCGCGGTACGAGGGCAGACTGACTGGAAAAGGCACGCTTGGAAGGGACTCAATAATATGCAGGGACGGTTATTCTTGGTCTCAAGCACACTACACAGTTCTACAGAACTCTACATTGGTGACCCCGTATGTCGATGAACACAAGAACAGTCTGCGCTCCAAACACCCGGAGCAGTGCGACGACTGGATTACACGTGAACACATCAGGACTTTCAGCAGTTGGTTGGAAACACGTCTCAGAGGTGACAACACTGTTTGTGATGAGTTTTACTTGTTGTCCAGGGGACCATCTTCGACTGTATTGATTTACAAAGGATACGAGATAAATGGAAATACATTTTACACGATTGTCCAAGATCAAAAGAGCACCAACCAAAACAGCGGTGTCCGCTTTGATGCAACAACCGAGAGGGGAAAGGACACATATTATGGTTACAGAGTGGACATATGGGAACTTGACTACGGACATGATTTTAAGGTCCCTTTGTTTAAGTGTAAATGGGTCAATCTGTCAGGAGGCGGGGTACAGGTAGACCCACAGTACGGAATGACAACAGTGGATCTGAAAAATCTTGGATACAATGACGAACCGTTCGTCCTAGCCAATGATGTGGCACAGGTTATCTATGTGAAGGACATGTCTACCAGACCGAGAAAAAGAAAAGATAAGGAAGCGAATACATCATACGATGAGCCAAAGCGCCACATAGTTCTTTCAGGAAAAAGGGACATCCTGGGAGTGGAGGGCAAGACAGACATGTCTGAAGATTATGAAAAGTTTCATGAAATTCCTCCCTTCAAAGTCAAGGCTGACCCAAGCATCCTGATAAACGATGAAGATTATCCATGGTTACGGCGCAATAAGCAAATGACACAAGCGAAGAAAAAGTGAAGAGTTATTTCCGCAACTATTATGATGATGCCATGCCAACTTTGTAACAAACGAGTATGATACCATTGTCCGTTTGTACTATTCAAATTTCAATACTACTTGCACTAACAAAACAAAACAAAACAAAACAAACTTGAAAAATAAATAGCAACAATAAGTATTTTGTTGTAAGTATAAACAAAATAAAATAAATAAAGCAACAAAGAAAATAAATAAAGAAAGTAAAATAAATAAAGCAACTCTAAATACAGCAAAAAACAACTTAGAAATAAACAAAGAAAATAAAATAAATAAAGCAACTCTAAATACAGCAAAAAACAACTTAGAAATAAATAGCAACAATAAGTATTTTGTTGTAATTAAGTATAAACAAAATAAAATAAATAAAGCAACAAAGAAAATAAATAAAGGAAGTAAAATAAATAATTTCAAATTTAAACTATTCAAATTTGAATACTACTTGCACTAACAGAAAGTTTGTAATTGGTTTTACAAAAGAAAATAAATAATGCAGAAAACAAAACAAAAAAACTTGAAAAAAAAATAGCAACAATAAATATATTTTTGTAAGTAGAAACAAAATCAAATAAATAAAGAAACAAAGAAAACAAATAAATAAAAATAGCAACAGTAAGTATTTTGTTGAAAGTAGAAACAAAACTAAAAAATAAAGCAACAAAGAAAAAAAGAAAAAATATGCCACCTGCTGGGCCCACACGGCCTGAATACGACTAGAAACCCAACCATGGGCCAGGATTCAGGCCCGTAGAAAGCCCAGCAAGTCCACAGGCAAAGCAAGCCCAGCAAGTCCACAGGCAAAGCAGTGTCAGTTTAGGCCCTTAGGCCTGCAGTTTAGAGGAGTTCGAGAGGAGAGAGGCAGCGGGGCTTATAAACTGGTGCTGCTCTCCCTCAACTAGCGAGGTGGGACTAAACTTCCCACCGCACCGCGGCAAGGCCTTTAGTCCCGGTTGCTGCCACCAACCGGGACTAAAGGGTGGCATTAGTCCCGGTTGCTGCCACCAACCGGGACTAAAGGGTGGCATTAGTCCCGGTTGCTGCCACCAACCGGGACTAAAGGCCCCACCTTCCCGCCCTTTGGGCTGCTGAAAAGGGACCTTTAGTCCCGGTTGGTAACAGCAACCGGGACTAAAGGGGGCTATTAGTCCCGGTTTGTGCCAAGAGCCGGGACTAATACTCCTCCTATATAAGCTACACTTGCGAAAATTTTGTTCAGTTTCTCCTTCTTCCCCGCCCCGACGCCGCCCTCGATCTGCTCCGTCCCCGTCGCCGTCGCCGTCGCCCCCGTCGCCCCCGTCGCCCCGTCGCCGTCGCCCCCGACGCCGCCTCGTCGCTCCGCCCCGCGCCGTCGCCGCGCCCCGCGCCGTCGCCGCGCCCCGCCCCGCGCCGTCGCCGCGCCCCGGCCGGCCCGTCGCCCCGCGCCGCCGCGCGCCCCGCCCCGCCGCCGTCGCGCCGCCCCGCCCCGACGCCGCCTCGTCGCCGCCCCGCCCCGCCGCCGTCGCGCCGCCCAGCCCTGCCGATGTGAGGGCCGGCTCCCTTTTTTTTATATGTTTAATATTGCTGTATATATATATATATATAGTTGTTGTGTATATATATGTATATATGTGTATATTTTTTTTATGTTTATATAAATTGCAGTATATATAGTTGCTGTATATATAGTTGCTGTATTTATATGTATGTGTATATCTTTTTTTTTCTTAGGAATTTGCTAAATATATATGTTAAATATATATTTATGTGTATATAAATATATTTTTTCTTAGGAAGTTGCTGTATATATGTGATGTGTGTATATGTGATGTATATATATGTGTATGTGGCTAGCTATATAGTTTTTTGTTTATATATGCTAAATATATATAGAAAGTTTTATATATATATATGCAAAAGTTACAAATTTAGAAAAAGAAGGATAGGAAAGAAGAAAATAAGAAAGAGGAAAGAAAGAAGAAGAGGAGAGGAAGAAGAGGAGAAATAAATAAGAAGAAGAAAAAAAAGAAAAAGAAGGATAGGAAAGAAGAAAATAAGAAAGAGGAAAGAAAGAAGAAGAAGGAGAGGAAGAAAGAGGAGAAATAAATAAGAAGAAGAAAAAAAAGAAAAAAAGAGGAGAAGAAGAAAGGAATAGAGGAGAAGAAGAGAAATTTTCTCTTCTTCTCCTCTATTCCTTTCTTCTTCTCCTTTTTTTTTCTTTTTTTTTCTTCGATCTTCTCCTCTAGCGGTTCCTTTTTTTTTCTTCTTCCTCATTTTTTATCGGATATGTATACACCCTCTCCCCGATAACTTCGACATTAGGGGGGGCGGGGTCGAGGGTCGTCGAGGGACCGAGGCCGAAGGTCGAGGGGTCGAGGGTCGTCGAGGGACCGATCGAGAGGCCGAAGGGCGAGGGGTCGAGAGGTTGCCTAGCAGTCGGGGGTCTAGGGTTGTGGATCACCGAGCAGTCGGGGGTCAAAGTATTGAAGAATTCCATGACTTCATCATTAGCCAGAAGTAACCGGGGCATTTTGGTACAAAGTTATGCAAAGATATTTTGAAACGGAGTTCCTGATAGAATAATCCGTCTTTTGTTACGAATTATCCTATCGGGGACTCCGTTCCAAAATAACTTTGGAGAGCTTCGTACCATCATGCTACTGTTACTTTCGCCTAATGATGAAGTATTGGTTTTGTTGAATCCTTTGACACTCGACAAAATGTGACATGAGGGGGTCTAAGGTTGTGGATCGCCGAGCAGTCGGGGGTCGAGGGGTCGAGAGAGGTTGCCTAGCTAGTGTCAAAGTATTGAAGAATTCCATGACTTCATCATTTGTTTCCTTTGTCTGGCAGGGCTTGGAAAACATTCAGCAAAAAAGCTCCGGGACTGCCGAAGAAGCTACAATTTAGATACCCGAAAGTAAGTACTATATAGTAGCATGTTCCGCGCGCGCATCTCCTATATCTTGATTCAAGCGCTAGCTAGTTTCATCAATACCAATTTGGCATTTTTGCTTATCAGTTTGATTGAGCTCTATTTCTTGTAAAGTGGTTGTGGCAGGAACCCGGGAATGATTATTGTGGATACTACATTTGCGAGTCCATCCGCCACACGACCTGTGAGCGGGGCTACACTGATGAACAATTTAAAGTGCGTAAGCAATCAATAATATTCACAAATTTATAGCATCATTTCATGTATTGACCCCCTACTTCAAATTAGATGTTTCGGATGCGGGATGAACTCCTAACACCAGATCGTCTGCGAGCAATTCAAGAGGAATTGGCGGCATTCTTCCTTGAACACGTGATCGCTGAAGACGGAGAATACTATGTGGACCCTGCATCCATGTGTTAGGAGATTATTTTTGTAAGAGATAATTATTGTATATATGTGCCCGGTAGTGTCGGATCGATAGATATACGAGAACTTCTCTCTGTATGCATATATATATATGTTGATTATATATACGAGATCTTCTGTTCCTTCGTTTGCTTAGTATAGCTAGCAGCTAGCTAGCTAGCTAGCGTGACTCTAGTCCATATATATACGTATGTGTAGTATGTAGCGTCGACCAAAAGCACGGACATAAGAGAGAACACTTCTCTCTATTAATTAGCTAGCTAACACAATATATCAAACACCTAAATTAACCCCCAAAACCTAAAACCCCCCCTCCCCTTTCAAAAAAAAAAACAAAAACCACAGCTACAGAAATGCTGACACGTGCATGCCTTTTGGTCCCGGTTGGTACCACCAACCGGGACTAAAGCCCCTCCTGCCTGGACTCGGTGCACAGGCCACGTGGACACCCTTTTGCCCCGGTTCTGGATTGAACCGGGACTAAAGGGTCAGAGCATTAGTACCGACCCTGTTGCCCCGGTTCCAGAACCGGGGCTAAAAGGCCAAAGGAACCGGGGCTAAATCCCCTTTATCTACTAGTGGGGAATCCTCTCGGCGGCTCTCGCAGTTTGGCGAGGTGGGATGGTGGCCCTCCTCCCAGGCTCAAGTGGTGGCACACGCAGGATGTGGCCGATGTGCCAGGGCTCCCACAGTGGCAGTGCTGTTGAGGATGGTCACCAGATCTGGGTGACCAGATCTAGGTGTTTGAAGGCAGTCTGGACGGTGCACATGTTGTATGTTGGATGCTCATGTCACTCATTCGGGTCAAAACCTGGTCACACGCTGGTTGCCGGAACCGGTGATGGTGACGCCCTCGGCGTCGTTTCCTTCTTGAAGGCATCATCGAGGTGAAGCTCCCATCTCCTTCCGCTACCTCCGAGGGAAACCTAAGATCAGTCAATCCGATGACTATGGCGCACTTGTGTCATTCCCTCCTTGGAGGCGTCATTCTTGGAGGTGTGCATTGGCTTGAGGGACCAGTGGACGGTTCCAGCGGTCGAGCGACATTCCATGTGACGCATCGACAACGTGGAGTTTCGGAAGTGTGATGCGGCAAGGCCTCGGCGACGGATGGGTGATGATGGACGCGTGCAGGGAGGAGGCATTGCCTGGTGCCGTGGTGGCGTCGATGGCAGGCCTAGCAAGGTTGATGCGTCAGTTCCTGCTCTGAAGATTTATTAGTGGAAGACGGCGGCGATGACCTATGAGAGTACTTCAGACCAGTTTGCGCCCCAAACCCAACATGTGGCTTGATCAAGGCCACCGGCTTTAGATGTTAGTCATTTTTGCGATATTTGTTTGGTATTAGGCTGGACTATCGGCACCCCTTCGTCAACTGGATAGGAGTAGCGACATATGTTGCTAAGATGATGATTTGACTACGTGATGTACCACTTTGTAAGGTCTCTGTGAATAATTAATAAAAGAGTGAATTCCGGGTTTTACACCATATTTTGACATTTTTTATACTAATTACCCCATTTAGCGGGATTTCATCCGTTTTACCCCATTTAGCAAAAGTGTTGCCACAATTTACCCTGTTTTAAATTTTTTGTGCGTTCTGACCGCCTGGCATGTCACGTCCATAATTTTTTCCTGCGTATTTTTCTCCCTACTCAACTCGTTTCCGGTTTGAAGTATTCTGATGGGACGACTATACTTGATCAGCATGGCATATTACCATTGAATAAATTATCGGAGAAATTGTTACTGATATAATTTCAAATCATGTATGTTTTTCTTCAGTTATCATATACGGCCCTAAGTATGCATGATTCTATGGATTATATTAAAGTGGTGTAAATATACTACTTTACTAACTCTGATACACCTACATATCTGAATATCTAGGTAGCAAATATGTTGACCGGTAGAGTGTTGATATATGCACAAGTGATAGAGTAGATTATGATTTAGCTAGCTGTAAAGGAATTTTGGATATTTGTATCTTATAATGCATGCTGAAACATGTGTATTTACCTTATTAGAGTAGATTATGATTTATGATGATTGCAGCCACTAGTTCATTTTTATTTTTCTTGCACAAAGCGGATGTCAACCAAGATGTGGAGTGTTAAGCATATTTTACATGTCCGTGGATAAAAGAATCCAAAGCCAGAGATGATTGAGAGGGACTTCATTAGTTATTTTGATATAAAGGCGAAGATCAAGGAGTTGGCTTCCAACCCTTGGGACAACGTTTATTATCAGAAGAAGGTGGCCAACGGGAACTCCATGGTTGAGTTAACAATTTTGTTAAATGTGGTAAAACGGATGAAATTTTGCTAAATGGGGTAATTAGTGTCAAAAATGTCAAAATATGGTGTAAAAACTGGAATTCACTCTTAATAAAATGGCTGCATGCATCTCCGAGAGACAGAGCCGAGGGTCATCCTTCTTTTCAAAAAAAGAAAAGAAAAAAGGAAATGCATTTCCAGAGAACATAATAAGCATGTTGATCTATCATGATATAGAAATGCAAATGATCATCGCAATCTGATGACCTGATCAACTCTTTGGTAGCATGGGTATCGACACTATATATATGTATCGAAGCCACGGTTTATCTACCACCACACAATGCATATAGGGAGGTCATATGTTGGGTGGACAAAACAGTCCATACTCCACACTCTTTTGCTTCCGAGATATTAGAGTAAACCAATACAGAAAACACACCATGATAAAAGACCCCTTGCTGACTGATGTGCACTGGCAGTTCGAGTGATATTTTCAAATTACCAAAGATCATTATCAGGATGAAACAAACCTATTGACCAGACCGCTTTGAAGTGGAAAAAACAGCACAGAGGTCAATGTGGATATGTCTTTTCACACGGAAGAGGGTATAGGAGCCATGGGTGCAGGCGCCAAATCTTATACATGCAGTTCACATCGCCATGTATCTCAAAATTGGATTCTGAGGATGCAGAACTGTTCGTCGATGAAGAAGAAAGGGAAAGGAAGAAGACATGCATGAGTCGTGGGGGCCTTTGGTGAAGTGGTAAGAGCATCTCCAGCCGTTTAGCCGCCCACGGGCTTGAAATAGGGCCACGGGCTTGAAATAGCGCCGTCTGGGAGCGCGCCAGCGGAAAAAATCGGCGTTGGGGGCTCGGGTTCCAAGCCGGCTCCCAAGGTCGCCTTAGACGCCCTTTTTAAAAAAACCAAATTCTACCAAAGACGACACAAATTCGGCCAAACTAGGCGTTTTCATTGATATTTGTACAAAATTGAAAACATAAGTTAAAAACCAAACTAAAAAAACTACTAATATTACGCCGCCACACGGCCTTGAGCCTTCTACATGCCAAGAAGCTTGTAGATGTTGGTGTAATCGCTGCTGTCGTCGTCGCCGCCGTTGTCGTCGCCCTACATGCGGCCGCCGCCATCCTTGCTGCAGCTCTGGCCTGGGTCACCGTGATGGACAGGGTTGGACGGCCAGGGCACCTCATCGTCGCTGTCGAGGATGATGACGCCGCCCCCCTCGCTGCCGTGGCGTCGGGCGGCGATCTCCTCGAGGGCGTGACGCTGACGCTCCATCTCCTCCCGGATGTTGTCGTCCCGAGCCCATTTGGGGCTGGTCCCCTCGTCGGTGGCCATGACCTCGTGCTCCTTCTTCATGGGGAGGAGCCCCGGCTCTGTCTTCAGCTTCACGAGAAGGGACGCCGCCCTCGTTGATACCAGCCTACGGGGTTCGTCCACGACACTCACCAGGAGCCCCGGCATGTATGACTGCTTTCACGCTCATTGTACGGGCTCAAGCAGGCTTCCCGCGCCTGGTACCAGCGCATCACAACGTTTCTTCATAAGCCCAGCTTCCGCTCCACACGCTCTTATGCTTCGCCGTTTGTCTATCGTCATGGTGATGCTACCGCCTGCTTGCTGCTCTATGTCGACGAAATCATCATGACAGCTTGCTCTACTGCTCTTCTCCGACAGCTTACCGACCGTCTTCGCGCTGAGTTCGCCATTAAGGACTTGGGTCATGTGCACTACTTCCTCGGGATCGACGTTGTCCGACGTGTGGATGGCTTCTTTCTTCATCAGTGAAAGTACGTTCATGAGCTTCTCGATGGCGCTCGGATGCTTAATTGCAAACCCGCGCCTAGGCCAGTCGACACGAAGGCCAAACTCTCTACCACAGATGGATCCCCAGCTCCGGATGCTTCGTACTATCGGTCCATTGTTGGTGTTCTCCAGTACCTCACTCTTACATGACCAGAGGTTTAGTACGCTGTTCAGCAGGTGTGCCTACGTATGCATGCTCCCCTTGATGCTCACTGGATTTCGGTGAAGCGGATTCTACACTACAATCGAGGCACCATGGATCTCGGGCTGTCACTTCATGCGTCGACCGCCATGGACATCATCGCCTGCTCTGATGCTAACTGGATAGGCTGCCCTGACACGCACCATTCGACTTAGGGATATTGCGTTTATCTTGGACCATCACTTATCTCTTGGTCGTCCAAGCGGCAGCCCACCGTCTCTCGCTCCAGCATTGAGGCGGAGTATCGCACGGTGGCTAACGTGGTTGCAGAGTGCTCGTGGCTTCCCCAACTTCTTCATTAGCTTTCGTGTACTGTTGACAAGGCTACCATCATCTACCGCGACAACGTCTCCGCCGTCTACCTCTCTGCTAATCCGGTTAATCGTCGCCGCACCAAGCACATTGAGCTTGATCCATTTTTTTCGGGAATAGGTGGCTCTTGGACTCATACTTGTTCTACACGTGCCCACCTCCCAACAATTTGCAGACATCATTTTTTTCGAAAAGGGGGTTTTCCCAGCCTTTGCATCAGAACGATGCATACCGCCATGATTATTAAGAAATGCAAAATAAGGTCCAATACAAGTCTTCCTGTCTCAATCAGGGAACCAAACAAAAAGCTCATCAGGAGCCAAAAAAAGAGCAGCCACAACCGTCTGGTAAATAAAGATAGGAACACTAATTGCCTATCCTATTATATGACCGCCATCTAAATCGGTTAAAAATAGCCCGAGCTACCATCTCCCATCGGGTAGACCCAGTAACCAAATGCTCCCTGGCCTCCGTCTGAATGAGTAGCGACCACATACGACGGAACAACGCAGTGGCCCGGAAATTAACCAAGGGATTACCTACGGCGTCCTTCGAGGAGTTGGCGACGCTTCGACTGTATGTGTGTGTGTG
>LR738714.1:770364245-770376536 GCA_902687465.1 Secale cereale | reverse complement strand
TTGTACTGAGGCTATATCTACTTCATTTCGTCTAACAAACATTGTTGACTTTTCCCTACAGCCAATGTCAGGGCGAGCAGATAAGTCCATGTCCGTTCGTGCTGAGAGTAGCAGTTGACATGTGATATTTTGTCGGACAACGTTTATCTTGTGTTCCTTCACTGCCGACAAATATATGTATGGTTCCTGATGAGGATACGGGCAACATAACTGCGATACCGATATTGGAGCTCTGGCCCCAGATTTGCCCTGTTATACCATGCCATGGATTGGGAGCCCTGGATTCATATTTCACACTTCAGAGTTCCATGCAGTTAACAAAATGATTTCACAGTTCCTTGTTTTCTTTTTGGCAGAGATATACTGGTGATTACAACAGTAAAAATGGCACTTCTGCGAAACAGAACAAGCATGATGATCTACCATGCCATAGTAATGCAAATGATCATGGCAATATGATGAGCTCTTTGGTAGCAGGGGAATCGAGACTATATATGCAAGTGGAAGTTTTTTCACCACCCACACAATGCATATATGGAGGTCCTTTGTTGGTGGAACAATCTATACTGCACCTTCTTACTTTCCTGATATATTGGAGTAAACCAATACAAAGAGCACATGCAGTTTCACGAATTTGTAAACAGATGGAGAGTATGTGTTAGGTCTAGTATAAATATGACTAAAGCTAGTCCTTGGGCGTTGTGCATGATATTCGGGGGAATTAATGCTATATTCATTACAGAGTACAGTGGTTGCATATAGAGGTGCTGAGCCATACAACTATAGGCTAAGGTCACTGGGGTTCGTGGTGAGATCGTGCACGTAGTGGGACGAGGATGTGTCTTCAGTCTAACACCCGCAACAGCATCAACGGCGGGCTTGATGATGTTCAAACTAGAGCAAATGTTGATGAAAGCCGCCGTGGGGGGGCCCTTGGTAACTGAGCGCTAGTAGGAACATGTAGCACTTGAACTTCACCTCATGCTACCTTTTCCTAGACTAAGTGTACGTCTATTTGTATGTAAAGCTGAGCCCTTCCTCTACTAAATCAAAATTGTTTGTATTTCAGCATGGGTGGTTCCTGTTCCAAGCAAAACCAAATCTCAGGCATCGAAGCTTGCACGCTCTCACAGTCTTCCATCCGTAGAACCACAAAATCGTTTGAATTACAATTTAGACAAATCAACATGCTTTTTTTATGGTCAGTACCAAGGAAAAGCTTCTGATTGGTCAGCTAAATTGGCTGCTAACGCGAGGGCTTGGCCACTCTACACAGTCATGAATGTTAGGTATGAATGATGGTACAGATATTGTAAAACGCGAGGGCTTGGCCACTCTACATACTCTACCCATTGTAAAACGCGAGAACAAAGCAATACAATTACCAGGTGCGACAGGCACCTGTAGCCATAACTCGGCGAGTCTCCTGTGTCCTCCTGTTCGTGGTGTGTTTTGGCGAGAGATTGAGCGATCAATCCGGCAACTTGAAGCTAGCTAGAGGCAAAGATTGATCCAGTTGCCTGCCTGGCTGTTTAGGATCGTAGGTGTGCAACTCGCCGGAAGCCAGCAGCTTTGTACGCAGGGTGTACTTGCGTGCACTCTGATGTTGATCCCGCTGGCTTGTTTGTCTAGATGACGATTGCTTTCACGTCTATCATGGCCATTTTCATCATTGAAAGAGTTGATGATAGGGCAGGAACAAAGTCGCTTCCACCCCTTGTTATTGCTGGTGCACTGAGGATCCTGTATTGGAGGCAAGATCTTTCGATTGTTTGTCTGTCCTTCTGTCAGAAATATTTGCTTCATTGAACTTAACTGTCTACTCTGTTGTGTAGTTTCTTTGATGACCTTCGGCCATATGTGGTAATCCAGTTCGTTCCATGCATCGTAATACCTGTGATAGATATAGTTATTCCACCAATGTATACACATTCAAGCTACTGGTTGTGGGCAGCAGGTTAGTGTTATTCTCGCTGAATATCACCAGGGTGTATGCAGTTCCATTATTTGTGTAGATAGCTATATGTGATTCACATTAATGCACTGGGTTATTTCGTAGTCGATTTTCTCACAGCATAAAAACTGGTGATACCTTTTTGTTTTGGCAGTCTGTATTCATGATGCTTGGATATAAACAATAGTTACCTTGAAATTCATAGAAAACTCACTAGAAGCTTTTACTGTTCCCCTCAAGTTTTTATTCTCTCAATACCACTGACCGGTGCTAAGATGATTTTGTTCCCCAGTCATGTCTGCTGTTCTCTAGAAATTTATGAAGTAGTCAACAATCCAGTTATTAATATAAATGTATGTGAGGTTCTGCTTTTCGGTTGTTGATGAAATTGCTACAAGAATGAGTTATGCAGAAGCATATATTTAAGCGCAGTTTAAATAATAGGCCATTGCCGAATCATTTTATCTAAGCGCAATTTTCCACGAGGGTTTTCTAAGCGCAAAATTATATTGTCTGGATACTTTTGATCTGATTTTTAAAATTGATTTCAGGATTGTACCTTCTTGCCAAAGTAGAAGAGGCTGCGGATAAACCTATATATAGGTGGACACATGAGATTGTTAGTGGACATACTCTTAATTAAACATCTATGTGCTGCGATGGTACCTGTTTTCTTGACTCTGATATGTTGGCAAAGAGGACAATTGAACCAGACAGGTATACATCAGCTTACTCAATGCATCGCTTGAGTCTATTTTTGTAATAGTTTTAGTTCGATTAAACCACTTTAGTCTGATGTTGGTATTGCTCGCTCCGCTTTGAGCATACAAATACATACCAAATATCAATAATATTGCCATTCCATTGCTTTACCGAATTTTTGATGTTTTCGCTCTTTATGAGGTTGATTTTCGTTCACTTTGGTTACTAGAATGATAACAGAATAAGACATCTGCAGTTAAATTGTTGGTGTTTTTAACATGAACCAAAACTTGCCCCGGTATTTCTTAGCCAACTTTTCATGATGCGCTTCTGTTTATTCAAACTAATAATAGTACTCTGGTTTGCTTCCAGAAATCAATGTTCGCATTCATCATGTGTATGTAGTTTAGACAACAAGTTCACCACATTGAATAGGCCTTGCATCTATGTATCCATGTAAAAAATGTTTTTTCCTCTGTCATGCAGGGTAAGCTTACTCCAGATGTGGAAGATCAGTTGGAGAGAACGCGGTTCCAAAGATAGCAACACTGTAGATGTCAAGTATGATTATGCTGCCGTTTCAACTACGTCTGAACAACAGTAGATATGTGTTTTTTCGTATGTACCCCCGAAGTGTAAAAATAACATCAATCTGAATATCAGGAGCCCCTGCGTGCACAGTTGTGTATTATTGCCTGCTAATCGATGTTCGTATGTGGTTGTTCCTGATCAAATCTTATACAGGGAGGAAAAATGTATATCAGTGGCCTCATTAACTCTTTGTGCTAGTTTCTAGGAACCTCCAATCAGAGACTGCACCCGCTTCAGTTGTTGCTGCTCTTCGGAGTTCATTAAGCTGCATGCTATGGGCTTGACATCTTCCGTGTGTGCATGATAATTTATTTGCTTGCCTGTCTAAGTGATGGATAGTTCAGGTTTCTTACTCTTTCAAAAGAAAAAAGTTTCAGCTTTTTAGCGCAGAATAAAGAGCGGGGCATCATCAATTTGGGATACAGCGGCACATAACAGCGATATAGAGGCGGGAGCTTTGGACCCAGATTTCCCCCGTTTTATCATGCAATTGTTGCCATGAATTGGGAACTCTAGATTCTGATTTCAGGTTCCCATGTATTCTTGTTGATAGAGGTATACGGCTGATTCCAGCAGTAAAAATGGCATTTTTGTGTAACACAATAAGCATGATGATCTGCCATGCCATAGTAATGCAAATGATCATGGCAATATGATGACTGATGGTCTTCTGTATCAGGGGAATGGACACTATTTATAAGCAAGCGGCAGTTTTGCGACCACCACACAGTGCATACATTGTGCTGGCTGGGTGAAACGGTCCATACTCCATGATCTTTGTTTCCGAGATATTGGAGTAAACCAATAGAAAAGGCATATTTTGACTCACTGAATTTTTGAGGCAATAGATGTAGCTGCCCCTGTTGAGCCAACATCGGAGAAGAGCCAATAGAGGCATGGGAGGAGTGCTAGGACCGGAACAATGGGAAGGAACTGATCGAAAAACCGACAAGGGATTTGTCGGAGTTTGGGGTAAAATAAAGGATAGTTTAGAAGATAATCGCTTCTACTTCTAATTAATTTAGGGAAGTAAGTTTTGGCGAATTTTTTCATACTCTTTATTCACGATGGGTGCAGTAGGTTATCCAACAGTGCATGTGTGATGGCGAGATCTAATGGCTGCTGTTACTTGGATTATTGCTTTAGTTACTGTTTACTGCAATTTAGTTCAACCAGGGGCTTTGCTTAGACCATTTACCTCATATTTTACTCTCGGTGATCGCTGAACCGACGAGGGATAACCGACTGTGTCATTCACTTGAGTTTCTCTGATAGATGACTAAGGGATATATGTTGAGATTCCTAAAAGTCCATGAGCAAGAAGTATCCTAAAAGTCCATTACAAAATTGTAAGATTACGAAATTGTGCAGGCAAGAACAATCAATCTGTTTTCCCAAGTTGTTCTCTCATCTAAACCTATGTCTGCACAATCCCTTGCAGCCATGCATTTTGGTGGATCAAGGTTCACAATAGTTAGAATGTCGCGGAGGCTTTCACAGTCTGACCAATCACCATGGCTTTCGCTGCTGCTGAGAAGATATTACGGAGGATACTCCATGTCACCACTCACGACCCATCATGCTATATATCCCATCAAGGGGAGCGTGCTTCATCATTTTTTATCCTCATGGAGAACCTTGAAATTTTCCAAGGAAGATTAATGGTCGTGGCCTTCATCAGATATTGTTTAGATGAGATTTTGGCAGTTTGCAGGGCACGAACATGTACCATGGTTGTTGTCAGCTTTCAATCGAGTTGCTCCTTGCATTGTCCAGTTCATTAGGTGCAACCGTGCAAGTGCAGTCCACGATGATCAACACAACAATATGCACTAGTTGAGAAGGCACCAGAGAAGGAAGCAGTAGCAGAAGCACAGAAGAAGCAGAGGCAGCCAAGCTAATTGTTATTAGGCGTATTAGTAGCCAGCACGAAAATTAGGGCAGTTTAATTGTTATTACTTGAACCATCGTACAGGCTGCTGTGATGTAGGCATCCAAGAGGACGACGCCATTGGCAGCCGATCTGCAGTCTCGTCCCCAACCCTGAGTGACAAAGTGTGCGAAGTTCTTGGGGCCGGGTACTCGGAGGAGGAGGTTGCTGCCTTCGTGGATGGCATCGTGCCCTTAGAAGATCACGCTTGGGACGGGCTGGCCAAGACGGACAAGGCGGAGGTTCTTCGGCGAGTCGTTCATCGCCGGACGGCACCGACGGCGATCCGACCTTGGAAGGGTCCTTTACCTAAGGTGCGTCTTCCATCCCTTACGTTCGGAGACTTTCTTGGGTCTTGGAAAGTGGTAAAGCATCGCCGGAAGAAGCCTCAGCCGCCGGCGGCGGCGTCACCTGCGCGATCTCCGAGCGAGATTAGCGACAGGAGGAGGTTGCGGTTGTTTGAACTCCTGGGCCAAGATGGGCCGAGTCGGGAGTCCTTGGGCTTGGAGGTTGGAGGGACTGGGCAAGTGGCCCACGTAGAGATCCAAGGTGATCGACTACAAGTCCCGTCCTTCGAGAGTCATGTGCGATCGGGTTCTAGGGTTGGACGAAGCTGGAGGCCGTCGCTTGCATCGCTAGGTGCGGGAAGAGCTCGGCGGGTTGCCTCGACGTGCGCTCCTCCGGCACTTGTCGCCGGCGGATCGGACATGGCTGGCAGAGGACAGCCGCCTCCTGCCCAACATGCTGCGGCCGTGGCTGGGGCTGACCTCCAGGCAGCCGCGCTGGACAACCAGGCTGGTGGGCGGGCCGGGGCTTGTGTGCCCATGCGAGGTGGTTCCCAGGCTGGAGTGCGGCCGGGCTTCGACAATGGCGGCCGGGGCAGAGCTCCTCTCGTCGGGCGTGGAGGCGCTCATGGCGGTGGACAGGGTGGGTTCTCGTCAAACGAGAATTTTCATAACAATGGTGCGAGATTCAACCGGTATGGCCCCTGGGGAGATGACGGGTACAATGCTTACGGCGACGGGCAGCACCGTGGCTCCTCTTCAGGCAGTGGTCGTGGCTCAGGATGGGACAATGGTAATGGTCAGGGGCGTGGCTTTCAAGGACCACCTGGCTCTTTCGTCGAGGGGGTGGCCGGTCCTATTAATCGCCCTCAACGAGGAGCTCATCGAGGGTTTCGTGGTGGGAGAGGAGGAGGGCGCCACCCACCTCCACCGAAGCCTTCTTCTCTGCCGTTGGCTGATGCCGTGACTGCTCCAGTGGTGCCTCTCGAGCCTGAGCAGGCACCTCCTCCAGTGCTCCCTCAAGTGGCGGTGGACACTGTCCGGGCACTTGCTGCGGTTAGCGTTCCGGAGGCGAAGGGGGCTGATGGTGGTGTTGTCAAGGCCGTGGATAAACGTAATGGTGATAAGTTATCGAAGTGGGCTATTAAGAAGAAGAAGTTGCCCTGTTATAGATGTGGCGAGACTGGTCATTTTGTGGCAGAGTGCACCACGGAGCTTTGTGTCTATTGTTGCAGATCTCAGCATACGTCTAGTAATTGTCCTTTGCTTGTTGGTCCTAAACCGGTATGTACCCTCTATGGTGTGTGCTGTCAGGAACTGATGTTCTTTGAGTCACCAGATATGGCACCTTCAGTCCAGGTGCAGGATAGCTCTTTTCCAGCGATCGTCAAGGTTGCTAATGGGTGTCTGACAGAGGCTCAGATAGTGCGACAGTTACAGGATCTAGTTCCAGGTAATCACCAGTGGGATCTTGTAAAGCTGGAGGACCAGACTTACAAGGTAGACTTCCCCACTAAGGAGGATCAACTATATATGCTCAAGTGGGGTATGTGCAGATTTCCTAGTACCAGCATTTACCTTACTTTCGATGAGTGGAAGGAGAAGGATCCAGTGGGAACACCGTTGGAGAAGGTTTGGGTACGTTTTTTTGGAGTGCCGTGTCAATTCATTAATAATTTTTTGATTGCTTGGAGTTTGGGTTCTCTTATTGGGAAGACCGAGGAAGTGGATATGCCTTTCACTCGGTCTCATGGAGCGGCGAGATTGCTGGTCAATGTAGTCAGTGTGGAATATGTACCAGATGTGGTCAAGTGGACTCATGCTGGAGTTACATATGTGCTTGAACTTGAGATTGAGGATACACCAATAACTCAAGGGAGCGAGGGAGAAGACATTGTGGATATGGACACGACAGAGGGTGACGGAGGTGCTGGTAGTCAGAATAAGAGGTCTGAGAGCTCGCAGCAGGAGTTGCCTAAGGGGACGCAACCTCAGTCCAACACGATGACTAGGATGGCTTCAGGGCCAGCTAGTTCCTCGACCCCTGCCAAATCTCTTCGGATTGGGTCTTTTGAGTTGCATTCGGCGCCAAGCCGCCTATGGAGTGCTAGGATGGAGTCGGATCATCCGGTGGAGTCTGAGCTACCACCGTTATTTTGCTCCGTTGGCTGTGAGGGACAGGCTGAGGTTTTTAGTGTGGTGGATTCGCCTCTCAGGCCAGAGGGGGGCGATGGGTGCGAGCTTGGGGAGGTGACCCCCGGCCTAACTTCTTTGGGGCTGGGTTGTGTGCAGGAGGACGTTGATGCCAGCCTCCACAGATCTTCGGTGGTTCCGACAGCCCTCGTTTCGGAGCGGGAGGTGGCGATACTTGATGTGATTCAGGACCCCCCCTGGTGTGGGGGACACTAGTAGATAAAGGGTCATCAGACCCGGTTCATTTGGGCCTTTAGCCCCGGTTCCAGAACCGGGACAAGAGGGTCGGTACAACACATAAAACCATTCTGCTTGTTTGCCTCAGGCGCATTTAGAAACTCACGCACGCCCTTAATGTACTCGGAGGTGTGTCTGTCACCGTACATCCATTGCCGGTTCATCTGCGTGCATTTATATATAATTAAGTGTGTCAAAAACCATTACAGAACATCATAAATAGATAATTAAGTGACCAAATGGATAAAAGTTCATCATCACATTAAAACCAAAGTACATACATATATAGTTCTCATCTAACAACATATAGCTCTCCATACACATCGAAACTATGTAAAACATTTCAACGTGAAAACAAATGCTATCATAATCGCAACCAAGGTAACAATTGATCCAACGGCATAATGATACCAAGCCTCGGTATGAATGGCATATTTTCTAATCTTTTTAATCTTCAACCGCATTGCATCCATCTTGATCTTGTGATCATCGACGACATCAACAACATGCAACTCCAATATCATCTTCTCGTCCACAAATTTTTTTATTTTTTCCTTCAAGAATTTGTTTTCTTCTTCAACTAAATTTAACCTCTCGACAATAGGGTCCATCTTGATCTTGTGATCATCGATAACTTCCGCAACATGCAACTCCAATTCCATCTTCTCCTCCTCCATTTTTTCCAATTTTTTCTTTAACGAAATGTTTTCCTCTTCAACTAAATTTAACCTCTCCACAAGAGGGTCGGTTGGAATTTCCGGTTCAACTACCTCCTAGACATAATAAAACATCTATGCATGTCAGGTTGGTCGGCATAACTATCATAAGCACTAAAACAAATAGTTATAAATTAAAGATAATATACCACATCTGAATCGTAGACCGGACGAGGGCCCACGTGGGCGGATATCAAAACCATCGCACTATATAATAACAAGCAATAATAAATGTAAGAAAATTAGACAAATATCTATCTAAAGCAATAATAAAAGTAAGAAAAGCATGGACATAACAAGAGGCTCACCACGGTGGTGCCGGTGACGAGATCGGCGGGGGCGATCGACGGCGGCGAAGACGGGGACGGGACGTGACGGACCGCTAAACCTAGACAAATCTCGGAGAAAATAGAACTTCGAGAGGAGAAAAGCTTAACTAGTGTGGCTCGGGCATTCCACCGAACACGTTGTGTGCATAGGAGGTGAGCTAGAGCACCACTAACCCCTCTCCCCCTCGGCCAGAGAAAAAAACAGAGCAGTGAGCTCTACTCTTGAGTGAGGGGGTTTATATAGGCAACTCACTGGTCCCGGTTGGTGCTACAAACCGGGACTAAAGGGGTGCCTTTGGTCCCGGTTCATAACACCAACCAGGACCAATAGTGGTGGGCCAGGAGCAAGAGCCATTGGTCCCAGTTTTTAGCTCCAACCGGGACCAATAGGTCTAGACGAACCGGGACCAATGGCCCACGTGGCCCGGTCGGCCCCCTGGGCTCACGAACCGGATCCAGTACCCCCATTGGACCCGGTTCTAGATTGAACCGGGGCTAATGGGCTGGACCAATGCCATGTTTTCTACTAGTGGGAAGTGGTCAATCCAGACCTGGTGGCGACCACTAGTCCGGGTGCGACTGAGCTGATGATGCAGGTATCGGCGCAGGGTGGAGCATCGCCTTCGAGCCCCGTGGGAGGTAGGGCAGGCGGCCTTACTCCTAGCGGGATGTCTCGTGACGACGTCATTCCTTTTGGTGGGATTCCGGACCCAGTTTCTGCAGGGCCGCAGATGAGCTGTCGCTTACAGGACCAGCCGGATGTTGATGATATGCAGCTTCGATGCGCCAAGCGGGTGGCCAAGCTGCATAATATTCAGACCACTACCGGTATGTCAGTTAACACTTCCAATTCTATTCTGCACTTTTCTTCAGATGATATTATTAATAATGCCACTCAACTGGGGGTCTCGTTGGGTAGGAATGGTAGAGAGGTAGCTAATTCCGTTAATGATATTATGGATTTGGAGGCAGATCGTGCTATAGAAATTCTTAGAAACTTAGCAGCTATCCAGCCTTTGAATGACTCTGAGGTAGCTAACTTGGGAATAAACGCTCTTGGGAGCCTCTGTGTGGACCTTGAACCTACCCTCCTAGAGACGGAGGAGGAGGAGGACTCGTCGTCTCCAAGACTTGATAGTGGGGTTTCGGCCCTGGAGGAAGCGAGTGGAGATGTCGGTAGTGACGATGGGGCTGAGAACAACAATAAGCCGAAACGCAAGTGGACGCGTAAGATCTACCCAACTTCGGCTGTGCGTAGAAGCGCTAGAATTCGGACTTCTAATAAATTTCATGATGAAATATGAAAGGCATCTTCTGGAATAGCAGAGGTCTTAAAGACTTGGCTAAAAAAAGGTTCCTTGCAGATGCGTCGATTGAATATAAACTCGATTTCATAGTAATTTCCGAGACTGGGCGGGACAACTTTACCCCACAGTTTCTCAGTACCCTTTCGGGAGGGGTGGAGTTTGATTGGCATTGCCTACCACCAAGAGGAAGATCCGGTGGGATTTTACTTGGGGTTAAATGCGACTCTTTGGAAGTGAGAAGCGTCGTCATGGGCGACTTTGCAGTTAAATTTAGAGTTCGGTCAAAGGTGGACGGTTTCGATTGGGCGCTAGTGGCGGTATATGGCGCCGCGCAGCCAGAGTTAAAACCGGACTTTCTGGCTGACTTAGTTCGTATTTGTGGGAACAAGCATCTACCTCTCTTGGTTGGAGGCGATTTTAATATTATTCGTCGGCGAGACGAAAAAAATAATGATAACTTTGACAGCAGATGACCGTTTTTGTTTAACGCTATCATAGAAAGCTTGGACCTTCACGAGATTGAGTTATCAGGTAGGAAATTCACATGGGCCAATAATCTTCCTATTCCGACTTTTGAGAAGTTGGATCGGGTTCTTGCGAGCGTCGATTGGGAACAGAAGTTCCCTCTAGTGACGATGCAAGCGCTCTCGCGCGAAATCTCGGATCACACCCCATTACTAGTTGATTCGGGGGAAGCCACGAATTTTGGTAATAGACGTCCTTTCTCTTTTGAAACGGCGTGGTTCGAGCGAGAAGGGTTTGTGGATTTGATAGCTCGAGAATGGGCGAAAGATGTAGGAGGACGATCCAACATCGGCCGCTGGCAAAATAAGGTTAGGCACCTCAGACGGTTCCTCAGGGGGTGGGCTAAGCATAATGAAGGGATCTATAAGGTAGAGAAGGAGAAGCTTATTTTACTGACCAAAAATCTAGATATCAAAGCGGAGCATTCTATCTTAGATGCCAATGAGTTGGAAACTAAGAGAGTGGCAGAGTTAAAACTTAAAGAGTTGCTTCGTGAGGAGGAATTAAAGTGGGCTTTGCGGGCTAAAGTGCGTAAGATCGTCGAGCGAGACCATAACACCCAGTTCTTTCACATGATTGCGAATGGCAAACATCGAAAGAAGAAAATATTCCAACTAGAACAAGATGAAGGCACGATAGTGGGTCAGGAGAATCTTAAGACCTACATCACGAATTACTATAAACAATTGTTCGGGCCTCCTGACGATAACTTTGTTTCTTTGGATGAATCGCGGATTCACGATGTGCCGCAGCTGGTAAACGAGGAGAACGAGATATTGACTGCCCCTTTCTCGGAAAAGGAGGTTTTTGATGCAATATCCCAAATGAAAAATGGTAAAGCTCCGGGTCCGGATGGCTTCCCAGCGGAGTTTTATAAAAATTGCTGGCATATCATTAAGGGTGACTTGCTTCCGATGTTCCAGGACTTCTTCTTGGGGCAATTGCAAGTATTTCGCCTGAATTTTGGTACGATTACGCTGCTACCCAAGAAAACAAAGGCTGTTAGAATTGAGCAATTCAGGCCCATCTGTCTGCTGAATGTTAGTTTCAAGATTTTCACAAAAGTTGGGATGAACAGGCTTACACAAATTGCACATTCAGTGGTGCATCCGTCTCAGTCTGCGTTCATGCCAGACAGAAATATTTTGGATGGAGTAGTGGTACTACATGAAACATTGCATGAACTTCATACAAAAAAACTTGACGGGGTGGCTTTAAGGTGGATTTCGAAAAGGCGTATGACAAGGTGAAGTGGCCTTTCCTGCAGCAGGAGCTGCGAATGAAAGGTTTCGATCAATCTTGGAGAGAGCAGATTGCTTCGTTAACACAACAGGGGAGTATTGGTATTAGAGTCAATGATGATATAGGGCATTATTTTCAAACTCACAAAGGTTTGCGACAAGGAGATCCGATGTCGCCAATCTTATTCAATATTGTCATTGACATGTTGACAATTCTCATAGGAAGGGCGAAGGAGGCGGGACAGGTAGGAAGCCTGGTTCCTCATTTAGTGGACGGGGGGG
>LR738714.1:770352612-770364191 GCA_902687465.1 Secale cereale | reverse complement strand
CATCCTGTAGTACGCAGATGATACCATCCTATTCATGGAGCATGATTTGGCGAAAGCTAGGAACATGAAACTAGTGGTATGCTTGTTTGAACAATTGTCGGGCTTAAAAATTAATTTTCATAAGAGTGAAGTGTTCTGCTTTGGGAGAGCTAAAGAAGAACAACAAGCTTATAAAGAGCTGTTTGGCTGTGATTTGGGGTCATTGCCATTCACCTATCTGGGTATTCCAATTCACCACCGAAAGCTCACAAACAAAGAATGGAAAATAATTGAAGATCGGTTTGAAAAAAAACTAAGCTGCTGGAAGGGTAAGCTTATGTCATACGGAGGACGATTAATTCTTATTAATTCGGTCCTAACCAGTATGCCTATGTTTCTATTGTCCTTTTTTGAAGTTCCGGTTGGAGTTCGGAAAAGGCTCGATTTTTACCGATCTCGGTTCTTTTGGCAGAGCGATGAATCCAAAAGGAAATATCGGCTAGCTAAGTGGGATATTATTTGCAGACCGAAAGACCAAGGGGGTCTAGGTATTGAAAACTTAGAGGTGAAGAATCGATGCTTACTCAGTAAGTGGTTGTTCAAGTTATCTGGTGAGACAGAGGCAACCTAGGCACAAATTCTTCGCAATAAGTACCTTCAATCAAAAACTTTGTCCCAGGCAACGGTACGCCTGACTGATTCACCCTTTTGGAAGGGACTGATGAGAGTAAAAGCAACATTTTTCAACAGAGTAAAATTCATTATTGGAGATGGCACTTCCATTAGATTTTGGGAAGATACATGGCTAGGGGAGACGCCTCTGGCACTTCAATACCCTTCACTTTATAATATTGTTCAACGGAGAGATGCTTATGTTGCTACAATATTAAATACTATTCCGCTTAATATCCAGTTCCGAAGAAATTTGGTGGGACATCGGTGGGAAGCTTGGTTACATTTAGTGAGGCGACTGATGGAGGTCCAACTGTCCCAAGATCCAGACCAGCTGAGATGGAGACTAGCTAAAAATGTGGTCTTCTCAGTGAAATCCATGTATCTGGATATTATTAACACTAGTGTGGTTCCTAGCTCCAAGCACGTTTGGAAAGTTAAGGTACCTCTAAAAATCAAAGTGTTTATGTGGTTCGTTCATAAACAAGTCATTCTAACAAAAGATAATTTGGCCAGAAGGAATTGGTCAGGGTCTAAAAGATGTAGTTTCTGTGATCACGATGAGTCTATTAGACACATTTTCCTTGATTGCCCTTTGGCCAAGATCTTATGGAGGTCGATTCAAATTGCCTTCAATATTAATCCCCCCGTTTCGATTAACATGATAGTTGGGACATGGTTACAAGGGATTGATACGGTAACAACAAAACATATCCGAGTGGGAGTATGTGCTTTACTCTGGGCAATTTGGAATTGCAGAAATGATTTGGTCTTTAACAGAACAACAAACATTCATTTTTTGCAGGTTATCTTCAGAGCCACTACTCTTATCCGTATGTGGTCGCTACTCACTCCGACGGAGGCTAGGGAGCTTTTGGTTACTGCGTCTATCCGTTGGGAGATGGTAGCTCGGGATATCTACAACCGGTTTGGATGGCGGTCATGTAACAGGATAGGTGTTTAGTAGCTTATCTATCTTTTGCCTGCCGGCTGTGGCGGTCCTACCTTTTTGTATTTGCAACTTTTGTAAGACCTTTGTTGGATTGCTTTTCGTCTAATAAGAATGGCCGTATGCATCATTTTGATGCAGAGGCCGAAGCTCAAGCTCCTTTTCTAAAAAAAAGGCATCCAAGAGAGACCCAGCCAGAGATTTGTTTTTCTTTCCACAAAAATAGCGACTGTGGGTGGTTGTTGTAACTGCATGAGAGAGAAAAAGGCATTCACGCCTTACATTTTCGAACTGCATGCAAAAACTTACACGCCCAAGATTTTTGGGAAGGAGTATGATCCAAAACGGCAGGGTTTAGGCGTTTAGCTATCTCAACGGTAACGAGCAAGGTCTAGCATTCATGTGCAACAAAATAAACAAAAGATAAGAAAGGTTGCCGCCTAAAGCTAACACCACAATAGCTACTATCAGAGTTCTGGAGCCAAACACAACTGAACAAATTCACAGAGAAATAGCTGCACTAGAGGGATTAATGCATCATTGATTTAAGATACAGGTATATAACCATGATTTAATATGGGAGCTGTGGACCACTCCCCATGTTTTGTCATGCAACTATTGACATGGATTGGGATCTCTCTATTCAGATTTCAGAGTTCCTTGTTTCTTTTTTCGACAGCGGTGAAGGGGTGATTCTAGCGAGTACAAACTGCAATTCCACAGAACACCATAAGCATGACTATCCACCATGCCATAGTAATGCAAATAATCATGGCAAAATGATGACCCATGGAGCTCTTTGGTAGCAGGGGAATCGAAACTATATATATGCAAGCAGAAGTCCATTGTCGGCTGGGTAAAACAGTTGATACTCCATACCCTTTTTTTTACTGAGATATTAGAGTAAACCAATACAACGAGCAAATTTTGCTTCACAGATTTTGCGAAACGATGCCGGTGTTGGTCAAAGGTGTAGTGTAAAGAATGCCAAAGCCAGCCGTTGAGTGAGAGTGATGTGCGCTTCCATTGTTCAATCACAATTGTTTGTCTTCCAGGAACCCATAGCAGACAAAAGTCGTCTTCGTGCGGTTCAAAGGAGCGAGCTTTGGCGGCATGGGTGGCAGGGTTGCGCTAGTGCGGCAGCAGGGGCGGCCGGCTGCGTGCTTGCAGCCCACCGGCATGTGTGTGTGGTAGGTAAGGTTGGGTCTCTTCGGCCGCCAGAGCGGCGGCTCCGGACAGTGGGCACGGCGGCATCGTTCCGATGGGTGTCGCTGCGCGGGTGCTTGTGTGTCGTCTCGGCCATGTGGGCAGCGAGGTGGCTCACTCTGGGAGCGTCTGGCATGCGGGTGTGGTCGTTGCTGCCACTCCGTCTGTTTCGGGCGTCGTTTGCATCTCTCTTTGGTCGGCCATGGCTGAGGACCTGGTTGGTGGAGGTCTAGTCCCGAGCGAAAGCTCTACCCGACCACGTTGGTGCCGGTGATGGCGACGCTCGTGTGCGCCATTTTCCTCCTTGGAGGGTTCATTGTGGGTGGCCTCCTTCACCATCGGTTCTGGGTGAAAACCCTTGGTATGGCAGGTTCCAGACCAGGCGGTGGCGGCGATGTGTCGTCGTATCCTTCTTGGAGGCTCCGTCAAGTGAGCAAGGTCCTCTGCTACTGGTCACTAGGGTGAGCTCTATAGATGGTGGCTTCTTCTCATCGTGTGTCGAGTCCATGCATCGACAGTGGTGCTCCCGTGAGGAGCGTGGTTTGGCGAGGTGGTTGTGCTCGAAGACCTCCCTTTGGTGCTCTGGTGCTAGTCTTCATTCGTGCTCTAGGGTGGTGAGCATTCCATCGTCCGACGGTGCGGCGCCCTTCGAGCCGGTGCAAGGAGCTGGGGGCTCCTTCTGACGATGGAACAGGATGGTGCTGGTTTGCTGGGCACCCAGGCGATGGCAGTGCCATAGCCCCTCTGTCGACTGATCCCCTTTCGAGCCAACTCCATTCGCAGCATTGGTGCTTCGGGCATGTATGAGGGCTCAAGTGTCTCATTTTATTTCCTATTTGAGTTGTGTTGCTGCTTCTAGGCATCCATGTATCTTGTTGGAGCTTTTATTTCCTTTCTCTTTGTTGCGTTGTGTTGTATCGTTGTTTGGACTTCTTGTCCTTGGCTGTAAGGGCGTCATTAGTTTAACGCGGGGCCATAGGCCTCTTATCTAAAAAAGCGGACATACGTTGAAGTACGATTGCAATAGCAAAATATCTTGGATAATAATTCCATTTTGCTGATGCTAAAATATATTTATTCTTTTTTTATCAAAACTGTGTGTATATTTATTAATGAAACACATAGTAATTATAATCTTGTCTCAGCCGGTCCAACACACATGTTGGGACTTAGTGAAACATTGGTTGGATGGTTAGAGGGGCAGTGGTATCCCCAGCCCATCAGGGTTCAAGTCCTGATGCTCGCATTATTCCTGAATTTATTTCAGGATTTCAGGCGATGCGCTTTCAGTGGGAGGAGACGTTCTCGTCGACGACAAGGCGCCTACGGTGACTTCGTAAATTTCAACATGACATGCCGGCTCAGTCTCTCGGAGGTGCTCATACGGGTAGGGTGTGCATGTGTACGTTTATAAGGATGGATGTATGCACGTATGTATGAGCTCTTAGTCGTATGTACTGATGTTAAAAAAAACATATCAGCCAAATTAAACATAGTGATGCCTTCGGCGACGTCGACTGGTGTAGCAACGAATAGGCCCTAGCACCATCACCAGACCTTGCCACTGTCACCCTGAGCACAGCCCGAGGCTGCGGTACCTTTTCCTATATTCACGATCGCATCCACATTTAGCTTTTACCATCCCCTCTCTTAGGCCTCTTCCATTTAATTCTTTACCGGGGTTTATTTAAACTGCTTCAGATTTCCCGGTTCATCCATAAGAAAAATAAGTTAGCTCTCACTAGCACAAATGCTCGTGCGTTGCAACTGGAGGAAAATTGCTATGAAGGATAGTTGGTTATGTCATTGAAAAATAACTACTATTTCTTTTGCTAATCATCCATACCCCATCCCATGTGTGGTTAAATACCACCACTTCCTCTCTACCATCTGGATGCCCAAACATAGTAGGATTTGGCATAACGAAGCATTCGAATATGTAACTTGCGAATTATGAACAGTTCCTATAAACATGTAATCCGTAAAAATACCTGATCAACTAAAATATGAGAAAATAACAATCTATTTATTATGCATACGTAAAAAGTGGTCTGTGGCCTGGATATGCTAATTTAGATTAAGAATAGAACCAATTTCCAAGAGAGCGATTTAGTCCCTTTTACTTTCATGCTTCAGAAGAAATAAATTGCAAAAATTCACCTCTCATTCTGCTCACAAAGTTCAACCGGCAGAGAGTTTCCACCACATTATTCTCATTTGGGCTAATTTGAACTAACATAATTTCCTTGCAGTCTCCACCTGTAGTGTCTTGCACATTCTAGTTTGTTACACCTTGATGAACCTTTTCTTGGATATCACCCATTCAAAATTATAAAATTGTAAAATTCCAGTTGTAAAAATAAATTATGGCCATTGGTCAATTCTAAGCTGGACTAAAATATATGCATGTTCTCTGAAAACAAAGAGATAATGATCATTACACAAGAGATGCAAAATAAATACCCGAACACGAGCCAGTAGGTAACATGTTTCTTTTATCGACAAAGGGCCAGTAGGTAATATGTAGCTGCTCATTATGTTACTTTTTTATAGTGAACCAATGCACATAATAGTAGGTTCAGTGCCTATCATTGTGAAAAAGCCTCGTCTGAGTTAATTATATAAGAAAACATGCCGGCATGAGCCCCTGCCTAAAACCTGGAATTGGACACGAACTAAACTCTTATACAGTACTGATTATTTTTGATTCAGTTGAGGCTCTTGAGATTGAAACCTTGAATCCAAACATGCATAGTGCCGCTCCTTATTCACTGTATAGCTCTAGGGAACATTGCAGATGATGGTAGTTATAGCAACAATGACGGTGGTTACAGCAACAGCAGAACTGCCACGGTGATGCAAGGTGATACTGATACATATGTGAATCTAGAGACCAGCTACATGGTTAGTGGCTAGAGATATCCAGTTACCAACCGAGGCTTGGTGACTAACAAAATCTAGAGACAGCTACATGTTGGCAACTAACCAACACAAAATGAAGCTAGCAACCTGATCATGAATACCTGGACCCTCCATTTAACACTAGAGAGCCCACGATTCATAAATTTTGACCATAAGATTAAGATCACCAAGAAATATAACAAATGACGGTCATTTTCCTTGCAAACTGGGAGCTCATCCTTGTCTTCATGCTCCTTCCGGAGTGGCCAGGGCCGGCCCTGAGGGGGAGGAGGCCCAGGAGGGGGCGGGGGGCGGCCGTCCAGGGCCCCCCAAATCCAGGGGCCCCACGCCAGGTATTCTGTATGGCACTTGACGATGGGCTTTGCAAGTCATTCGAACTAGCAGACATGGTACGTAGGTAGCCCATCCTCCCCAAAAAAATGTATGTAGTGTCATGGTTCTAAGTACGACAGTACGAGTAGGGGGTACGAATGAGGAGGCAAGGCCCTAGCTATGGTGAAGTTGTACACAAGGTGTTTTACGAGTTCAGGCCCTTCTCAGAGGAAGTAACAGCTCTACGTCTCGGTGTCCGGAGGCGGTCGACTGAAGTATATATAGGTGTGTGTTACAGAGGTGCGAACCCTTGTACTGAAGGAAGGGGGTGGCTTATATAGTGCGTCAGGACCCCAGCCATGCTCCACGTTACTAAGGGTTCAATGTACATTAAGGCGGGCGTTACTGATAACGTCTGCAGTAAAGAGTAATAAAGGCATTCACTACGGTGAGTAAATCCTAGACCGTTGCCGTCCTAAGGGACCTTTGACCTAGTGCCTTGGACGGGTCGAGTGAAGTTGAGTCGTCTGGTAGGTGGTGTCCAATCGAGTGGGATGTCCTCTTGGGCTGTCTCAGTCGACTGTCCTTATCGTCATCGGTTTTGTCTTTTAATCTTCTGGGGTAGTGACCTTGGGTGGGGTACCTTGGTCAGGCATGTGACCCTACCCTAGGTCTGTAACCTCGTCAGTAGCCCCCGAATGGATTGAGGCTTGAGCAGGAAAGAGCGCTGAAGAGAGCCTTGGTCCGGGTTCGACGCCCTTGGGGTAGTCTTCTCCGACCTTGTGGACTAGGCTGTTTTTTCAATCTCGTCTTGGTCGCCTTGATCGATTCTTGAACCGTCGAGTGGGTTCGTTGTGTTACCCGTCCACTGAACTTTGCGCGGGGTGCAGAGCGCTGTTGGCGTGCGCAGCTTTTGGCGGGATTGGTTGTTCTCTGGTCGCCGGATTTTGCGGGATTTCGAAATTTGGGGAGGCGCGCGGGATGGGTCGTGCTACGGCAATCGGATCGGATATGCTTGGGACGCCTCGATCTTCGCGTCGCCTTTTTCTCCACGTATGGCGTTCGCGCCTGTTGTGAGATTTGATAGGATTGCTCGGGGCCACCAGTCAGTCACTCGACCGTGGTGCTATAAATGCGCGCCGAGCCCGTGACGAGGGCACTGTGCGCCCATTCTCTGTTCCTTCGCCTCCGCCTCTCCGCCGCGCCTCTGCTTCTTCCCCCTTTCTCCACAGCCAACGCCGGCTCGCGTGCCATGGGCAAAGACAAGACCGTGGCGATGGAGCGCTCGAAGAAGGCGGCGACGGGGAAGGGGAAGCGGTCCGGCCGCGGTGGGTCGTCGTCGAGGTCCGGGCTCCCTCCTGGTTGGATCCAGGGGGACTGGATCAGGTCCACCATCATGGTGGAGGATTTGGAGGAGCTGGAGGAAGAGGGGCTGGTCGCCCATGGCTCCTGGCGGGTGCCGGAAGACGAGCTTGAGCCTCGGCCGTGGGAGGGCTAGTGCGTCCTCCTCGCAACTCACGTCGACCGAGGTTTCTCCATGCCCCCGCACCCTTTCTTTCGCGCGTTCCTGACTTTTTTCGGCGCCCAGCTGCACTACTTCATGCCCAACTCCATTGCCTTCCTTGCTGCGTTTACCTCGATGTGTGAGAACTTCCTCGGCTGTCGGCCGCACTGGGGTGTTCAAACATATCTTCACTTGTCGCTCGCAAAACGTCAAGAAGGCGAACCCGAGTGACGAGAAGACGCACGTCCTCCAAGCGTGCGGTGGGCTAGGCATCCAGCTTAGGAATAGGAGCGTCTTTCCTGCTATGATTCTTCCAGAGTCGGTTCGGGACTAGCAGTCGACTTGGTTCCATTATAAGGACAGTCCGACTCCTAGTCAGTCGACCGGGCTTCCTCCCTTCTCTCTTGGTCGAGCCAGCCGGCCTCCGTCATTGATTATGGGTCGGGCCAAGAGGGCGGAAGTGGACATGCTGGTGGAACGGGTCGTCCAATTGGTCCGCGAGGGGGTCATAGGGTTGGACCTGCTTGAGGTGTAACTCATGCGGAGGATCCAGCCTCTCCAGGCTCGAGACCACCCGATGTGGCTGTACTCCGGTGTCGACGACTCGTCACGAGTCCACCCAGAGGCAGCGGACGTGAAGTATGTGGCGTAGTGCCTGAAGTGTATCACGGGGAACGAAGACAACCCCAGGGGGTCCGGAAGGGTTCTCCCATTCGACGCCGACCATCTTCCTGACAAGGTCTGGCCTTGGCTTCCGAGTGATGTTCTTGTTCTTGGCTTGCAGTTGTCTTGATGAGTCCGACTGACAGTTGGCTAATCTTTCTTCTCTGCAGATCTACACCGAAATGTACTCGGTGCCCAACGGGGATCAGGTCCAAGAGGGCGGGCGTGGGCGACGTCTCCGAGTGGAAGTCTGACGAAGAGACCAAAGAGGAGAGCGAGGACTCCAGTAGCGGGGAGGAGGTCGAGTCACCTCCCCGTGGCGAGAAGCGATCCAAGGAGAAGCACGACCTAGGGGTTGTGCGCTCTCGGACGGGTCCCTCCAGCTCCCAGGTGCAAAAGCGGGCTCGTACGACCACTCCCTACCCATCTGAAAAGGAGCCCAAGCATCCCTAGGTCACCACCGCCAAGCCACGGAAGGTCCTGCCCAAGATCAAGGTGGATGTCCCAATCGCCTCCACGTAAGTGCTGTTCAGCTTTATTTCTTTCTGCCTTTCGGAGGTCGACCCTGTCTTCGTCGACTCATCTTCAAGGAAATTTATCAGTACTGCTGCTTTTGTGACCTCGATGGATATCGACAAGGGCCGAGATGATGAGGAGACCGCGGATGCTGCTACGTCCCGCGCAGGTGCGAGTTGTAGATCGTGCTTTGTTTTTCGTTGGTTTAAATTGACGGTCGACTGAACCTCATAATTGTCTTTTTTGAGGTGCCACGCCATGTCATAGAGCTCCCAGCCGATGATGATGACGATGAGGAGCGCTCGGGAGTGGCTCGACGACGCACAGGAAGGAAGGGCCGGAAGGTGCCTTCTGGCCCTGAGGCCCAGCAACAGGAAGACGTGGTCCGGACCATGGTCTCCTTCGCCGTCCCCGTGTCGACCGTGCGCCCACCTTTGTCGGCTGGAGGGGCCGTCGACCCAGCGCCTGCTCCGGCCCTCGACCCAGCGCCTGCTCCAGCTGTCGACCCAGCGCCTGCTCCGCTGTCCGTTCTCTTCTCCACCTATCGCCTCCCGGCTGCTTACGATCTAGTTCCGCCCTTCGGACCAATGTCCAGGTTCGCTTCTTCCGACTGATTGATTTGCTGTGTTGGTGTAGTCTTCAGTTTGAGAAATCTACTGCTTTGTTCGTAAGATGATGCCACACCCACTAGGTGTCTTTCCTTGTAGCTTTTAGCGTTTGAAGGTCGTCTGATAGTACCACTGGGGGCACGCTCAGTGCGACCAGTGGGTGTAGTCCCCGAGGCCATGGTCGACTGTGGTCTTTAGAATTTCTTGTTTGCTTTGAACTTCACTTGAGCTCGGGCCAGACTGATCTTGGTCGAGCGAGAACCAGTGGGGGCACGCTCAGTGCACCCACTGGGTGTAGCCCCCGAGACCGTGGTCGACTGCTTTTAGTCGGCCATGGTCTGATAATAGAACTTTCCTCCCTGTTTTTTTAGCTCGGGCCAGATTGATCTTGGCCAGGCGAGAACCAGTGGGGGCACGCTCTGTGCACCCACTGGGTGTGGTCCCCGAGACTGCGGTTTAGTGTTTGACTCGACTGTAGTCTTAGAATTCTGATTAGTTGTGTTGATGCACAGATCTTGCGAGTTTGGAGCCAAATTACCGGATCTTAAGAAGAAGCAGATCCAGCTCAATCTCGACTTGCAGCTGGCCCGGGACCACTTGAAGAAGACTCGGGACGAAGCAGCTGGTAACTGGCACGAGCAACTCGTCGACTGACCTTTGATAAATATGTCCGGTGTATCCTTGTGTTCATCTGTCTAGTGATGTCTCTTGTAGACCAAATGAAGGAGGCCTTGGAGCAAAAAGACCTCGACTTGGCGGCGGCGCAGCAGAAGGCTCAGGAGAAAACTGAACTGGCGGAGCAGAAGCTGTCTTCCGTTGCCACGCTCAAGGCAGAGATCATCAGGTTGAAGGGTTCTCTCGACGCCGCTAACCAAGAAGTGACTCGACTGAAGGGTGCCAAGAATGCCCTGAACGAGAAATACGAGGGCCTCTTCTAGAAGAAGAACGATCTGGAAGCTTATCTGAGCGACCTCACCAAGAAGTGGTATCTCGTGCTTGAAGGTATATCTCTTTTGCTCAGACTCAGCCGGATCATTCAACCCGTAATTTGCTTGCTGACTCAACGTGTTCCTTGTTGTGTAGAATTCTGCCGCAACTTTAAGCAGAGACTGGGCGGATCGAACCTGGTCTAGACCCGGTCAATTCCATTGTCAAGGACGAAGCTGCCATGAATATCCTGAGGTTGGAGTCCCGCCTCACTTCTGCCACGGGCTACTTGGGTCAGCTGAAAGCAGTGATAGCCCGAATTGACGCCGCACTCTGGAGGGGAGTCGTGTAGGAGAACGACCTCAAGTCTTTGATGACTCGACTCAATGAGATCCCTGGTCGAGTGCAGGAGTGGAAGAAGTCATCTGCGCGCTATGGAGCTGACGTGGCGCTATCCTTGGTCCGTGTGCATTGCAAGGAAGTGAAGGAGAGAAGGCTCGCGGCGCTCAAGGTCGCCAATATGAAGGAGCTCCAGTTCCAGTCCTTCATGGAGACTTTCTTGGAAGATGCCACCTGCATCGCCGATGGGATTGACCTGGACGAGTTTGTTGCACCTGCGAGTCCGCCTCCTCCTAAGGAGTGAATCAAGTTTAATACTTTGACTCAGTTTGCCTCGGAATGCCGAGTGATCCTGTAACCGTTAAACTCTTGTGGGCTCGTGGCCCAGGTACTCTTGCCCGAATCTTGCGGGGCTTTTATCTGGATTTGATTCCTTTCACGTTTGCTTGCTTTGCTTCCGACTCTTCTTGATCGTTTGGATTTTGAGTCGACGTCTTGACGGCGACGTTGTGCTTGCGGGGAAGCTCGGAGGACCGCAGCTAAGCCCCCGAGTGTGAGGGTCGCTCTTCACTCGAGGTGGTTCACGTAACTTAGGCGATTCCAAGCTGCGTTGTATGTGTGGCGGAGCTTGGAAGACAGAGCCACGTTGCACTTATGACGCAACTCGGAGGACCGCAGCTAAGCCCCCGAGTGAGAGGGTTGCTCTTCACTCGGAGTAGTTTTCGTAACTTAGGCGATCACGGGGTCGCAGCTAAGCCCCAGAGTGAGGGGGTTGCTCTTCACTCGGAGTTGTTGTCGTAACTTAGGCGATTCCAAGCTACGTTGTACTTGTGGCGGAGCTCGGAGGATAGAGCCACGTTGTACTTATGACGCAGCTCGGAGGACCGTAGCTAAGCCCTTGAGTGAGAGGGTTGCTCTTCACTCGGAGTGGTTTTTTGTAACTTAGGCGAATCGGGTGCACGGCTAAGCTCCCGAGTGAGAG
>LR738714.1:770313586-770352387 GCA_902687465.1 Secale cereale | reverse complement strand
GGGTTCGCGGCTAAGCCCCCGGGTGAGAGAGTTGCTCTTCACTCGGAGTAGTTTTCGTAAATTAGGCGATTCCAAGCTACGTTGTATTTGTGGCAGAGCTCGGAAGATAGAGCCACGTTGTACTTATGACGCAGCTCGGAGGACCACAACTAAGCCCCCGAGTGAGAGGGTTGCTCTTCACTCGGAGTAGTTTTTGTAACTTAGGCGAATCGGGTTCGAGGCTAAGCCCCCGAGTGAGAGGGTTGCTCTTCACTCGGAGTGGTTTTTTGTAACTTAGGCGAATCGGGTTCGCGGCTAAGCTCCCACTGGGGGATTTTGAAGACCAGCATCATAGAAACCAACAATCATTAAGGGATCGTTGCAAACTTGTCTTTGAAATAAACCGGAAAACCTTTATTACAACTCGACTGTTCGAGTGTTTCAAGTGTAGAAGCGGTGGAGCAGGTCCGCATTCCACGAACGAGGTTCGTCTTTCTTCTTAGCGACGTTGTAGAGGTGATATGCTCCATTGTGCAGCACCTTGGTGATGATGAAGGGGTCTTCCCAGGCCGGGGTGAGCTTGTGTGGTCGTTTCTGATGCACTTGAAGAACCAGGACTCCTTCCTAAAATGCTCGGCTTCGAACATTGCGAGCATGGAATCGACGCAGATCTTGTTGATAGATGGTTGATAACCCTCAACCTTAAGGGGTCGAGATAGTCTTCGCGGGTAAGAATAACCCAATTTATTGATTCGACACACGGGGAGCCAAAGAGTATTTATAAGCTTTGACAGTTGAGTTGTCAATTCAACCGCACCTGAAATATACTTACATGCAACAAAAGATAAATGGTAATAGTAATATGATAGTGATGATAGTGATAGTAAAAGTAAATAGTAAAGGTAAATGGCAAAAGTAGCAACTAGTGACAAGTAGGATTTAAAACACTGTAGGCTAGGGAGATGGATGGTTGGGCGCTGCATGGATGAGATATATCATGATTCTAACTTGGGGCACGGCACACGGAAAAGTAATGATCATCTAGGCAAATATCAAACATTAGGCATGTATCCCGTAGGTAGTTGTACGTGCTTGAAATAAGAACTTGCACAACATCTTTTGTCCTACCATCCCGCTACGAACGGGGCCAAAAGGAACTTATGGAGATTAAGGTGCTCCTGTCAAAGAGCACCAGAACAAAGCAATGAACTCAATGGATACATGTAATCCTCAAACTACGGACCATCCCCATTGGTGTCCCAAGCTGTCACTTTTGGGATCGCCGGTTCCGAACCGTAACAGGTGCAAACAACTCATAGATAGGATCAAGAACACAAATATATTCATGCAAACACATATGGTTCAGATATGATATCATGGCACTCGGGCCCTAAGTGTCAAGCATTAAGAATAACAAGTTGAAGCAAAGATGATAAACACCATAGTAGATGATAGGCAACATGCCCCCAATGATCTGACAAACTATTACATGATCTAACTCATCCAATCCCTACCACCCCCTTCGCCTACAGCAGGGGATTACTCACACATGGAAGAAGAAGCCATGGAGGGATGATGGAGGGGTGATGATGATGACGATGGCGACGATCTCCCCTCTCTGGAGGCCAATTCAGCCTCCAGATTAGCCCTCCCGAAGAAGAACAGAGGGTGGCGGCGGCTCCGCGACGAAAACTGCAAAAAGAACTTCTGATCTGGGGTTTTCTCGTCACGGGTAAAAATACGAGTCAAAGTAGGGTACCATGGGGCATGGGGCCCACCCAGGCGACCCCCCGGCGCGGCCAGGGGCTGCGCCGCGCCAGCTGGGCGCCTGGGCCCCCCTGGTCCCCCCATGGTCCCCCTTCTGGCTCCTGGTTCATTCGGGTGCGTGGATTTTCTGTGATTTTTCGTGGATTTTTCTGAGATACCTAAAAATCCTTTTTCCTGCACACAATAAAACCATACAGGCAGCTCTGCTGAAAACAGCGTCAGTCCGGGTTAGTTTAGTCCAAATCATGCAAGAATGAGGTCAAAACAATATCAAAAGTGTTTGGAAAAGTAGATACGTTTGAGACGTATCAACTCCCCCAAGCTTAGCATATTGCTTGTCCTCAAGCAATTCAGTTCAACGAACTGGACGCGACAAAGAAAACTTTGACAAACTCTTTTGCTTCATTAGATGTATATAAGCATGTACTACGAAAAGAGTCTAGCAAGTATTGAAACAGTACTATGAGGACAATGCAAGGAGCAATCCTTCTTTCAAGTGACCAGTCACAGATACTTAAAAGTAAATAATATATTACTGAAAATCAAGACAAGATTACATTCACATAGCTTGAGCATATTAGGGTGGTATCTCGCTAGCCTCCATGAGTGAAGCAAAACATAAATGCAGAAACTCCTCCAGAGTTTTAAAGGAGACTAGAACTAAGGATTTCAGAATAAATCATATCACAAGCATGCAGAAGACAATGTAATACTTTGGGACAATGCACATTACACTTAGAATGACAATTATGCTCTCCTAGTTAGTGCTTTGAAGAAAGAGGGTGGAGACTCTCGAACCGTGGCTTTTGTTGGCAAGGTTGAAAACCCGTGGTCGGAAACAAAAACTAAACATGTACCAGAGCTCTTGGCTTTAAAAACAGAGGTAAAAACGTTTTTGAGAGGTGCATATTTCGTCAACGAATGCTAGCAGATAACTCAATCACTTCTTGAGCTGGACAAGTCTCGAGGAACGGCTCCCGCATGAGGACGATCACATCCTCTTAATCTCCTTTGTTTATCACTGCCAAAGTTTTCTGATTTCTCATGAACAAAGCATGAAGGAGGGTTTGTTTGTTATATTATCTTTTTGAGCCGGGCACACTCTATGCCAGTTCCTTCTCGTATTAAGGGTTTGCACATTAGACATGCAATCCAGGGGTGAAACTTGTCCAACTTAAAAAGATCATGAATTAACTACTACTTCCTCATGAGCTAAAACATAGGCACAAAAAGAGAAATGCTTTTGATTAATTTCGAGGTGGTACACGAAAGTCTTCGTTAGGAATGGCAGGTAAATACCATGTATAGGAAGGTATGGTGGACTCATATGGCATAACAGGTTTTAAGGATTTTGGATGCACAAGCAGTCAGTTCGCTTAGTACAGGTGGGGGTTTAGCAAAAGACTGGGAAGTGACCAAGTAGAGAGCAATAACGGCCATAATCATGCAGAGCGACAAAGCAACATTGAATCGGGCATGAAAGTGATTTAACCATTCTGAAACTCAAAGATCATCAAGGCAGAGCAGACTTTTTAGTCATAAGCATGTGTAAACATGTGCCAAGTCAATCCAAAAATTCTCTAAAGGGAAATACCACCTTAGTATACCGAACTATGAACAGTGCAATGCATGTAGATCATTTCAATAACACATTATATACTCCAGTTATTCGAGACTAGCCACAAGGAAAGCATGAACTACTGGAAGAGCATTGTAAACATAGCACTATGTCGCTACAAGCTGGTCTCTAGATCATAAGTACAGGCATATGTACAAAAGTAGAAACAAGAAGAGGTCATACCGGTCTTCCTTGTTGCTTCCTTTCAGTCGATCTTCGTCATTACTGCCTGTCACTTGCACGATCGAACGTAGGAAATATAATTAAATGCCATCACGGACTCGAGCTGAACTCTGAAAACAACGCAAACTAAAGAGAAAAGGAAATCTTTTTGGATTATTTTAAAGGTTGAACGAAAGCAAAAGAAAAATAAAATCTTTTTGTTGTTTTTGCAAAGAGAAAAATAAAGAAGAACGGGCAAAAACTTCGAAAAGATCAAGGCGAATAAAACGGATAATACAATGGAAAAGTGAGAGGGGCATGTACTCCCCCAAGCTTAGGCTTTTGGCCTAAGTTGGTAGCAGCTACTGCCCCCAGGAGCCTCCTGCTGCGGGGGTATGGTGGTGAGACCAAGGGTCGTAGAAGGATGCTGGCACGTATACCGAACTCCTCGGAGTCTCCCACGAGGAAGGGTCCGTACGCCAAGCAGAGGAAGACCCTTCACCAAACTCGGCGGCGGTATCTCCCTGGAAAGGTGGTAACTCACCGTGCTCCTCCTCGTCGGGCACAACCCCCTCCATGGGGTTATGAAACCGATGCTGGACCATGAACTCATTGAACCGGACAACATCAAAGGACCATCCATTCCTGCGAGAAAAATCAAACAAAAGAGGTGCAGGTAGACGGATCTCGCGTTCCGCGGTAGTTCCGAAACGCAAGATATAAACAAGATTATCCAGCTCAGAAGCCATGGTAACAAACTTATGCCTTTTCATAGCAGCAAGATCAAAGCTTAAATAAGTAAAAGGATTATCATCAGGGTGTGGGGTGCCTCCAAGATGTTCTAAGATAAGTGTGGCATAAATGCCACCATATAAGTCCCCCTTATTACCGTTCATAGCTAGGCGTCGAGCAATTAAGGCACCTAGATTATAATCAGACCTCCCTGCGAGGGCTGCTGCCAGGATGGCAATATCCGGAGCAGAAATGCTGCTCGTGTTGTCACGAGCTAACACCCCTCTAGCAACATAATATGAAAAATACGTGAGGTGAGGAAATAAGATGCTGGTGATCTTCGACCGATGAATATCCCTCGTACACATGCTGCAGAGAGAGTTGATGATGGTTTTCAGCTCGGAGGGCTGAGTGGCCATCCTAGCCGTCCTCCCAACGTTTGGCACACCTATTATTTCACAAAACCTTCCCAAAGTCATGGTGATAAGATCATTGTAAATTTTAAACTCAATAGCACCTGAATCAGGATTATATCTAAAACTGTTAATGAAACTGGAGGTGAGTTTTTGAAATTGAGTAACACGGCACGTGACGAGCCGTGTCAAACCTGCATTAGCACAAAGATTATAAAACTCATCCTTGATTCCCGCAGCTTCAACGAATTCATCACATGGAAACGTCATCGCACGTGCTGGACTTGTGTCTTCCAACAACTCCAGGGGCACATGATCTTCATTATAGTTCACCCTAGCAGTCGAGGGTGAAGCTGCGGCTCTAGTAACTCGATCGGAGTGTGCAGGCCTCCTCTTCTCAAGCCACCCTTTTGCCCTTCCTAACAAACTCATTTCTGAAATTTTTGCCAATTTACAAAAACGAGGATTAAAATAAGGTGAGTTAAGGCAAACTACTCAACTCACTTGCCCAAGGCATAAACTTGCATCAAAACTTGGAAAATAACTTTCTACACATGCATGCAAGCTAATCCATACAGCACCAAGAACTACTAAATACTCACAAATGAAGCCACCAATCAGAAATCTAATTGGAGGGGTGGAGGAATCTCATACCAGGGAGTATTTGTTCAAAATCTCAGCTCAAATGATGGACTGTAGAGAGAGATCGAAGAATTTCCTCCAAGAACAGCAAGAACACAAGAACAAGTGCAGAACTCGCGTTTTTGGAGAAAAAGAGAGAGGGAGGAAGAAGACATACCTGGAGGGGGGCCATGTGGGCCCCAGGCGCCCTGTGGGCGCGGCCAGGGGCTAGGCCGCGCCAGCTGGCCGCCTGGGCCACTGGTGGGTCCCCCTAGCTGGCCCCAGGTCCCTCTGGGTCTCTCCCGACGTGGAAATTTTTATTTAAATTTTTCTGGAATTTTTCTGAAAACTTCACTGTTGAAATTTTTTCGAAGTTCAAAAAGCTGCGAAACTCTCTGAAAACTTGAAGTAGTGAGTAGTATTGTGAAGCTTCAAAACATAAATACTTGGTACAGCAAGTAGGACAAAAACTAAAAACAAATGAAAACATAACAAGCTCAACTTTTTATCTATATAAAACATGTTTACTAGTAAGGTTGATCAAGTCTTACCAACAAACAGGCGATATATAGAGCAAAAAGTCTCACCTCTCACGAAGTAATCACTGAACCTTTACCTTGATGGACATTGTCCCCACCATGACAGTTTTGTATTTGTGAGGCACATGTAGTGGACAATCCCATTCTCCAATCTTCACGGTCTCGATATTTTCTATAGAGTTGAGGCCATGTCTCCTGTCGATCTTCTTTGGAAAATATACCGTGTGTTCTTTATCATTCACATGGAAGGTAACCTTCCCTTTATTGCAATCAATAATAGCACCTGCGGTGTTAAGAAAAGGTCTACAAAGAATAATGGACATGCTTCCATCCTCGGGCATGTCAAGCACAACAAAATCAGTAAGAATCAAACAATTAGCAACTTCTACGGGAACATCCTCACAAATACCTATCGGGACGGCGATTGACTTGTCAGCCATCTGAAGGGAGATATCTGTAGGAATTAGTTTCTCTAAACAAAGCCTCTCGTAAAGAGAGAGAGGCATAACACTCACTCCCACTCCAAGATCACATAAAGCAGTTTTGACATAATTATTCATTATAGAGCAAGGAATGGTGGGTATACCTGGATCACCGAGCTTCTCAAGAATCTTGCCACTGAAAGAGTAGTTAGCAAGCATAGTAGATATTGCTTCGTTAGGAACTTTTCTTTTATTAGTGACAATATCTTTCATATATTTTGAATAAGGAGGTAACTTAATAGCTTCGGTCAAAGGAATTTGAAGAAAAAGAGGTTTAATCCACTCACAAAACTTATTGTAATGCTCTTCTTCTTTGGATTTGATGGACTTACCTGGAAAGGGCATGGGTTTCGGCACCCATGGTTCTCTTTCTTTCCCATGTTTTCTTGCGATGAAGTCTTCTTTAGTGTACCTCTTACGTTTGTCAGGTGCTTCTTCTTCTCGAACTTCAGGCGGATCATTCTTCTCATTATCCTTACCTTCAGGTTCAGCACCGTCTTCAGTCTCAGCATCGGAGATAGATACGCTGTTGGGATCAATAGTTGGCTCTTCATCTGCAATAGGATCATTAGAGTTGTTAGTCTCCTTATGTTTCTTCTTCTTCTTTGGAGAGCCAACAATTTCTTCTTCCTGCATTTGAGAATCTTGCTCGATTCTCTTCGGATGCCCCTCTAGATAGAGAGGATCTTGAGTGCTAGTTCCTCCTCGGGTCTTAATCCCGAAAGCCTGCAAATTATCTTGTTTGGCATTGTTAGCAAGCAAATCTTTTTGCACCTTAGAAATTTGGTCAAGCTGAATTTTAACCATATGAAAATGCTTCACAAGACATTGAACATTATTAACTGTTCTACCTAGAACATCAAGCAAACTTTTGATAGCAAGGGAATTATCATGCAACTGACTTTGTATCCTCTCATGAAAATGATTTTGTTTCATAATAAAATTATCAAACTCATTTAAACATTGATCAGGAGGCTTACCATGAGGGATGTCACTTGCGTTGAAATCTAAAAGAGAGTGTACCTCTACCATAGGAGGGTGAGTGGTAGGCTCACACAGCTTCTCAATAGGGGGTAGATTCTTCACGTCTTCAGCTTTAATACCTTTCTCTTGAATAGACTTCTTTGCTTCTCGCATATCGTCGGGGCTTAGAACAAACATGCCCCTCTTCTTTGGTGGTGGAGGTGGTTCAGGGATGGACCAATCTTCATGGTTTTTGGCAATCCTGCCCATCAAATCTTCTGCATCTTCCGGCGTCCTTTTCCTGAAAACACAACCAGCACAACTGTCCAAATAGGACCTGGATTCATCAGTTAAACCAGCATAGAATATATCGATTAATTCGTTCTTAGGGACTTCATGTCCTGGTCTAGCCCGAATCAGACCGCGGTACCTCCCCCAAGCTTTAGGGAGGGACTCATCCTGCAACTGTTTAATGTTATAAATTCTTTGTAAAGCAGCATGTTGCATGTGAGCAGGAAAGTACTTATCAACAAAAGAGTGAGCTAAGTCTTGAGGACTCTTAATAGAACCGCATGGAAGCGAATCATACCATGCTTTAGCACCTTCCTTCAAGGAGAAAGGAAGAAGCTTGGTGATATAAAAGTATCGTATCTTCTCATCTGTGGTAAACAGGCCACCCAACTCACCGAGTTTTGTTAGGTGTGCAATAGCATCATCATTTTCTCTGCCATAAAAGTGGTCAGCTTCAACCATAGCTATAAGTGAAAGATCAACAGAGAAATCATAATCAGGATCATCAATGCATATAGGAGATGTAGCAAATTCAGGATCAGGAACGATTTTGTTCTTCAAAGAGTGTTTTTCAAACAGTTTCTTAATAACTTCAGGGTCAGAGCCAGAAAACTCTGTCAGTTCCCTGCATAAATCTTCATCAAGCATATAGTAATCATCATCAAGGAGTCTCTCCTTGAGTTTATTCAAATCAGGATAATCATAAGTTTCACCAATAGGGTAGCGAGTAACAGCAATTTCAATTCCAGACTTTTTAGCAGCAGCGACGATCTGTTTCTCAAGAGCATAACCAGGTGAACTAATATCATCACCAGTAGTAGAAGCATCATCAAGAGTATCGGACATAGTGATAGATTCAGTAGGAGCATCATGTGGTGGTGGTGAGGCAAATTTACTCATAACAGAGGGTGAATCAAGTGTAACACTAGTGCTCAGAACAGTACCTCTTCTTGTAGTGCATAGTAAGATCGGAACCTTGGGGTCTCCATTCTTACCCATAGTGGATGAAGTGCAGCAGGTAGGATACTTCAAGTAGACTTGTAAATATTGCTATGTTCCCCGGCAACGGCGCCAGAAAACGGTACTTGATAACCCTCAACCGTAAGGGATCGAGATAGTCTTCGCGGGTAAGAATAACCCAATTTATTGATTCGACACACGGGGAGCCAAAGAGTATTTATAAGCTTTGACAGTTGAGTTGTCAATTCAACCGCACCTGAAATATACTTACTTGCAACAAAAGATAAATGGTAACAGTAATATGATAGTGATGATAGTGATAGTAAAAGTAAATAGTAAAGGTAAATGGCAAAAGTAGCAACTAGTGACAAGCAGGATTTAAAACACTGTAGGCTAGGGAGATGGATGGTTGGGCGCTGCATGGATGAGATAGATCATGATTCTAACTTGGGGCACGGCACATGGAAAAGTAATGATCATCTTGGCAAATATCAAACATTAGGCATGTATCCCGTAGGTAGTTGTACGTGCTTGAAATAAGAACTTGCACAACATCTTTTGTCCTACCATCCCGCTACGAACGGGGCCAAAAGGAACTTATGGAGATTAAGGTGCTCCTGTCAAAGAGCACCGGAACAAAGCAATGAACTCAATGGATACATGTAATCCTCAAACTACGGACCATCCCCTTTGGTGTCCCAAGCTGTCACTTTAGGTATCGCCGGTTCCGAACCGTAACCGGTGCAAACAACTCATAGATAGGATCAAGAACACAAATATATTCATGCAAACACATATGGTTCAGATCTGAAATCATGGCACTCGGGCCCTAAGTGTCAAGCACGAAGAATAACAAGTTGAAGCAAAGATGATAAACACCATAGTAGATGATAGGCAACATGCCCCCAACGATCTGACAAACTATTACATGATCTAACTCATCCAATCCCTACCACCCCCTTCGCCTACAGCAGGGGATTAATCACGCATGGAAGGAGAAGCCATGGAGGGATGATGGAGGGGTGATGATGATGACGATGGCGGCGATCTCCCCTCTCCGGAGGCCAATTTAGCCTCCAGATTAGCCCTCCCGAAGAAGAACAGAGGGTGGCGACGGCTCCACGACGAAAACTGCGAAAAGAACTTCTGATCTGGGGTTTTCTCATCATGCGTAAAAATACGAGTCAAAGTAGGGTACCAGGGGGCGTGGGGCCCACACAGGCGACCCCCCGGCGCGGCCAGGGGCTGGGCCGCGCTAGCTGGGCGCCTGGGCCCCCCCTGGTCCCCCTCTGGTCCCCCTTCTGGCTCCTGGTTCCTTCGGGTGCGTGGATTTTCTGTGATTTTTCGTGGATTTTTCTGAGATACCTAAAAATCCGTTTTCCTGCACACAATAAAACCATACAGGCAGCTCTGCTGAAAACAGCGTCAGTCCGGGTTAGTTTAGTCCAAATCATGCAAGAACGAGGTCAAAACAATATCAAAAGTGTTTGGAAAAGTAGATACGTTTGAGACGTATCAATGGTCGATCGGATCAAGGCCATCTCACGCTCCTCCTCCAAGAGGTCTACTGCATCCTGACGAGCTTACTCTGCCTCGGCTTCGGAGAAGAGTTCCACTCGGGGGGGGGGGGCATTATGTAACAAATCACTCGGCAGCACGGCTTCAGCTCCATAGACCATGAAGAAAGGGGTACGGCCAGTCAACCGGTTTGGAGTTGTCCTCGGACCCCATAAGACAGACGATAGTTCGGTTACCCAAGCTCCGGCGGCATGCTTAAGGTCACGCATGAGCCGTGGCTTCAGGCCTTGAAGAATCAAACCGTTTGCCCTTTCTACCTGTCCATTCGACCGCGGATGTGCCACGGAGGCATAGTCGACTCATGTTCCTTGAGAAGAAGAGAAACCTCTGAATTCATCCGAGTCAAAGTTGGAGCCGTTGTCCGTGATGATGCTGTGGGGGACTCCATACTTGAATATCAACTCCCTGATGAAACTGATGGCGGTGCTCGACTCGAGGTTCTTGATAGGCTTGGCCTCAATCCATTTGGTGAACTTGTCGACTGCCACGAGCAGGTGAGTGAATCCGCTTCTGCCTGTTTTGAAGGGGCCGACCATGTCTAAGCCCCACACGGCAAAGGGCCAGACTAGCGGAATGGTCTTCAGAGAAGACGCTGGCTTATGGGACATGTTGGAGTACAACTGGCAGCCTTCGCACTTATCCACAATATCTTTGGCCATCTCGTTGGCTCGGGGCCAATAAAACCCGGCTCGGTACGATTTGGCCACTATTGTTTGAGAGGACGTGTGGTGGCCACAAGTTCCCTAGTGAATCCCATTCAAAATCAGTCGACCCTCCTCCGCGGTGATGCAGCATTGAGCGACTCCGGTGACACTTTCTCTGTAGAGTTGACCCTGAATGACGGTGAATGCCTTGGATCGACGAACGATCTGACGTGCTTCTTCGTCATCTTTCAGGAGTTCTTGCCTGAGAAGATATGCTATGTATGGCACAATCCAGTCGGGCGTAATCACTAAAACCTCCATGATCAAGTCGACCACTGCAGGAACTTCGACTTCAGTCGGATCTGACGCACTGACGGGCTATGGGGGTTCCTCCGTGAAGGGGTCTTCTTTGACTGAAGGGGTGTGCAGGTGTTCCAGAAACACATTCTTGGGTATAGGCTACCGAGTCGACCCAATTTTCGCGAGGTCATCAGCAAGCTGATTCTTAACTCTGAGCACTTGATGGAGCTCTAAACCTTCAAATTTCTTTTCAAGCTTCCGTACTACACTGTAATAACTGGTCATTGCCAGGTTCCTGACGTCCCATCCCTTCATCACTTGGTTCACCACTAAGTCTGAGTCATCGTAGACCATCAGGCGACGGACGCCGAGTGAGATGGCCATGCGCAATCCGTACAAAAGTGCTTCGTACTCAGCCTCGTTGTTTGATGAGTCAAAGTGGATTTGAAGGACGTAACTGAGCTTGTCGCCCCTGCGAGATACCAGGACCACGCCTGCGCCGGATCCATTCAACATCTTGGATCCATCGAAGAACATAGTCTAGTGATCCGACTGAACTTGAGTCGACAGCTCTTGTTCTATCCACTCGGACACGAAATTTGCTATATCCTGAGACATGATGGCTTTCTTCGCTTCAAACCTGATATCTAACGGAAGATGTTCAATCGCCCATTTTGCCACTCAATCGGTTGCGTCTCGGTTGTTCAGAATCTCTGTCAGAGGGGCGTCGCTGACGACTGAGATTATATGATTCGAGAAGTAGTGGGCAACCTTCTTTGCGGTCAAGTAAATCCCGTACACAAGCTTCTGGTAATGCGGGTACCTTTGCTTGGAGGGAGTCAAAACTTCGGATATGTAATAGATTGTGCGCTGGACTTTGTAGGCCTTTCCTTCTTCTTCCCACTCGACCGTGAGTACAGTGCTGACAACTTGTCTGGAGGCTGCAATGTATAGTAAGAGAGGTGTTGGGGAACGTAGTATTTTTAAAATTTTCCTACGATCACGCAAGATCTATCTACCAGATGCATAGCAACGAGGGGGACAGTGTGTCTACGTACCCTCATAGACCGGGAGCAGAAGCGTCAAGTGACGCGGTTGATGTAGTCGAACTTCTTCGCGATCCAACCGATCAAGCACCGAACGTACGTCACCTCCGCGTTCAGCACACGTTCAGCTTGATGACGTCCCACGAGCTCTTGATCTAGTTGAGCTTCACGGGTGAGTTTCGTCAGCACTACGGCGTGGTGACGGATATGATGTATCTACCGGCGCAGGGCTTCGCCTAAGCACTTGCAACGGTATGACCGAGGTGTGTTTCTGTGGAGGGGGGCACTGCACCCGGCTAAAACAATTGAACTTGTGTGTCTTTGGGTGCTCCCTGCCCCCGTATATAAAGGAGCAAGGGGGGAGGCCGGCCGGCCCCTATAGGCGCGCCAAGGAGGAGCAATCCTACTAGGAATAGGATTGCAATCCTATTCCTAGTAGGAATCACCAAGAGGGGAAGGAAAGAGAGGGAGAGAAGGAGAAGGAAAGAGGGGGCCGTGCCCCCCTCCACTAGTACAATTCGGACTGCCCTTGGGAGGGGGTGCGCCACCTCCTGGCTGCTGCCCTCTTTCTCCCCTATGGCCCTGTAAGGCACAACTTTCCCCCGGGGGGTTCCGGTAACCCCCCCAGCACTCCGGTAAATTCCGAAACTTTCCAGAACACTTCCGGTGTCCTAATATAGTCGTCCAACATATTAATCTTTATTTCTCGGACATTCCGAGACTCCTCGTCATGTTCGTGATCTCATCCAGGACTCTGGACTACCTTCAGTACATCAAAACTCATAAACTCATAATACCGATAGTCATCAAACGTTAAGCGTGCGGACCCTACGGGTTCGAGAACTATGTAGACATGACCAAGACTCATCTCTGGTCAATAACCAATAGCGGAACCTGGATGCTCATATTGGTTCCTACATATGTACGAAGATCTTTATCGGTCCAACCGCATAACAACATACGTTGTTCCTTTTGTCATCGGTATGTTACTTGTCCGAGATTCGATCGTCGGTATCTCAATACCTAGTTCAATCTCGTTACCGGCAAGTCTCGTTACTCGTTCCATAATACATCATCTCGTGAATAACTCATTAGTCATTTGCTTGCAAGGCTTATTATGATGTGCATTACCGAGAGGGCCCAGAGATACCTGTTCGACACTCGGAGTGAAAAATCCTATTCTTGATCTCTGCCAACACCACGAATACTTTCGGAGACACCTGTAGAGCATCTTTATGATCACCTAGTTACGTTGTGACGTTTGATAGCACACAAGGTGTTCCTACGGTATTCGGGAGTTGCATAATCTCATAGTCATAGGAACATGTATAAGTCATGAAGAAAGCAATAGCAGTAAAAACTAAACAATCATAGTGCTAAGCTAACAGATGGGTCTAGTCCATCACATCATTCTCCTAATGATGTGATCCCGTTGATCAAATGACAACTCATGTCTATAGCTAGGAAACATAGCCATCTTTGATCAATGAGCTAGTCTAGTAGAGGCATACTAGGGACATGTTGTTTTGTCTTATGTATTCACACATGTACTAAGTTTCCGGTTAATACAATTCTAGCATGAATAATAAAAATTTATCATGATATAAGGAAATAAATAATAACTTTATTATTGCCTCTAGGGCATATTTCCTTCAGTCTCCCACTTGCACTAGAGTCAATAATCTAGTTCACATCTCCATGTGATTTAATACCGATAGTTCAAATCGTTATGTGAATAACACCCATAGTTCACATCGCCATGTGACCAATACCCAAAGGGTTTACTAGAGTCAATAATCTAGTTCACATCGCTATGTGATTAACACCAAAGAGTAGTAAGGTGTGATCATGTTTTGCTTGTGAGAGAAGTTTAGTCGACGGGTCCGACACATTCAGATCCGTATGTATTTCGCAAATTTCTATGTCTACAATACTCTGCACGGAACTACTCTGGCTAATTGCTCCCACTTTTAATATTTATCCAGATTGACACTTAGAGTCATCCAGATTGGTGTCAAAGCTTGCATCGACGTAACTCTTTACGACGAACTCTTTGTCATCTCCATAATCGAGAAACATTTCCTTATTCCACTAAGGATAACTTTGACCGCTGTCCGGTGATCTACTCCTGGATCACTTTTGTACCTCCTTGCCAAGCTCATGGTAAGGTACACAACAGGTTCGGTACACATCACGGCATATTTTATAGAACCTATGGCTGAGGCATAGGGAATGACTTTCATTCTTTCTCTATCTTCTGCCGAGGTCGGGCTTTGAGTCTTACTCAACTTCATACCTTACAACTCAGGCAAGAACTCCTTCTCTGACTGATCCATTTTGAACTACATCAAAAACTTGTCAAGGTATGTACTCATTGAAAAAACTTATCAAGAGTCTTGATCTATCTATAGATCGTGATGATCGATATGTAAGCAGCTTCACCGAGGTCTTTCTTTGAAAAACTCCTTTCAAACACTCCTTCATGCTTTCCAGAAAATTCTACATCATTTTCGATCGACAATATGTCATTCACATATACTTATCAGAAAAGCTGTAGTGCTCCCACTCACTTTCTTGTAAATACAGGCTTCACCGCAAGTCTGTATAAAACTATATGCTTTGATCAACTTATCAAAGCGTATATTCCAACTCTGAGATGCTTGCACCAGTTCATACATGGATCGTGTCGGTGTATTTTGATCGACACCTATGGGATCACAAGAATCCCTACTACGGTTGCGGGGCGCGGGGTTGAGGGAAGAGTGGATCTAACTGTCAGGACACAGTTCCTTTACCCAGGTTCGGGCCGCAAAGATGCGTAAAACCCTACTCCTGCTTTGGTGGATTATATGTTGGTGTTATTTAGCTAGTGAGGAGCTCCAAGAGAGTCGTGAGGAGTTCTAAAAAGCCGAATCCTTCTCCTGGTCGCCTCGGGCTTCCTTTTATAGGAAAAAGGGGTTGCCACAGTGACGCACAGGAGGTGGAAAGGGTACAGTGATGCGAGGCTATCCCTCGCATTACAGGACAAGGAGTATTTAATGCGCCCAGCTTAGGTGTCCTTGCTTTATCGGGGACGAGGGGAGACGTCCGTCTTGTCCGTTGCCGTTCCTCCTTGTGTCGACACGCGCCCTGGCCAGCGATGCCTGAGGCGCCATGTTGGCAGGCAGGCAGCTGAGGTGGCGCAACGGCGGGTCTCCACGAAGATCTGCATGTTGCCACGTAGGAGCCTGCCCAGCTGGTTGGGTTGGCAGCTGCATGGGGCGGTGGAAACTCAGTTGGCGCGGGCCTGGCGTTGGCCCTGCGGGTGCCCTCGGCAAGGGCCTTGCCGCGGCGCCTACTGTCATCCCCGGCAAGGTGCTTGCCGGAGGCCTTGTGGTCCTCCTTGGCTGGGATCCCGCCAAGGGTCGTTGTCCTCTTAGCGTGTGTATCTGTCCTTGAATGTCTTCACAAAGATCTGCATGCCACCACGGGATATCTCCCAAATCCTTGCCCCATGGGGGCAGTGGACTCAAGGGTGATCCGCTCCGTAGGCGTGGGGCGAGCCGCCGCGGCAAGGGTCTTGCCGGGGCTGCCAGAGCCGGCCCTCGGCAAGGATCTTGCGGGGGGAAGCTGCTTCATCCCTTTGTTCTTTGTGGTCTTGTTCTTGGCGTTGCTCCAGTCTCCATTGAGCTTCAGTCTTGCCCCGGCTCGCCTCCCTCGCCATGCTTAGTGTGGTGGCGCCGTGGCTCAGACTGCCCGTGCACAGTCATAGGGGTACAAAAGGTGTACCCCTCTTTTTGTACACCGACAGGAGCCCCCGGGCCTGGGCCACACATAAGCGCGACAGGTTGTTGGGCCAGGCCCAAAACGGTGCGTGGGCAGGCGGGGTGGTTTTCACCGTGGTAAAATTTCCGCGCGCTGTGCCTCCCATGACCCGCGCGCGCGACGCGGGGTGGAGGGGCGTGCGTGACGTGGGCGGCATGCGTGGGGCGGTTTCTGCACGCATGCGTCACGTCGCAGTTAATGCGAAAGGAGGCGGCCCGCGCCTTCCCCATAAAAATGAATAACCGCGAGCGCGCTGCTCGCTTCCTCCACTTTCCTCGCGCCTCTTCCAATCTCAGAGCCACTGTTCCCTTGCATCCTTCCTTCCGAAGCCTTCGCCGTCGCCCGCCGTCGTTGCTTCGCCATCCCCTTTCCTCGGCCCTCCCACTCAGCCGCCATGGCTTCCAAACCCGCCAAGGGAAAGGGGGCGTCCAAGGGTGCCAGGCCCGCGGCGCCGCTGGAGGGCGCGTTTACGGGGGATCGGACGAAGGCTGCTTTCTTCATCTCGTCGTCGGTTGATGTCTCCGAGCTCCGGGCTGCCGTCAGACCCCTTTGGGGGCGGAGACGGGGGATCGGACGAAGAACTTGGGCCATCCGGCGACGCGCGTCGTTCCGGTCGCTTGCGCCCCGCCCAGCTCAAACCGGTACCCCTTCTTTGTCGATTACTTCTCTTGCGGATTGTGTCCTCCCTTCTCCAATTTCTTCTGCGACGTCATGCACACCTTTGGCTTCCGTCTTTTGGATTTCACCCCAAATGCGGTGGCGTGCATGGCCTTCTTTGCGCACCTCTGCGAGGGCTTTGTCGGAGTGTAGCCCAACACGGCGCTCTTCCGCCACTACTTCATCCCGCGGATCCAGCCGGGAGGCTCGGTCTCCGGAGGCATTGCCTGGATTCCGAGACTCAAGGTGGTGTACCTGAAGGGCGCCATGAAGGAGAGGTGGGACGAATGGCGCGGCCGGTAGTGCTGGATTAAGGAGGACGAGCCGCCAACATTCTGCAGGGTCCGCCAGGAGCCGCCGGTCCGTGGCAGCGACTGGAGTGACGTCGACGCCGCCGACGGGAGGCTTGCTGTCGCCGTCACCAGGATCACCCGGCTTGTTCAAGCCGGACTCACCCTCGAGATGATTGGGTCAGATTTCATCCGCCGTCGGATCGCTCCGCTGCACAAAAAGGGGAGGCCAGCTTGGCTCTTCAAGAACCCGGCCGATGTCATGCGGCTCCGCACTGTCCTCAAACACAACTTCACAGTGATGGGACATGCCCATTTCTGCCAGCGGCTCTTCCAGCTGGATGTATGTCACGGCGGCGAAGTCGAGCGGACCGGCAAGGCCACGAAGGCTGCCGCCAAGGCCGGCAAGGCCGTCAAGGGGCAGTTCTTCAAGCTGTCAGCGGGAGTGGTCCCGCTGTGCAACAATTTGAGTCAGTCCGAAATCGTCGGCATGATGCCGGAACGTAGCGTGCATGGCCCCGTCCCGAGCTGGCAAGAGACGGCAAATGAGGTCGTGCAGCAGTTCTTCGATTCTCTGGTCGAGGTGTGGGTCAATCCTGACGCCGAGCGGTGGCTCGCCAAGGACACCACCCCGGAGGAGCTGGACTACATCGCTGCTAGGGCGAGGGAGGCACAGCTCATCATGGAGGCCGGCAGCGCCGGAGGTATGGAGGACCAAGACGCCGTGGCTGCGGAGGAGGATGAGTTCGCCCAGTGGGCGGTGGCTGCCGGAGAGGCTGGCGGCGCCAGCGCCGAGGCTCCACTGGTTGAGGACGCGGCCGTCGAGTCATCGTCGTCGTCGGAGGACGTGGTGCCTGGTTCGGCGCCAGCCAGGGGAAGAGGGCGAGTCTTGCGGCGGGCCTGCTCCGGCGAGCCGGTCCGGCCCGGCAAGACTGCGGAGCCTCAATTGGCCCTGGAGGGGTCCGGGCGCCTCACGAGGGCCACGGCGGCGAAGAGGTCGACGAAGGCCGCCGAGAAGAAGAAAGCGGCAGATTCCTCTTCGTCGAGGCGTGCTCAAACTCCGCTCCCTTCTTCGCCTCCTCCGGCAAACGTCGATTCGGAGGGTGACACGGAGCTGCCCTTCGACCTTGGGCCCCTCAGCCCGAAGAGGAAGAGGAAGACGGCAGAGGAGGAGGAGATGGACGATGAGTAAGTATTCCATCCTTTGTCGTCACCCCCATCTCTCTTGATCATGCCACTCATCTTGACTTATTCTTGTTTCTTCAGGGACGCAGATACGTTGGCCCAAAGGGTGAAGAGGGCCAAGCTTCGGCGAGAGGCCAGCCCCCGGCCGGGGCTACAGAGACACCATTGGTGGTGTTGAGCAGCTCCGACAGCAGCCCCCGGCATAGCCCCCAGCGTAAGTCCGCCAACCTTTTCTCGCTCGACATGTAGTAGGCGTTGGATGCTGAAGGCGCTGACCTTGCCGGTTCTGTAGGACGGGAGCAGTGGCAGGAGGAGCCGCAGGGGGTGATGGGCCTCGAACCCCTCGTTGGTTACCCCAAGTGGAAGGTGTAAGATGCAGTGTTGTGGAAGTGTTTTCCCTTAGCAAAGATGCCAAGGATCGAATCCCAGAGACTCCTAGGTTCAACAAGCAGGTGTCAACTGCTACGGCGCCAGATAGTAGCAATCAACGTGGACCTGCACACAGATACAAATAACTTTGTTCCCAACGAGTACAGAGAGGTTGTCAATCCCTCCGGCCTTGTAGTTCACAAAGGATTAAAAGCAATGATAGTAGTGATAGATAATGTTTTGCAATAGTAAATAATAACGAAAAGTAAATAGCGGGTGTGATCAATGATGGTAATATGGACCGGAGTCTCATGATGTTCACTAGTGATGTCTCTCTCCCAAAAGACGATAAAACAGCTATGTGAGGTAAACGAATTACAGCTGGGCAATTGACAGGACCACGAACGCAAACCAATGCTGACTACATTGCAAGAAAGGTTGAGGTTCAAAGCATGGGCGGTACGCCAAAGTAAGTAGACCGAAGTCCATCAATATCTACTACTAATCATCCACCTTGAGATATCTATCCAGAACATCTCGCTGGTATTAAGTTGCGAGTCCCACCCATAGTGTAAACTCAATGCAACAGACAACTGCATTAAAAGAACTTTGCGTAAAGTAAACAATCCTTGCACCCGCGGGCACAAGCACCGTTGTTTTCCCCCTTGTGGCAACAACACATCCCCTAGACTCATGTTTCTGTCACTCAAGCTAGTCATCGAGGGGCATGAACCCACAATCGAGCATAACGTTCCCTCTTGGAGTCACTACGTATTACTTGGCCAAAGCAATAAATAACAACGGAGAACATGCAAGAATTACATATGAACAAAAATATAAAAGAGGTAGATCAAATATATTACTCAAGATCAATCTGAACATAATCTCATAATCCATCGGATCCCAGCAAACTCAACATACCAACAGCATAAGGATTACATAGGTGCCTCGATCATGTAGGGCAGCTCACGAGGACTAATTAGTGAAGCACAAGAATGGGAGGAGAACATCACATAGCTACTGGTCATGGACTCATGGTCCAAGGGAGACTACTCACGAGTCATCCGGGAGGCATCCATGGTGGTGGAGAAGCTCCCGGTGTTGACCCTCCCCTCCGGCAGGGTGCCGGGAAGAGTTCTCCTGGTGCTCCCGATCTTGGAAGCGGCGGCGGCGGCGGAACAGAGATGGGATCGCGAAAAGAGTTCATGTTCTGAGGGTTTCGGAGGACGCTTTAAATATATGCCAAAGGGGGGCATCGGGGAAGCTTCGGGGGGCCCAGGCGCCCCCCGGCGCGGCCCAGGGGGGGAGGGGCGCCGCCAGGGCGCCTGGAGCCCTGGTGGCCCCCGCAGCTGTCCTTCGGACGCACGGTAGTTTCCGAAACGCTGATTTTTTATATAATTTTTCTGGATTTTTCCTGCAGTTCTCGTAACGTGAAAACCTGAAATACAAAAACAGCCGAAAACAGAAACTGGCACTGGTGTGCACTGGATTAGTAAGTTAGTCCAAATATGATCAAAAGTGTATGGAAGTGTATGAATATCATAGCAATATCACCCAAAAGTGGCATGGAGCAAGCAGAAATTATAGATACGTTTTGGACGTATCAACATCCCCAAGCTTAATTCCTGCTCGTCCTCGAGTAGGTAAATGATAACAAGAATAAAATCTGTGGTGACATGCTATTAACCATATAGGACTTTTTCATAGTCATATGACAAAAGCTTACTAAGACAATGATTCTATAGTAATTAAGTTGCCTCATGAGAAAATCACAAATGACTGAAAGTTTTACAACATGAAACTGAAACATCAAAAAGATTTGCAATGAACATGATGTGCAAATATGATAAAGTGATATCTAGCTTGCCCCGTTTAGTGATGCAAAACATAAATGCAGGGGCACCTTCAAGGTTTAAGTGATGACTAGATACAATGATTTAAAAATAAACGATATCACAATCATGCAAAAGACAATGCTACTTTGGGACAATGCACATTACACTCAGAATGACAATCATGCTCTCAGTAGTTGGTGCTTTAACATAAAAGTAAAAGAATGGTTAAGTGCTAGAGCTTTTTATTTTGAAAACATAGAAGCAATTTTGTCAACGGTAGTAGTACTTCATATGTGTCATGCATAAGACATCCTATAAGTTGCAAGCCTCATGCATCGTATACCAATAGTGCTCGCACCTTGTCCTAATTAGCTCGGATCTCCATGGGTTATCATTGCATTACATATGTTTCAACCAAGTGTCACAAAGGGGTACCTCTATGCCACCTGTACAAAGGTCCAAGGAGATAAATCGCATTTGATTTCTCGTTTTTGATAGATCTCAACTTGAGGACATCCATACCGGGACAACATAGAAAATAGATGATGGACTCCTCTTTAATGCATAAGCATATTATCATAAGAGATTGAGGATTAATGTCCAAGCTAAAACTTCCACCATGATACATGGCTTTGGTTGGCGGCCCAATGTTCTTCTCTAACAATATGCATATTCATTCAACCCACGGCAAATCACCCTTACTTCAGACAAGACGAACATGCATAGCAACTCACATGATATTCAACAAAAGTGTGACAGTTGATGGCGTCCCCAGAAACATGGTTACCGCTCAGCAAGCAACTTATAAGAAATAAGATACATAGGCAACATATTCTTTACCACAATAATTTTTAAGCTACTTTCCCATGAGCTATATATTGCAAAGTTAGTTCGCTTAGTACAGGTGGAGGTTAGCAAAAGACTGGGAGCGACCAACTAAGAGAGCAATGACGGTCATAATCATGCAGAGCGACAAAGCAACATTGAATCAGGCATGGTAGTTATATCGCTACTCAGAAATAAAAGATCATCAAGGCTTGACAGACTTTCTTTACAGTCTTAAATATGCGTGAGCATACGCCAAGTCAATCAAAATAAATTCTCGAAGGAAGACATTACTAAACCATACCACATCATAGGCAAACAAACCATGTTGGTACTCCAATAACACATTGGGAACCCCCCCAGCTATTTGAGATTAACCATAAGAAAACCTGAACTACTAAGCGCCATCATGCAAGTAGTATCTTTATCATAGACACATTAACCAATGCAACGGAAGCAAACTCTCTTAATGAGGTGAGCATGGTAATTAAAGAGAGTTCAAGCAACCAACTAAACAAAAGCTCTTTGAAAAGATAAGCATGAATACTAAGAGCAGAGCATGATAGTAGCTATTAAAAGACAAAGAACGCACACAGCAAAGATAGACATGAAAATTCTATGTTATGTTCTAGGTAGAGGCGGAGCGTGTTTCTCTCCCACTTAAAGAATTCTGAGTTCCGCCTCGTTATGAAAAACTAAAAAGAAAACTAAAAGCAAGACGCTCCAAGCATAGCACATAACACATGAAGTGATAAAAATATAGTGGAACGAAAGACGAACTGATAATGTTGATGGAGAAGGGGATGCACGGGGGCATCCCCAAGCTTAGACGCTTGAGTCTCCTTGAATATTTCTTGGGGGTGCACGGGGGCATCCCCAAGCTTGAGCGCTTGACACTGCTGAATCTTTTTATCATCTTCCCTCGCACACTTGAAAACTCCCTTCATACATAACTCATCATAATCTGATTAGCGAGGTTAGTACCCTTAATAAAATAATTATACCTTGCTGGAAATAATGATATTCTTGAAGTTCTACTGTTTCTCAAGATTGCCAAAAGGTTTTTGCGAAGAAAAAGCAAGCTCTTGATTTGCAAAATGAAAGAAAGGCAAAACAGGACAGAATCTATGAAAAACAGAACAGCAGGTAGTAATTGATCTGTTCGGGATACTTCTGCAACTCAAATCAAAAAACTCAGAACAGGCGCACGAAAGACAATTATATAGAGAACGCTGTCGAAAAAATTCAGACCAAAAATATGACCTGGTGATTTTATACGAATTTTTATATACAAGGACAGAATCTGTTTCCTGGACAGCACCTCACAACTTTTGAACTTTCTAGCAATCAGAGGCTATACTTGGCACAAATATGAAAAGCAAAGACACAATGATGATGCTACAGCAGTAAACAACATCAAGACACAACAAAAGCAAAAAATTTATTCATGTGGGCTGCCTCCCAAAAGCGCTTTCTTTTATGCCTTTAAGCTAGGCATAATGCATAGAGATCAAGTTTTATCAAGAGTAAAAGAATAGCTAGCCCGTACAACAGACTCAAAAGCTAACTTGATCTTCTTTCGAGGGAAGTGTTCCATCCCTTTCTTGAGAGGAAACTGAAATTTTATATTACCCTCTTTCATGTCAATGATAGCACCAACGGTGCGTAAAAAGGGACGTCCCAAAATAATTGGACATGAAGGATCACATTCAATATCCATAATAGTGAAATCAACGGGCACATAATTATCATTGAATACAATAAGAACATCGTCGATCCTCCCCAAAGGTTTCTTTATGGAAGAATCAACGATACGAACACCAAAAGAACAAGAATCAAAAGGTTTCAATTTAAGCATATCATATATTCTTTTGGGCATAACAGAGGTACTAGCACCAACATCACATAATGCATAGCAAGAGAAGTCATTCAAATTATTTTTTATCATAGGATCCCAACCATCTTCTAGCTTTCTAGGTATGGAGGCTTCTACTCTAAGTTTCTCCTCCCTAGCTTTGATGAGAGCATTAGTGATATGCTCTGTGAAGGCAAGGTTAAGCGTGCTAGTGCTGGGATCTCTAGACATCTTGTGAAGGAAATCAATAACTTCGGTAAGAGTGCAATTATCAAAATCAAGGTCACGAGCATCAAGTAAAGTGGTAGTGGTGTCCTTTAAGTTCACTTGTTTGGTAGTTTCTATAGTCATAGCATCACCATTAATAGGTCCAATGGGACCAGGAGTACATTGGGTGCTAAGAGTTTGAACATCCTCAACAACTTGGATAGTAGCAACAGTGTGGTGCGTAGGAAGGTTCTTAATTCTATCCTCTTCCTCCCTTTCTCTAGCCCATCTTTCTTTAAGTTTAGCCATCATCCTAATGTTTTCATTAATTTGCACTTGAATAGCATTTATAGGAGTGACTTCCCTCTCCTCAAGAGGAGAAGTTTTAATTTTTAGCAATTTTACCTCATTGGCTAAGTGGTCTACCTTAAAAGAAAGATCATCTAGTTTATGTAGTTTCTCTTCTACACTCTTATTAAAGGCTTTTTGGGTAGTGATGAAATCTCTAAGCATAGTCTCTAGTTCAGTAGTGGAGTTCTTGGTGATAGGATAAGCATTGTTGTTCCCATAAGAATTAGAGGGGAACGGTCTAGGATTGTTACCAAAATTACTCCTATAAGCATTGTTGTTAAAATTGTTTCTAGAGATAAAGTTCACATCTACTTGTTCTTGAGCAATCAAAGAGTTTAAAGGAACATCACGAGGATCAATAGTAGATTGCTTCGAAAGTAGAGACATGATCAAGTCAACTTTTTCATTTATGGAGGAAATCTCCTCGACAGAGTTTACCTTCCTACCTGTTGGAGCGCGTTCGGTGTGCCATTGGGAATACTTGGTCATCATCTCATCGAGAATCTTTGTGGCAGCACCAAGTGTAGTTGACATAAAAGTTCCTCCCGCGGCCGAATCTAACAAGTTCCGCGAGGTAAAGTTCAAGCCTGCATAAAAAGTTTGGATAACCATCCAAGTAGTCAAACCGTGAGTAGGGCAGTTCTTGATAAGAGATTTCATACGTTCCCAAGCTTGGGCAACGTGTTCATTATCCAATTGTTTAAAATTCATTATGTTACTTCTAAGTTGGATAATTTTAACAGGTGGATAGTATTTTCCAATAAAAGCATCTTTGCACTTGTCCCAAGAATCTATGCTATTTCTAGGAAAAGACTGAAACCAAATTTTAGCTCCTCCTCTCAAGGAGAAAGGAAAAAGCTTAAGCTTAACAATATTACCATCTATTTCTTGGTACTTTTGCATATCACAAAGTTCAACAAAGTTGTTGAAGTGTAAAGCAGCATCATCTCCAGCACCGGAGAATTGATATTTCATAACTAAGTTCAGTAAAGCAGGTTTAATTTCATATGAAGGTGCTGAAGTGGCAGGTATAGTGATAGGTGTGCTGATAAAGTCATTGTTGTTCTGACTAGTGAAGTCACACAACTTGGTGTTCTCGGTGGAACCCATAGTAGCAAGCAAGCAAGATAACTATTTTTGTGATTTTCGATAAAAAGGTACTAAGGCAAAAACTGAAAGGTAAACTAACAAGACTAAAAAGCAAGGGTAAAAGATAGCATGCAACTCCCCTATCCTGAAGAGTGGAGTCCCCGGCAACGGCGCCAGAAAATACTCCTTGATGGGCCTCGAACCCCTCGTTGGTTACCCCAAGTGGAAGGTGTAAGATGCAGTGTTGTGGAAGTGTTTTCCCTTAGCAAAGATGCCAAGGATCGAATCCCCAGAGACTCCTAGGTTCAACAAGTAGGTGTCAACTGCTACGGCGCCAGATAGTAGCAATCAACGTGGACCTGCACACATATACAAATAACTTTGCTCCCAACGAGTATAGAGAGGTTGTCAATCCCTCTGGCCTTGTAGTTCACAAAGGATTAAAAGCAATGATAGAAGTGATAGATAATGTTTTGCAATAGTAAATAATAACGAAAAGTAAATAGCGGGTGTGATCAATGATGGTAATATGGACCGGAGTCTCATGATGTTCACTAGTGATGTCTCTCTCCCAAAAGACGATAAAACAGCTATGTGAGGTAAACGAATTACAGCTGGGCAATTGACAGGACCACGAATGCAAACCAATGCTGACTACATTGCAAGAAAGGTTGAGGTTCAAAGCATGGGCGGTACGCCAAAGTAAGTAGACCGAAATCCATCAATATCTACTACTAATCATCCACCTTGAGATATCTATCCAGAACATCTCGCTGGTATTAAGTTGCGAGTCCCACCCATAGTGTAAACTCAAAGCAACAGACAACTGCATTAAAAGAACTTTGCGTAAAGTAAACAATCTTTGCACCCGCGGGCACAAGCACCGTTGTTTTCCCCCCTGTGGCAACAGCACATCCCCTAGACTCATGTTTCTGTCACTCAAGCTAGTCATCGAGGGGCATGAACCCACAATCGAGCATAACGTTCCCTCTTGGAGTCACTACGTATTACTTGGCCAAAGCAATAAATAACAACGGAGAACATGCAAGAATTACTTATGAAAAAAAATATAAAAGATGTAGATCAAATATATTACTCAAGATCAATCTGAACATAATCTCATAATCCATCGGATCCCAGCAAACTCAACATAGCAACAACATAAGGATTACATAGGTGCCTCGATCATGTAGGGCAGCTCATGAGGACTAATTAGTGCAGCACAAGAACGGGAGGAGAACATCACATAGCTACTGGTCATGGACTCATGGTCCAAGGGAGACTACAAACGAGTCATTCGGGAGGCGTCCATGGTGCTGGAGAAGCTCCCGGTGGTGATCCTCCCCTCCGGCAGGGTGCCGGGAAGAGTTCTCCTGGTGCTCCCGATCTTGGAAGCGGCGGCGGCGGAACAGAGATGGGATCGCGAAAAGAGTTCCTGTTCTGAGGGTTTCGGAGGACGCTTTAAATATATGCCAAAGGGGGGCATCAGGGAAGCTTCGGGGGGCCCAGGCGCCCCCCCGGCGCGGCCCAGGGGGGCGCGCCGCAAGGGCGCCTGGAGCCCCCCCCCCCCGGCTGTCCTTCAGACGCACGGTAGTTTCCGAAACGCTGATTTTTTATATATTTTTTCTGGATTTTTCCTGGCAGTTCTCGTAACGTGAAAACCTGAAATACAAAAACAGCCAAAAACAGAAACTGGCACTGGGGTGCACTGGATTAGTAAGTTAGTCCAAATATGATCAAAAGTGTATGGAAGTGTATGAATATCATAGCAATATCACCCAAAAGTGGCATGGAGCAAGCAGAAATTATAGATACGTTTTGGACGTATCAGGGGGCCACTCCCAACACACCACCGCCATCGACCACGCCGCCACGAGGGGCGTCCCCGGCAAGGTCACCAAGCATGGAGCCCGCACACATGGAGGAGGAGGAGGACTTAGGCGCTGGTGGCCCGCCCCCGGCGTCCGATGCTGATACATCCAAAACGTATCTATAATTTCTGCTTGCTCCATGCCTCTTTTGTGTGATATTGCTATGATATTTATGCACTTCCATACACTTTTGATCATATTTGGACTAACCTATTAACTCAGTGCACCCCAGTGCCAGTTTCTGTTTTCTGCTGTTTTTATATTTCAGGTTTTCCCATTACGTAAACTGCCAGAAAAATTCCGGGAAACATATATAAAAAATCAGCGTTCCGGAAGCTTCCATGCGGCCAAAGTAGGGCCGGAGGGGGGCCACCAGGGCTCCAGGCGGCCAGAGGGCGCGCCCCCCCCCTCCTGGCCGCGCCGCCAGGGCGCCTGGGCCCCCCTGGCCTCCTCTGACGCCCCCCTTTGGCATATATTTACACCGCGTCCCGAAACCCTCGAGGACGGAACCCTTTTTCGCGATCTCATCTTTGTTCTGCCGCCGCCGCGCTTCCAAGATCGGGAGCACCAGGAGAACTCTTCCCGGCACCCTGCCAGAGGGGAGGATCACCACCGGGAGCTTCTCCACCACCATGGACGCCTCCCGGATGAGTTGTGAGTAGTCTCCCTTGGACCATGGGTCCATGACCAGTAGCTATGTGATGTTCTCCTCCCCTCTTTGTCCTTCACCGATTAGACCTCGTGAGCTGCCCTACATGATCGAGGCACATATGTAATCCTTATGCTGTTGCTATGATGAGTTTGCTGGGATCCGATGGATTATGAGATTATGTTCAGATTGTGTGTGAGTAATATATTTGATTCACCGCTTTTATATTTATGTTCTTGAGTAATTCTTGCATGTTCTCCGTTGCTGTTTATTGCTTTGGCCAAGTAGTAGGTAGTAACTCCAAGAGGGAACGTTATGCTTGATTGTGGGTTCATGCCCCTCGATGACTAGCTTGAGTGACAGAAACATGAGTCTAGGGGATGTGCTGTTGCCACTAGGGGGAAAACAACGGTGCTTGTACTTGCGGGTGCAAGGATTGTTTACTTTACGCAAAGTTCTTTTAATGCAGTTGTCTGTTGCTTTGGGTTTACACTATGGGTGGGACTCGCAACTTAATACCAGCGAGATGTTTTGGATAGATATCTCAAGGTGGATGATTAGCAGTAGATGCAAATGGAATTCGGTCTACTTGCCTTGGCGTACCGCCCATGCTTTTGAGCCTCTAACTTTCTTTGCAGCATAGTTAGCATTGGTTTGGGAGAGAGACATCACTAGTGAACATCATGGGACCCCGGTCCATATTACCATCATTGATCACATTCGTTATTTACTTTCAGTTCTTACTTACTAGTTGCAGTAATACCTATCACTATTATCTCTTGCGTTTGATCCTTTGTAAACGACAAGGCCGGAGGGATTGACAACCTCTCTGTACTCGTTGGGATCAAAGTTATTTGTATCTATGTGCAGGTCCGGTCAATCGCTGGTTGCGCCGCTAGCAGTTGACACCTTCTTGTTGAACCTCGGAGTCTCAGGGGATTCGATCCTTGGTATCTTTGCCAAGGGAAAACTACCGCTACACTGCATCTCAAACCTTCCACTTGGGGTAACCAACGAGGGGCGAGAAGCCATCAAGCAAAGTTTTCTGGTGCCGTTGCCGGGGACTCCACTCTTCAAGATAGGGGAGTTGCACGCTATCTTTTACCTTTGCTTTTTAGTCTTGTTAGTTTACCTTTTAGTTTTTGCTTTAGTGTCTTTTATCAAAAATCACAAAAATAGTTATCTTGCTTGCTTGCTGCTATGGGTTCCACCAAAAACACTAAATGGGAGGAGTACACCCCTTCTTCCATCACGCCAATCACCACTGTCGGGATCTACAAAAGTAATAAACCTTGTGATTATGTTAGTCTTAATGGAGAGTTATGCCCATGGCATGATCTTCCAGGGAAAAAGTATGAGCCTCAGTTTAAAGTTGCTCCTGTACTTCCCCAAACTTGGGAAGACGTTCAAACTCTTATAATGGAGAGCAATTCAAACAAAGAAGATGACACTACAATTCTGCTCAATAATGATAAAATTGATTTTGATAATTGTAGTCTCTCAGAAGTTGTCACCTTTTTACAAAGAATGGCCAAAGATCCCCGCACTAGCACACTTAACCTTGCCTTCATAGAGCATATCACTAATGCTCTCATCAAAGCTAGGGAGGAGAAACTTAGGGTAGAAGCCTCCATACCTAGGAAGCTAGAAGATGGTTGGGATCCTATGATTAAAATTAAGTTGAATAAGTTCTCTTGCTATGCTTTATGTGATGTTGGAGCTAGTACCTCAGTTATGCCCAAAAGAATATATGATATGCTTAAATTGAAACCTTTTGATTCTTGTTCTTTTGGTGTTCGTCTTGTTGATTCTTCCATAAAGAAACCCTTGGGGAGGATCGACGATGTTCTTATCATTGTCAATGACAATTATGTTCCCGTTGATTTCACTATTATGGATATTGAATGCGAACCTTCTTGTCCAATTATTTTGGGACGTCCTTTTCTTCGCACCATTGGTGCCATCATTCACATGAAAGAGGGGAATATAAAATTCGAATTTCCTATCAAGAAAGGGATGGAACACTTCCCTAGAAATAAGATTAAGTTACCTTTTGAGTCCGTTATATGGGCTAGCTATTCTTTTACTCTTGATAAGACTTGATCTCTTTGCATTATGCCTAGCTTAAAGGCATAAAAGAAAGCGCTTTTGGGAGGCAGCCCACAATGAATAAAATTTTATTTTGCTTTTTTTGTTTCTTGATGTTGTTACTACAGTAGCATCATCATTGTATCTTTACTTTTCAGCTTTGTGCCAAGTTTAGCCTCTGATTGCAAGAAAGTTCAAAAGTTGTGACGTGCTGTCCAGGAAACAGATTCTGTCCTTGGACATAAAAATTCATATAAAACCACCAGATCATCTTTTTGGTCTGAATTTTTTCGACAGCGTGCTCTATACAATTGGCTTTCGGGCGTCTGTTCTGAGTTTTTTTATTTGAGTTGCAGAAGTGCCCCGAAAAAATTATTTACTACCTGCTGGTCTGTTTTTCACAGATTCTGTCCTGTTTTGCCTTTCCTTCGTTTTGAAAACCTTGAGCTTGCTTTTTTCTTTGCAAAAACCTTTTGGCAATCTTGAGAAACAGTAGACATTCAAGAATATCCTTATTTCCAGCAAGGAAAAATTATTTTATTAAGGGTACTAACCTCACTAATCAGATTATGATGAGTTATGTATGAAGGGAGTTTTCAAGTGTGCGAGGGAAGATGATAAAAAGATTCAGGAGTGTCAAACGCTCAAGCTTGGGGATGCCCCCATGCACCCCCAAGAAATATTCAACAAGACTCAAGCATCTAAGCTTGGGGATGCCCCCGTGCATCCCCTTCTCCATCAACAATTATCAGTTCGTCTTTCGTTCCACTATATTTTTATCACTTCATGTGTTATGTGCTATGCTTGGAGCGTCTTGCTTTTAGTTTCCTTTTTAGTTTTCTTTAGCTTTGCTTGCTGTTCATAACAAGTTGGAACTCAGCTTTCTTTGTGTGGGAGAGAAACACGCTCCACTTCAACCTGGAACACAACATAGAATTTTCATGTCTATCTTTGCTATGTGTGTTCTTTGTCTTTTAATAGCTACTGTCATGTTCAGCTCTTAGTTTTCATGCTTTACTTTTTAAAGAGCTTTTGTTTAGTTGGTCGCTGGAACTCTCTTTAGTTATCATGCTTATCTTGTTAAGAGAGTTGGCTTCTGTTGCACTGGTTGATATGTCTATGATAAAAATGCTATGTGCATAATGGTGCTTAGTAGTTCATGTTTTCTTATGGTTAGTCTCAAATAGCTGGGGTTCTTAACGTGTTATTGAAGTACCAACATGATTTGTTTGCCTATGATGTGGTATGGTTTAGTGGTATCTTCCTCCAAGAATTTATTTTGATTGACTTGGCATATGCTCACGCATATTTAAGACTGTAAAGAAAGTCTATCAAGCCTTGATGATCTTTAATTTCAGAGTAGCGATATAACTTCCATGCCCGATTCAATGTTGCTTTGTCGCTCTGCATGATTATGACCGTCATTGCTATTTTAGTTGGTCGCTCCCAGTCTTTTGCTAACCTTCGCCTGTACTAAGCGGACTAACTGCTTGTGCATCCAAAATCCTTTAAACCAATTATGCCATATGAGTCCACCATACCTTCCTATACATGGTATTTACCTGCCATCCTAACGAAGACTTTCATGTACCATCTCGAAATTATTCAAAAGGCATTTCTCTTTTGTGCCTTTGTTTTAGCTCATGAGGAAGTAGTAGTTAATTCATGATCTTTTTAAGTTGGACAAGCTTCACCCCGGGATTGCATGTCTAATGTGCAAAACCCTAATACGAGAAGGAACTGGCAAAGAGTGCGCCCGGCTCATTAAAAAATATACAACAAACAAACCCTCCTTCACGCTTTGTTCATGAGAAATCAGAAAACTTTGGCAGTGATAAACAAAGGAGATTAAGAGGATGTGATCGTCCTTGTGCCGGAGCCGTTCCTCGAAACTTGTCCAGCTCGAGAAGTAATTGAGTTATCTACTAGCATTCCTTGACGAAATATGCATATTCTAAAAAATAATTATTACCTCTGTTTTTAAAAACCAAGAGCTCTGCTAGGTGGCTTCTCACCCCTCGTTGGTTACCCCAAGTGGAAGGTTTGAGATGCAGTGTAGCAGAAGTTTTCCCTTGGCAATACCAAGGATCGATTTCCCAGAGACTCCTAGTTTCAACAAGAAGGTGTCAACTGCTAACGGCGTCAGATATTAGCAATCAACGTGGACCTACACACAGATACAAATAACTTTGCTCCCAACGAGTACAAAGAGGTTGTCAATCCCTCCGGCCTTGTAGTTTACAAAGGATCAAACGCAAGTGATAATAGTGATAGATATAATTGCAATAGTAAGTAAAAGCGGAAAAGTAAATAGTGGATGTGATCAATGATGGTAATATGGACCGGAGTCTCATGATGTTCACTAGTGATGTCTCTCTCCCAAAAGACGATAAAACAGCTATGTGAGGTAAACGAATTACAGCTGGGCAATTGACAGGACCATGTGCGCAAACCAATGCTGACTACATTGCAAGAAAGGTTGAGGTTCAAAGCATGGGCGGTACGCCGAGGTAAGTAGACCGAAATCCATCAATATCTACTACTAATCATCCACCTTGAGATATCTATCCAGAACATCTCGCTGGTATTAAGTTGCAAGTCCCACCCATAGTGTAAACTCAAAGCAACAGACAACTGCATTAAAAGAACTTTGCGTAAAGTAAACAATCCTTGCACTTGCGGGCATAAGCACCGTTGTTTTCCCCCTTGTGGCAACAACACATCCCCTAGATTCATGTTTATGTCACTCAAACTAGTCATCGAGGGGCATGAACCCACAATCAAGCATAACGTTCCCTCTTGGAGTCACTACCTACTACTTGGCCAAAGCAATAAATAACAACGGAGAACATGCAAGAATTACTTACGAACATAAATATAAAAGAGGTGAATCAAATATATTACTCAAGCACAATCTGAACATAATCTCATAATCCATCGGATCCCAGCAAACTCATCATAGCACCAGCATAAGGATTACATATGTGCCTCGATCATGTAGGGCAGCTCACGAGGACTAATTAGTGAAGCACAAGAACGGGAGGAGAACATCACATAGCTACTGGTCATGGACCCATGGTCCAAGGGAGACTACTCACAACTCATCCGGGAGGCGTCCATGGTGGTGGAGAGGCTCCCGGTGGTGATCCTCCCCTCCGGCAGGGTGCAGGGAAGAGTTGTCTTGGTGCTCCCGATCTTGGAAGCGGCGGCGGCGGCGGAACAGAGATGAGATCGCGAAAAAGAGTTCCCGTCTCGAGGGTTTCGGGAGACGCTTTAAATATATGCCAAAGGGGGGCATCGGAGGAGCCTCGGGGGGCCCAGGCGCCCCCCGGCGCAGCCCAGGGGGGGCGCGCCGCCAGGGCGCCTGGAGCCCTGGTGCCCCCCCCCCCCCGGCTGTCCTTCGGGCGCAAGGTAGTTTCTAGAACGCTGATTTTTTATATAATTTTTCTGGATTTTTCCTGGCAGTTCTCGTAATGTGAAAACCTGAAATACAAAAACAGCCAAAAACAGAAACTGGCACTGGGGTGCACTGAGTTAATAGGTTAGTCCAAATATGATCAAATGTGTGTGGAAGTGTATAAATAACATAGCAATATCACCCAAAAGAGGCATGGAGCAAGCAGAAATTATAGATACGTTTTGGACGTATCAACATCCCCAAGCTTAATTCCTGCTCGTCCTCGAGTAGGTAAATTATAACAAGAATAATTTTTGTGGTGACATGCTTTTAACCATATAGGACTTTTTCATAGTCATATGACAAAAGCTTACTGAGACAATGAATCTGTAGTAATTAAGTTGCCTCATGAGAAAATCACAAAGGACTGAAAGTTTTACAACATGACATTGAAACATCAAATAGATTTGTAATGAACATGGTGTGCAAATATGATAAAGTGATATCTAGCTTGCCCCCTTTAGTGAAGCAAAACATAAATGCAGGGGCACCTCCAAGGTTTAAGTGACGACTAGATACAATGATTTCAGAATAAACGATATCACAATCATGCAAAAGACAATGCTACTTTGGGACAATGCACATTACACTCAGAATGACAATCATGCTCTCAGTAGTTGGTGCTTTTAAAAGAAGGTGGAGACTCTCGAACCGTGGCTTTTGTTGGCAAGGTTGAAAACCCGTAGTCGGTAACAAAGAAAAAACATGTACCAGAGCTCTTGGCTTTAAAACAGAGGTAATAATTATTTTTTTAGATCATGCATGTTTCGTTAACGAATGCTAGCAGATAACTCAATCACTTCTTGAGATGGACAAGTTTCGAGGAACGGCTCCTGAATGAGGACGATCACATCCTTTTAATCTCCTTTGTTTATCACTGCCAAAGTTTTCTGATTTCTCATGAACAAAGCGTGAAGGAGGGTTTGTTTGTTATATTATCTTTTTGAGCCGGGCGCACTCAATGCCAGTTCCTTCTCGTATTATGGGTTTGTACATTATACATTCAATCCCGGGGTGAAGCTTGTCCAACTTAAAAAGATTATGAATTAACCACTACTTCCTCATGAACTTACAACAGAGGCACAAAATAAGAATGCTTTTTCTTTGAATAATTTCGAGATGGCACATGCAAGTCTCCGTTAGGAATGGCAGGTAAATACCATGTAGGAAGATATGGTGGACTCATATGGCATAACTGGTATAAGGGAATGTGGATGCACAAGCAGTCAGTTCGCTTAGTATAGGCGAAGGTTAGCAAAAGACTAGGAGCGACCAACAAAGAGAGCAATGACGGTCATAATCATGCAGAGCGACAAAGCAACAATGAATCAGGCATGGAAGTTATATCGCTACTCAGAAACAAAAGATCATCAAGGCTTGACAGACTTTCTTTACAGTCTTAAATATGCGTGAGCATACGCCAAGTCAATCAAAATAAATTCTCGAAGGAAGATATTACTAAACCATACCACATCATAGGCAAACAAACCATGTTGGTACTCCAATAACACATTGGGAACCCCCCAGCTATTTGAGACTAACCATAAGAAAACATGAACTACTAAGCGCCATTATGCACGTAGCATCTTTATCATAGACATATCAACCAATGCAACGGAAGCAAACTCTCTTAATAAGATAAGCATGATGACTAAAGAGAGTTCAAGCAACCAACTAAACAAAAGCTCTATGAAAAGATAAGCATGAAACTGAGAGCTGAACATGATAATAGCTATTAAAAGACAAAGAACACACACAACATAGATAGACATGAAAATTCCATGTTATGTTCTAGGTAGAAGTGGAGCGTGTTTCTCTCCCACATAAAGAAAGCAGAGTTCCGACTCGTTATGAAAAGCTAAAGAAAACTAAAAAGCAAGACGCTCCAAGCATAGCACATAACACATGAAGTGATTAAAATATAGTGGAACGAAAGACGAACTGATAATGTTGATGGAGAAGGGGATGCACGGGGGCATCCCAAAGCTTAGACGCTTGAGTCTCCTTGAATATTTCTTGGGGGTGCATGGGGGCATCCCCAAGCTTGAGCGTTTAACACTCCTGAATCTTTTTATCATCTTCCCTCGCACACTTGAAAACTCCCTTCATACATAACTCATCATAATCTGATTAGCGAGGTTAGTACCCATAATAAAATATTTGTACCTTGCTGGAAATAAAGATATTCTTGAAGTTATACTGTTTCTCAAGAATGCCAAAAGGTTTTTGCAAAGAAAAAGCAAGCTCTAGGTTTGCAAAATGAAGGAAAGGCAAAACAGGACAGAATCTATGAAAAACAGAACAGCAGGTAGTAAACGATTTGTTCGGGGCACTTCTGCAACTCTAATCAAAAAACTCAGAACAGACGCACGAAAGAAAATTATATAGAGCACGCTGTCGAAAAAATTCAGACCAAAAAGATGATCTGGTGATTTTATACGAATTTTTCTATCCAAGGACAGAATCTGTTTCCTGGACAGCACCTCACAACTTTTGAACTTTCTAGCAATCAGAGGCTATACTTGGCACAAAATTGAAAAGTAAAGATACAATGATGATGCTACTGTAGTAAACAACATCAAGACACAACAAAAGCAAAATAAATTTATTCATTGGGCTGCCTCCCAAAAGCGCTTTCTTTTATGCCTTTAAGCTAGGCATAATGCATATAGATCAAGTTTTATCAAGAGTGAAAGAATAGCTAGCCCGTATAACGGACTCAAAAGGTAACTTGATCTTCTTTCGAGGGAAGTGTTCCATCCCTTTCTTGAGAGGAAACTGAAATTTTATATTGCCCTCTTTCATGTCAATGATAGCACCAACGGTGCGCAAAAAGGGACGTCCCAAAATAATTGGACATGAAGGATCACATTCAATATCCATAATAGTGAAATCAACGAGAACATAATTATCATTGACAACGATAAGAACATCGTCGATCCTCCCCAAAGGTTTCTTTATGGAAGAATCAACGAGACGAACACCAAAAGAACAAGAATCATAAGGTTTCAATTTGGGTACTAGCTCCAAAATCACATAATGCATAGCAAGAGAAGTCATTCAACTTAATTTTTATCATAGGATCCCAACCATCTTCTAGCTTTCTAGGTATGGAGGCTTCTACTCTAAGTTTCTCCTCCCTAGCTTTGATGAGAGCATTAGTGATATGCTCCGTGAAGGCAAGGTTAAGCGTGCTAGTGCGGGGATATCTAGACATCTTGTGAAGGAAATCAACTTCGCTAAGAGTGCAATTATCAAAATCAAGGTCATTAGCATCAAGTAAAGTGGTAGTGGTGTCCTTTAGGTTCATTTGTTTGGTAGTTTCTATAGTCATAGCATCACAATTAATAGGTCCAACGGGACCAGGAGTACATTGGGTGCTAAGAGTTTGGATATCCTCAACAACTTGGATAGTAGCAACAGTGTGGTGGGTAGGAAGGCTCTTAATTCTATCTTCTTCCTCCCTTTCTCTAGCCCATCTCTCTTTAAGTTTAGCCATCATCCTAATGTTTTCATTAATTTGCACTTGAATAGCATTTATAGGAGTGACTTCCCTCTCCTCAAGAGGAGAAGTTTTAATTTTTAGCAATTTTACCTCATTGGCTAAATGGTCTACCTTAAAAGAAAGATCATCTAGTTTATGTAGTTTTTCTTCTACACTCTTATTAAAGGCTTTTTGGGTAGTGATGAAATCTTTAAGCATAGTCTCTAGTTCAGTAGTGGAGTTCTTGGTGATAGGATAAGCATTGTTGTTCCCATAAGAATTAGAGGGGAACGGTCTAGGATTGCTACCAAAATTACTCCTATAAGCATTGTTGTTAAAATTGTTTCTAGAGATAAAGTTCACATCTACTTTTTCTTGAGCAACCAAAGAATTTAAAGGAACATCACGAGGATCAACAGAAGATTGCTTAGAAAGTAGAGACATGATTAAGTCAACTTTTTCATTAAGGGAGGAAATCTCCTCGACAGAGTTTACCTTCCTACCTGTTGGAGCGCGTTCGGTGTGCCATTGGGAATAGTTGGTCATCATCTCATCGAGAAGCTTCGTGGCAGCACCAAGTGTAGTTGACATAAAGGTTCCTCCCGCGGCTGAATCTAACAAGTTCCGCGAGGTAAATTTCAAGCCTGCATAAAAAGTTTGGATAACCATCCAAGTAGTCAAACCATGAGTAGGGCAGTTCTTGATAAGAGATTTCATACGTTCCCAAGCTTGGGCACGTGTTAATTATGCAATTGTTTAAAATTCATTATGTTACTTCTAAGTTGGATAATTTTAGCTGGTGGATAGTATTTTCCGATAAAAGCATCTTTGCACTTGTCCCATGAATCTATGCTATTTCTAGGCAAAGACTGAAACCAAATTTTAGCTCCTCCTCTCAAGGAGAAAGGAAAAAGCTTAAGCTTAACAATATTACAATCTATTTCGTGGTACTTTTGCATATCACAAAGTTCAACAAAGTTGTACAAGTGTAAAGCAGCATCATCTCCAGCACCGGAGAATTGATCTTTCATGACTAAGTTCAGTAAAGCAGGTTTAATTTCATATGAAGGTGCTGAAGTGGCAGGTGTAGTGATAGGTGTGCTGATAAAGTCATCGTTGTTGTGACTAGTGAAGTCACACAACTTGGTGTTCTCGGTGGAACCCATAGTAGCAAGCAAGCAAGATAACTATTTTTGTGATTTTCGATAAAAGGTACTAAAGCAAAAATTGAAAGGTAAACTAACAAGACTAAAAAGCAAAGGTAAAAGATAGCATGCAACTCCCCTACCCGGAAGAGTGGAGTCCCCGGCAACGGCGCCGGAAAAACTCCTTGATGGGCCTCTAACCCCTCGTTGGTTACCCCGAGTGGAAGGTGTGAGATGCAGTGTTGTGGAAGTTTTTCCCTTAGCAATGATGCCAAGGATCAAATCCCCAGACTCCTAGGTTCAACAAGTAGGTGTCAACTGCTAACGGCGCCAGATATTAGCAATCAACATGGACCTGCACACAGATACAAATAACTTTGCTCCCAACGAGTACAGAGAGGTTGTCAATCCCCCCGACCTTGTAGTTCACAAAGGATTAAACGCAAATTATAGTAGTGATAGATAATGTTTGCAATTGTAAATAAAAGTGAAAAGTAAATAGCGGATGTGATCAATGATGGTAATATGGACCGGAGTCTCATGATGTTCACTAGTGATGTCTCTCTCCCAAAAGACGATAAAACAGCTATGTGAGGTAAACGAATTACAGCTGGGCAATTGACAGGACCACGAACGCAAACCAATGCTGACTACATTGCAAGAAAGGTTGAGGTTCAAAGCATGGGCGGTACGCCAAAGTAAGTAGACCGAAATCCATCAATATCTACTACTAATCATCCACCTTGAGATATCTATCCAGAACATCTCGCTGGTATTAAGTTGCGAGTCCCACCCATAGTGTAAACTCAAAGCAACAGACAACTGCATTAAAAGAACTTTGCGTAAAGTAAACAATCCTTGCACCCGCGGGCACAAGCACCGTTGTTTTCCCCCTTGTGGCAACAGCACATCCCCTATACTCATGTTTCTGTCACTCAAGCTAGTCATCGAGGGGCATGAACCCACAATCAAGCATAACGTTCCCTCTTGGAGTCACTACCTATTACTTGGCCAAAGCAATAAATAACAACGGAGAACATGCAAGAATTACTTATGAACATAAATATAAAAGAGGTAGATCAAATATATTACTCAATCACAATTTGAACATAAGGATCCCAGCAAACTCATCATAGCAACAGCATAAGGATTACATATGTGCCTCGATCATGTAGGGCAGCTCACGAGGACTAATTAGTGAAGCACAAGAACGGGAGGAGAACATCACATAGCTACTGGTCATGGACTCATGGTCCAAGGGAGACTACTCACATCTCATCCGGGAGGCGTCCATGGTGGTGGAGAGGCTCCCGATGGTGATCCTCCTCTCCGGCAGGGTGCCGGGAAGAGTTCTCCTAGTGCTCCCGATCTTGGAAGTGGCGGCGGCGGCGGAACATAGATGAGATCGCGAAAAAGAGTTCCCCGTCCCGAGGGTTTCGAAGGACGCTCTAAATATATGCCAAAGGGGGGCACCAGACGGGGCTCGGGGGGCCCAGGCGCCCCCCCGGCGCGGCCCAGGGGGGGCGCGCCGCCAGGGCGCCTGGG
>LR738714.1:770250802-770313503 GCA_902687465.1 Secale cereale | reverse complement strand
CCCGGCTGTACTTCGGGCGCAAGGTAGGTTATGGAACACTGATTTTTTATATAATTTTTCTGGATTTTTCCTGACAGTTCTTGTAATGTGAAAACCTGAAATACAAAAACAGCCGAAAACAGAAACTGGCACTGGGGTGCACTGGATTAGTAGGTTAGTCCAAATATGATCAAAAGTGTATGGAAGTGTATAAATATGCTAGCAATATCACCCAAAAGTGGCATGGAGCAAGCAGAAATTATAGATACGTTTTGGACGTATCAGAGGCGAACGATGACCAGCCCTCTTCCTCCGCGACCCCGGGCCCCGGCAAGTATCTGAAGGTGGGCGACAACCTTTTCGTCCATCTCCCCAGGGTGTCAAGCTCCCGGGCGCCCACCGGGGAGGAAGCTTTCGACGGCGAGGTGTTCGCTGCCTTCGGGCTCGAGGTTGTCGATGAACCGAGCACCGGCGGCGACGGCTCCCCAGAGGAGCAGCTCTTCCGGGCCATGGGGGCCAATTTTCGGAAGCTCCAGGCGCTCTACCGCGCCCGTTTGGACAAGGTTATGTCCAGAATGGCGGCGGTGGACGAGGCGCAGGCGGACTTCCAGGCGCGCGTCGCTGAGGCGCAAACCTGGTTCCACCAATCCCGCGAGGAGCAGAGGGCCTCCCAGGAAGACCTGGCCCAGCGCAACGTGGAGCTTATCATGAAGATGGCCGCCATCGAGAAGGCCCAGGAAGAGGCGGCGAACTCGGCTGCCGCGGCGGAGGCCGCCCGGAACTAGCACCAAGCCGCCCTTGATTCCCAGGAGGAAGACCTCTCCGCTCGTGAGGTGAAGCTTGCCGCAACGCTCCGCGGCAAGGATGAGGAGCTTGAGGCCCTTGTCGAGCGGCGGACCCGTGAGCTGGGGCAGAGGCACAAAGAGGCGCTCAATGCCCAGGCTCTGGCCCACGCCGATAAGGTGCAAGAGCTGGAGGTGGAGCGGGACATGCTGAAGGAGCAGGCCCTCAGGCTGTCTGACGAGAAGACCAGGCTCAACTGCGCCTTGACAGAGGTGCAGGGAGTGGTCATCAGCAAGACTGGGGAGCTCTCCGAGGCGCAAAGCTCCATCAGAGATCTCAAGCTGAGGCTGGAGAATCTCGAGAAGACGTTGGCGGAGAGCTCTGCTCGGGAGGAGGCCTTGGCCAAGAGCCTGGAGGAGGAGAAGCAGCTGCGGGCGGACGAGGGCGCCTCTCACCAAGAATACGTGATGGAGGAGAACAGGAGGATCAGCCGGCTGGAGGACATTGCCGGCAGGGTTACCTCACAGCTGGCCCTCATGGGGATGCCAAACGTGAGGTATGCCCCTGAATGGAGCGGGTCCGTCAACGCCAACCTGACCCTGTTCTTCGAGGGCGTCCTCAGCGCCCTTCACTCCAACAGAATGGCCACACTCGCCGGGGAGGCCCGGTGGCTCTGTCAGGGAGTCATGACCAAGGTCCTCACCAAGGTGGCGTTCTGGAACCCCGCCCTCGACTTCGAAGCCGCGATGGACAGCTTGCCGGAGGATGCCAACCTCACGGCGCTCAAGGAGCGCATCAAGCCTGTCATCAGCCGCATCGACGAAATCAAGAGGGTGGAGGGCCAGCGCCGGGATTAAGCATCCCATTCTTCCTTGCCACTGCGGGTTCATACCCAAGACAAATTTTATCTTTAGTTAGAACCACAGCGTTGGCATAATGTAATATAACTTCGAAAATATCTTCAGAATCATGCATGTTATTTTCCTATTGGTTGCCTCCTTGTGTTTCCACCCTACGTTAACTGGATAGGCTCGCTGGCGCGAAATACCCGAGGCGGCGTCTCGGGGATGGGTCCCCATTGGCCTGCTGGGTGAGCGTGCTGCCGGGTCTGCCACCTTGCCGCTCTCAACGCAGCCGCCCGAACTGTCAAGTTTGACTCGAGTCAGAGTCGAGAGCTTTGTTAATTGTGGAAGGGTCTGCCACCTTACCGCTCTCAACGCAGCCGCTCGAACTGTCGAGTTTGACTCGAGTCAGAGTCGAGAGCTTTGTCAATTGCGGTAGGCTACCCTACCATTTCAAACGCAGCCGTCTGATCTGTTGAGCTGACTCGAAACAGAACAGAGGCGTTGCCGATCAGGAAGGGCCCCATCCACGCGCAGGTTTCTTTTTGCACAAAGAACGACAGCTCCGAGGATAATAACTTTAAACAATAGGGTATACATATCCAAAGTTCGATGTGACTTAGCTTTTGTTTGCTGTCGCTCGAGCGCAAGTTTCCTGGCGCCCTCAAAGGGCCATGAAGGCGAGAGAGAGTCGGGCCGACCACTAGAGCTGATTCCCACAACTGCGCCCCCTACCTGGCGCGCCAAAGATGTCGGTGTATTTGGATCGACACCTATGGGATCACAAGAATCCCTACTACGGTTGTGGGGCGCGGGGTTGAGGGAAGAGCGGATCTAACGGTCAGGACACGATTCCTTTACCCAGGTTCGGGCCGCAAAGATGCGTAAAACCCTACTCCTGCTTTGGTGGATTATATGTTGGTGTTCTTTAGCTAGTGAGGAGCTCTAAGAGAGTCGTGAGGAGTTCTAAAAAGCCAAATCCTTCTCCTGGTCGCCTCGGGCCTCCTTTTATAGGAAAAAGGGAATGCCACAGTGATACACAGGAGGTGGAAAGGGTACAGTGATGCGAGGTTATCCCTCGCATTACAGGACAAGGCGCATTTAATGCGCCCATCTTAGGTGTCCTTGCTTTATCGGGGACGAGGGGAGACATCCGTCTTGTCCGTCGCCGCTCCTCCTTCTGTCGACACGCGCCCTGGCCAGCGGTGCCTGAGGCGCCATGTAGGCAGGCAGGCAGCTGAGGTGGCGCAACGGCGGGTCTCCACGAAGATCTGCATGTTGCCACGCAGGAGCCTGCCCAGCTGGTTGGGTTGGCAGTTGCATGGGGCGGTGGAAACTCAGTTGGCGCGGTCCTAGCAGTGGCCCTGGGGGTGCCCTCGGCAAGGGCCTTGCCAGGGCCCCCGGCAAGGGTCTTGCCGCGGCGCCTACTGTAATCCCCGGCAAGGTGCTTGCCAGAGGCCTTATGGTCCTCGTTGGCTGGGATCCCGCCAAGGGTCGTCGTCCTCTTAGCGGGTGTATCTGTCCTTGAATGTCTTCATAAAGATCCACTACAAGGATTCCGGCCTATTGCAACAAAATTTATTGCTACAACTATGTTTTGTTGCAATAAAACACAATATTACCACAAATTCTCTGGTTGTGGTAATAAGCCGCACATATTGCCATAACTTAGTTTCGTCGCGATAAATACTAACTTTATTGCAATACATGCCTCATATTGCAACAAACAGTATCGGCGTTGCAATATGGCAGTGGTATTGCGACCAACAAATTCCGTTGCACGAGGGCAGTCATTTTGTTGTAATAGAGACTAAGTATTTCAACAAAATAACTATTTGTGGCAATATTAAAAAAGATATTACAACATCGGCGTGACGTTGCATTAGTTACAAATATTGTTGCAAAAAAGTGGCTAACTATTGCAACAAACTGCATCGACATTGCAATATGGTAGTGATATTGTGACAAACAAATTCCGTCGCAGGAGACAGCCATTTTGTTGTAATAGAGACTAGGTATTTCAACAGAATAACTATTTGTGGTAATATTCAGAAATATATTGCAACATCAGTGCGACATTGCATTAGTTACAAGTAAAACAGTGGCAAAAGCTATTATTCCAATTTATAAATATTAAGTTATGATTTTTGCAAGCTGTAAGGAGTCATTAAAATATATTTTAATTGCACCAATTTCAATTAACCAAAACAACGGAAAAAGTTTATACATGGATAGAAAACACTTTTTTTTGCGGGTGATAGAAAACACTTTCTTGATAGGCATATTTTAATTTGTTAAATTTGGATTTGAAATGGCAAACTTGTTGCCATTTTAAAACTAGGGTGTTTTCTGGCAAAGGAGAAGGTGTGCACTGGCAGAACCTATTTGACGCTCGTTAGCGTCAAAAGTTTGTACTTTCACTAAGGCGAGCCGCCGGTTGGGCCGGCCCATGTACGGGGTTCGCATTTTTTTTCCGTTAGCTAAAGCTTCCTTCGCTGTTTCCTGCCTTCTCTTTTCGTTTTCTTTTCTGTGCCATTTTGCTTCCTTTTTTTCAATGTGTGTCCGGTATTATGTGGTTTTGTTCTGAATTTGTTTTGGTCCGTTTTTCCTTTTGGTTTTTGTCTTTTTCTTTTATTTTTTATTTTCTCCTTCTCTTTACTGTGTGTTATATAAAAAGTTCATCTCCTATTACAAAAATGTTCATCGTATATAAAAAAAATTGTTCGCCGTACATTATGAAAAGTTCACTATGCATTACGAAAATGTTCATCGTGTATTACAAAAATGTTCATCGTACATTTAACACAATGTTCATCGTGTATTACAAAAATGTTCATCGTACATTAAAAAAAATCACGACATATTTAGAAAATGTTCACGGTATACTTGAAAAAATGTTCAGCGTATATCACACAAATGTTCAATGGCTATTTAGAAGAATTTCAGTATATATCACAAAAATGTTCATCGTATATTAAAAAGATGTTCAATGGTTGACTTTATTTGTTTTTTTGTCTGTCGCTGCGCTTATTTCTTCAACATTCTCGCACCAAATTAATCACTAGTGTTGGTCAGCTCAACTGGTAAGTAAAACTTATATTCTATTGTTGGTCACGCGTTTGATTCCTCGATTGAGCATCCTATTTTGCTTTTTAATTTGCAGCTCGCAGTGAAGCCACCGAATGGGCCGGCCCAATTCGATGCCCTGGCGCTAGGGTTAGCTAGGCGGCGGTGCTGGGCCGTTCGGCCAGTTAGGCCAATTTGGGCTTGGGACTTCTACTGCTGCGCCCTGAATACCATAAGAAAACATCCCTAAAAAAATTCAAAAAATTCTGATTGAGCTAAAAATTTGCATACACATTATATTTTTTTTTTGCAGGAATACTCTTACATTATATGAAAGCTCGACAACTTGAATTGGAGTAATGGAGAATAGATCATGGATTTTAAAAACTTGAAAATGAGGGATATAGATTGCAAGTGTGTTTATGGGTAATTTCAAAAATAATGGAATAATTTATTTTAGCTCCATAATAATATTGGGAGACTATGTAGGTTATAAAGAGAACCACCATGAACCACCATGTCTATCCACTCGATTTAAATAGATCAAAGTTACATGTAATTTATTAATTCACATTTAATTGAAGGTGTTGCACGGAGCTTGGAGTTGGGTACGATATGTGTGTGTCCTGTTTAGAGAATATATGCGAAATGCTTCTGTTTGGAACAAGTCCAAATAACACAAAACATTGCATTCGAATAATAAAAAAAAGTTATATAAAAAATCTCACTTCGTCTGATGATAGCGCAAAGCTAATAGAGGCCCCCGGGTCTATTTCCATCATATATTTTCAGATATATAAACCAAAAAATCCAAAAATACCTTGCTGCAATTTATTTGTTTTTATGTTGTTTTACGTTTTAGTAATCTTTTATATCTATCTCTATCAGATCTCATCCTTGCAATTGACCGGGAAGGAATTGACAACCCCTTTATCGCGTTGCGTGCAAGTGTTTGATTGTTTATGCAGGTGCATAGATTGGAGACTTGCTTGTACCTCCTACTAGATTGATACTTTGGTTCTCTAACTGAGGGGAAAACTTATCTCTATTTTACTGCATCACCCTTTCCTCTTCAAGAGAAAAATCAACGCAATCTCAAGAAGTAGCAGGCGTCACGATGCGAAGGGTCATGTCATCGTGATCCGACTTCCTAACGGCTATGTTGGGAGGTGGGTGACGCGGATGTGGCCTCCGGTGATGGGGTGTGCTGGGTCTTGGTGGCGGCGGCGATCTCACTAGATCCGTGGTCTGAAGCACCAGGTGGCACGAGCTGCGAACGACAACGGGAGGGATCCCTAGACACCTCCCAGCCCCCTGCCGATCTCAAAACAAAAATGTTTTGCTTGTTAATTTACACAGTTGAATCATTATGGTTTTCGTTGAAACAAAAATGACACGATTATGTTTTACCTACTCTGGCGTGGAGGAACCCTCCACGAGCTGTCCGGTAAGATGAAAGATTTTGAGATCACCCCATCTCAAGATCAAAATGTGAGATTGAGACTAACATAGATCGACCGTCTCATCAACCCATCTCATTTGTACCTGTGTTCCAAGGCAAGAGTATAACCTAATAGTTTAAAGTGAGGGCCACATGAGGTTTCTGTGAGTTGTAGTTCAAAACTGGCCAAGTTTTTGTTGCTTTCTGAAATGATTTTCGAAATTATAGTGCAAACCTGGTTGTACCTACAACCGGGTCGTCCGACGGCAATGCGCTAGCACCGGTCGCGACCCCTACTTTCGCACGACGACCACCCCTACCAAGCTGCAGCTCGTGTCGTCTTGACCCGGGCGGCAAGCCCCAGCCGGCGAGCTGCCCCTCTGATCTTGCACGCCGCTCTTGGTCGGCCATGGCCCATGGCTCATGTCGCCTGCTTCCTTCATCCTCGGTGTTGACCAAGCAGTTCCGTTGTCCCTCTTCCCGACCTTCGCCCGCGAGCTCGATCCTCTCCACCGGCCATGGATGTGAGCTTCCCACACGTCACCTACCGCCGGACTTAGGGAAGATGACGGACGTGGGACGATTTCATCAGGAATCTCTCGATCTAGTTCGGAGGGAAGATGACGGTCGTGAGACGATATAGCAGCATATATATCTCATATTGCTTTGAAGTATTAATTTTCCAATTTAATTCATTATTTTAAACATTCCCTTCAAAAAGAATTAATTTTCCACCACACCATTTTGGTTTACTGTAGTTGGCACCAATATTTTATCTTCCCACAAAAAAAAGGAAAACGTTTGGATACGGAGCGCCGGCCGAAGCTTCGGCCGGACGCCCCGGCTCGCTCGTCCGCTTACCTATCCCATGCAACGACGTGACATGGCCCATGCGCTGCCTCTTCTTATTTCCTATCTCTTTGCACCAACTGTTTTGGGCCGCTTAAATCTTATCTTCCGTCGTTGTCTCTACTCTTCTTCTACCTTTCACATCGCAAATCGCTCTAGCCTCCTTCCTGCCAGCTTTTGCTTACATGTTTTTCTCCCATGGCAACAAAACCACCATGAGGCTGCTACAAGAACGAGTCGTTGGTCGTCATGACGACACTCGCCACCAATCCCCTCTTCGTCTTGGTGGCTAGATCTCGATGTTGCTACATCCACAATCTCGTCGCCGGCGTGGGATGTGCTACAACCATTGCGATGTGGTGATGCAACCGGCGCCGCGTGCTACCATGACTGAGACGACGTGGTACTACAACCGGTCAACCGCCATGCACCTGTGCTGGAACCGGCATGCGGGGGTGCTGGGACCGGCGCCGGAAAAAGCTACAACCCCGGCGTGCGCCCGTGCTAGAACTAGCACATGGTGATGCTGCAACCGGCCATGTGGTGTGCTGGAACCTGCTATCTGGTGTGTTGGAACCGGCCAAAAAAAATGATACAACCAGCGTCACCCAAAGCTTCAATCCAAGGCAACAAATTTTTGGGGTGTTTGCACTGGCCAAACACGAAAGCTACAACCGACAACGATAAAAGCTTCAACCGGCTACCAGAAAAGCTTCAACCGGCGACCAAAAAGTTTCAACAATAGACGAGAAAATTAAGGATGACGACGAAAGCTGCAACTGTTGATGAAAAAAGCTACATCCGGAAATGAAAAAAGCTTCAACCATTCATGTCTCGGCTTTTAACCCGCGATGGGCGCCGATGACATTTTCGCTGCATCCGTCGTCGAGTTTTGCTACGACCGGCATTGACATAAGCTGCAAGCATTATTCATGACGATGACCCCGACCTGTAACGGCAGGCGACGACACTGCATCTGCTGCCATTCTTCGCTTATGACCGGCGTTGATAATTGCTCCGACGAGGGCTTGTTATGGGAGGTGGAGCTGCAAACATTTTGGGAGGTGGAGCAGCAAAGTTACTGGACAAGTTTTTCCTACGGGGACAGATCAAGTACAACGACGGCCTCCACGTTTTTGCTACGACGACCTTGGGTGTGGGCGCGGCGAGCCGCGATGCTGCAAGCGGCCGGCGATGGGTCGTGCGCCGTGGTTTGCTACGACAGGTGAGCACCTGAGGTGTTACAAGCTCGAGGACAGGAGGTGCTTTCCAGGCTGCGTCTGCCATGCGCGTGGGAAGGAAGCTTCCCTGAGGTGGGGGGGATCGTTTTCAGATTGGGAAAGAAGATAAGATATGAATGGTTCAGATGGTGCCAATCTGACGGCTGCTAGTCGATCGGCCGAACGTTGGCGCGTCGGCGCTTAGTGCTGCCAAAAAAAAATAGTCTATTTATCCTTGCCGCTAAAGACCGTTCCTAACTATCCACGGGCAATTAGATCTGAGCTCTCGTTCGTGGTTCCTCCGCGCTGACGGTGTCAAACTGTCAACATATCCATCGTAGAACATCCAGAAATCCTAGCGTCGTCCAGGGGGTGCGGCGGTTGCCCAGTGCGCCGCGCGGTGCCGCAGACGAGGAGTCACCGTCCTCGATCTCGCCCTCCTCCCTCTCCTCCCCGCAACGCAATGCCTGAAAAAACGCGATCTGCCGTTAATCACGGGATCGCTGCGCAAAACGGCGCGAAACCCCTTTGCCCTCGCGGCAATTTCGCTGGGACGGGCCGAAACAGAGGTCTAAGAAGAGCCAGGCCCAAATTTGTCCAGGAAACCTAATGCAGCGCTCTCCCCGTTCCTTTCTCAGCTGCGGCGGCTGCGCGGTTCTTCCCAGATGCACTCGGCGGGCCGGCGGCTGCTTCGCCAAAAGTCGGATGCAGCAAGACGGCTAGGCGCAAGGGGACGACCAGGGCTCCAGGCAGCAGCCGCATCCTGTACTGCTGTGACCACGCAAACGCAAGGCAGCTTTAGTGCTTCACACACACCACGCTCCCTAAGGCTGCGACCGGCGACAAGGGCCTATGCAGGACAACGCCGACGAGTCCGCGATATCTCAGTCTCACACGGTTCCAACTCACAGTCCCAGTACATCTCCAGGAGGTATAGGCTTCCTCTGATCGTCTTTATCGTTTGTTGATTCAATACAAACAATAGAACCTTGCAAGCTCTTGGGATTGCACGACTTGTAAGTTCTAGGCTGTAGCTTAGATTTTCAACATAGCTTTGAGTTTATACTGAAAATCCTCTGTTTTTTCAGACTGTTCCCTCTAAATGGCATAGCAGCCGCGATCGCCTGCTATAGCGGCCATAGCGTTTTGACGAGCCAGCCGCGAAATGCTTTTGCCTGCGATCTTAAAGTATGGTTAGTATTCACATCTGCTCTACATAATTCTGCAACTGTATGTGTATGAGTACTAATCAAACCAAAAACTAACAATATTTCTTTTATTTGTGAAGCAATAATGGTATGAAGAATATCTGTCATTGCCGGCATGTTGTCTTTGTAGCAGCTCATTGAGAAATTAGGCTTTAATAATGTGACTGATAAGCCAGCTGCACTTAAAATTATGAGACATGTATGTGAATCTGTTCTTGAATCCTCCGAAAGGAAGCAAGAAGAGTTACAGAGTGGCCGTGCGGAGGCGGCTTGGGCAAGTTAACAAGGGATTGCATTGGAATTATTTCTGATTAAGTATTAGCTCTGGATTACACCTATGGTATCGTCTCTTAATTCGGAATGCACACACCTACTTAATCTTCTACTTGATTTTCTTTAACTAATTCTACATTTCTGGGCTCAAGGTGGATCGTGATAATTTACTATTTTTTGTACTAGGAAGCTTTGCGTTGATTTAGCTTTTAGATTGAAAGTAATTCGTTCACATCCTTGAATTGGTGAGACTAACGCTTGACGGAAATATGCATTTCACAACATTTTAGACCATATGTATTAGTAGTAGTTGTAGAAGCAACAACAACATAATAATAATAGAGGGATTGGTCCCAAGGTTTATTATTCCGGTATAATAGTTGACCTTTACATTCCCTGGCCTTTTTTTAAGTTATCAAACCAGTTTGGTTCTCAAAGTTAACATCACAGGTTCGCAACCACATCGGGTGGATACTAATAACAATCCTATGTGATGTACATCTTACTTAGATCTTAGATGGTACTAACAACAATCGTAAATTAGATTGTACAATTGTTCGGTGCAGAAAAGTGAGTAAACATATGTATATTCAGCATGATCCCTTTGTATGCAGAATGTTACGACATTTTAAAATGTCAAAAGGATGTGATGATGCAAGGAAAGAATTTGAGTAGTGTTCTACTCGCCTTGGTGGAAAGGCACCAAAGGTAATTTGTGCTATGCCAGTCTGCAAGATGCATTTTCAATCTGCTATGGACTTTTCTTTATAGAATATTCTAGATACATATTTGTAGCTTAAGATATTTTTGGTTCAATGTTGATTCAATAGCTCCGAACCTTTAATAATGTTTCTTTTTCTGAGAATGCTTTTAACTGGAGCTCCGAGAATTGGGAAGAAAATGTTCGCTAGCTTCATGTTATTCTTAACCGAGTAAAAGAACACACCCATATATGAGGTACTTGCTATGCTTCGTCCTCCCTCCGTCCCAAAATTCTTGTCTTAGATTCGTCTAGATACAGATGTATCTAATACTAAAACATGATTTGATACATCCGTATTTAGATAAATCTAAGACAAGAATTTTGGGACGGAGGGAGTACTTTGTTTTCACACACAAACAATGGATGTTAACTATGTATGTGGGAATGGAAAGGTCAAGAATTATTGTATTTGCCATTTTCCGCTTCCATGTTTTCTAGCAAAATGCTTAATTATATTCACTGAAAACTTGTGATGATTATTTGGTTTGCAAATTTGTGTCCTCCTTAATTCGTAGCAGCGAGCATTGCCCTTACTTTGCATGATAAAACACTAGGAAGGGCTTTGAAGAATCTATTTTTGAGCAGTGAGAACAACCTTGATCAAGAAAAAACCTCCGTTTTGTTTTTAGACATAATAGAACCATGGCCAATGCCTATCCTTCTACTACCTGCAGTAGGACCAAATCTAAGAGGAACTACTTATCTTTAGCGTGGTTGTGGGTGCACAAACAGGGAACCGTGGGATATAGGTTTGTTATATTAGTGGGAACAATAGCACTCGATGTCAAGTAATCTATGTTCGATACATGATATATTTGTAATGAAAATTGCAACAACATGTGCAATTTGCGGAATGTAATGACGTTAAAAAATTTGTTACTGTAGGGAAAATCCATCCTACCACCCAGTGCTCTGTTACCCCACATATCTCATATACTACCATACGGTATTATATATAGTACTTTATCATTATAAGTATATCCTTATATTATATATAACATATTCCAAAGTGAGTTACGTGAAAAAATTGCAAGTTGACCCATGGTTTTTATTATATTTGTGAAATACGTATATATTTCTACGTAAAAAAGAGCATACTCAAAATACGATGCCTGCTATCTAAAAAGTATTATATATACTATCTAAACATTCTTATATAATACATACTACGCGTGCATACTCGCCGATTTGATAGATACTACATACAACATACAAAACTAAAGTGATGGTAACTATCACCGGTGATAGATAAAATTTGTCATATATATATATGGATTTTCAGCACATGAGCTCACATGCTTTCCTTTTTCAGAAAATTCAAAGAATGAAGTGTAGAGAATTCATAAAGAAGTTTTGTCATATAGATTATCTTGAATCAAAGTTTGCATATGTTTCAAGCATCTCATTGCTATATTACTTGCAGAGAAACTTGGAAACGGAGAAGAGCCAGATTGTATTGCTCTGTGGGAACTCATCCACACGAAGAATGGAACATGGCCTAACACAGAGTCCTAGGATGTTTACGTGAGTACACTGACTTTTGGTTATTCTATAGTTATTCAACGATGTGCACTCGGCATGCTTCTACATCAGCTGGGATTATTCATGCGTTCGATCGTGTTATTCTTGTTTCATCTTTTATAGTGTCAATATTGATGCCGTACCTATAATTGTTCTTTTCGTTTTTAGGACAAATCATGTCTAAGATGATGAAAACAAAGAAACTGAAACTCATGGTCCACTTTCAAGTGAGCATGTCATTGGCCTTCATAATTAGCTAGGTGCTGCTTCTCTTTCACCCTTGCTGCATCGAGCTACAACTTAAAAAAATGAATATGTGCTAGCTAGGGACATGAACTTAACTGAAACTATAGATTGAGCCACAACTTAAATCAATAGTGGAAGATTTTAGTACATGTACTTGTGCTTATGCTTTAGACATTTACACTTGTAAAATTGTTCTGATCCCTCACTTACATACTTGCTGACATAGTATTACTCCAGTTAGTCTGGCGACAGTTCTTTTTAACAATGGGGCTGGAATAATTGTATGGCGTATGTTATGTTGGACTCATTAGCTAGAACTACTTTTTTGATTTCTTGATTGCAGGAACCAAAGAACTAGCTCGACTGGACTCTAGATCACGACAATTTAGTCTTGGCACTTAATTAGGATGGCTAAATTATATTTGATGGATATTTGCAATGAGAATTATGAATTTTATGAATCTACATATTATACGTATGGTTGTGAATATTGTAATTGAATGCCTGTATTTTTTTTAGGTTGCAATAGGCTATTGCCACAACCCACTTTTGGTTGCCACATGTTAGTGCCACGAAAATTTAAATTGTCGCAATAGTTTCTCGCTACAAACATTTCACCTGTTGTGATACCTATTTATCGCCGCCAAAACTAGTATGTTGCAATATCCTATTACGACGACTGGAATATTTGTTGCCATAACTTAATGCCACAAGTGTAGCGGTCGTGCCAAAATGCCTAATGCCAAGAAAATAAGGATTGTTGCCATAGTTTATTGCCACAATTGACTATTGCCACGGAACAATATGCACCACGAAATGAGTGTCGTTGGCATAGGTTGTTGCCACAAATGTCTATCGCCACGAGCTATCAATCGCCATGATTCGTTACATGTTGCATTAAAGCTATCTCCACAAAGCAAATTGTGGCATCAGATGAGTGTTGCCACGGGAAAACATGTGGCGACTTCCCACATATGGATGTTGCAATAGCACACTTTATTGCCACAATTGCTTTTTCGTGGCAATAACCTATTACCATGTGTCCAGTCGCAACGGCTGCCAACGAATGTTGTTTCGTGGCAATAGGTACTTATCGCCATAAATCGGCATGTATTGCGACGAACAATTTTGTTGCAATAGACCCGGATCCTTGTAGTGATCTGCATGCCACCACGGGGATATCTCCCGAATCCGTGCCCCAAGGGGGCAATGGACTCAAGGGTGATCCGCTCTGTAGGCGTGGGGCGAGCCGCCGCGGCAAGGGTCTTGCCGGGGCTGCCAGGGCCGGCCCCCGGCAAGGATCTTGCCGGGGGAATCTGCTTCATCCCTTTGTTCTTTGTGGTATTGTTCTTGGCGTTGCTCCAGTCACCATTGAGCTACAGTCTTGCCCCGGCTCGCCTCCCTCGCCATGCTTAGTGTGGTGGCGCCGTGGCTCAGACTGCCCGTGCACAATCATAGGGGTACAAAAGGTGTACCCCTCTTTTTGTACACCGACAAATCGCTGGAGCTTGCACAATTTGCTAGCACCTTTAGGATTGATAAAACCTTCTGGTTGCATCATATACAACTCTTCTTTAATAAATCCATTAAAGAACGCAGTTTCTTTATCCATTTGCCAAATTTCATAAAATGTGGCAATTGCTAACATGATTCGGGCAGACTTAAGCATCGCTACGAGTGAGAAAATCTCATCGTAGTCAACACCTTGAACTTGTCGAAAACCTTTCACAACAAGTCGAGCTTTGTAGACAGTAACATTACCATCGACGTTAGTCTTCCTCTTAAAGATCCATTTATTTTCAATGGCTTGCCGATCATCGGGCAAGTGAACCAAAGTCCACACTTTGTTCTCATACATGGATCCCATCTCAGATTTCATGGCCTCAAGCCATTTTGCGGAATTTGGGCTCATCATCGCTTCCTCATAGTTTGTAGGTTCATCATGGTCTAGTAACATGACTTCTAGAATAGGGTTACCATACCACTCTGGTGAGGAACGTACTCTGGTTGACCAACGAGATTCAACAGTAACTTGATCTAAAGTTTCATGATCATCATCATTAGCTTCCTCACTAATTGGTGTAGGAATCACTAGAACTAGTTTCTGTGATGTACTACTATCCAATTCGGGAGAAGGTACAATTACCTCATCAAGTTCCACTTTCCTCCCACTCACTTCTTTCGAGTGAAACTCCTTCTCTAGAAAGGATCCATTCTTAGCAACGAATATCTTGCCTTCGGATCTGTGATAGAAGGTGTACCCAACAGTTTCCTTTGGGTATCCTATGAAGACACATTTCTCCGACTTGGGTTCGAGCTTATCAGGTTGAAGCTTTTTCACATAAGCATCGCAGCCCCAAACTTTAAGAGACGACAACTTTGGTTTCTTGCCAAACCACAGTTCATAAGGCGTCGTCTCAACGGATTTAGATGGTGCCCTATTTAACATGAATGCAGCTGTCTTTAATGCATAACCCAAAATTATAGTGGTCAATCGGTAAGAGGCATCATAGATCGCACCATATCTAATAAAGTACAGTTACGACGTTCGGACACACCATTACGTTGTGGTGTTCCGGGTGGCGTGACTTGTGAAACTATTCCACATTGTTTCAAATGAAGACCAAACTCATAACTCAAATATTCACCTCCACGATCAGATCGTAGAAACTTTATTTTCTTGTTACGATGATTCTCTACTTCACTCTGAAATTCTTTGAACTTTTCAAATGTTTCAGACTTGTGCTTCATCAAGTAGATATACCCATATCTGCTCAAATCATCAGTGAAGGTCAGAAAATAATGATACTCGCCACGAGATTCAACACTCATCGGTCCACATACTTCAGTATGTATGATTTCCAACAAATCTGTTGCTCGCTCCACTGTTCCGGAGAACGGAGTTTTAGTCATCTTGCCCATGAGGCATGGTTCGCAAGCACCAAGTGATTCATAATCAAGTGATTCCAAAAGTCCATCACTATGGAGTTTCTTCATGCGCTTTACACCATTATGACCTAAACGGCAGTGCCACAAATAAGTTGCACTATCATTATTAACCTTGCATCTTTTGGCTTCAATATTATGAATACGTGTATCACTGCGATCGAGATTCAACAAACTATTTTCATTGGGTGTAAGACCATCGAAGGTTTTATTCATGTAAACAGAATAACAATTATGCTACGACTTTAAATGAATAACCCTATTGCAACAAATATGAAAAAAATCATATTCATGCTCAACGCAAATGCCAAATAACATTTATTTAGGTTTTTACACTAATCCCGAAAGTATAGGAGTGTGCGATGATGATCATATAAATCTTGGAACCACTTGCAACACACATCGTCACTTCACCTTTAACTAGTCTCTGTTCATTCTGCGATTCTCGTTTCGAGTTACTAATTTTAGCAACTGAACCGGTATCAAATACCCTGGGGTTGCTATGAACACTAGTAAAGTACACAACAATAATCTGTATATCAAATATACCTTTGTTTACTTTGCCATCCTTCTTATCCGCCAAGTATCTAGGGCAGTTCCACTTCCAGTGACCTTTTCCTTTGTAGTAGAAGCACTTAGTTTCAGGCTTGAGTTTAGCTTTGGGTTTCTTCAGGGGAGTGACAACTTCCTTGTCATTCTTTTTGAAGTTCCCCTTCTATCCCTTTGCCCTTTACTTGAAACAAGTGGTCTGGTTAAGCATCAACACTTGATGCTCTTTCTTGATTTCTACCTTCGCCGATTTTAGCATCGCGAAGAGCTCGGGAATTACTTTCGTCATCCCTTGCATATTATAGTTCATCACGAAGTTCTACTAACTTGGTGATAGTGTCTAGAGAACTTTCAGTTACTATCTTATCTGGAAGATTAACTCCCACTTGATTCAAGCAATTGTAGTACCGAGACAATCTGAGCACATGCTCACTGGTTGAGCTATTCTCCTCCATCTTGTAGGCAAAGTACTGTCAGAGGTCTTATACCTCTCGACACGGGCATGAGTATGAAATACTAATTTCAACTCTTGGAACATCTCATCTGCTCCGTGGCGTTTCAAAACGTTTTTAAAGTCCCGGTTATAAGACGTAAAGCATGGTGCACTAAACTATCAAGTAGTCATCATATCGAGCTTTTGTCAAAACGTTCATAACGTTTGCATCTGCTCTTGCAATAGGTCTGTCACCTAGCGGTTGATGGCTTCTCGCCCCTTGTTGGTTACCCCAAGTGGAAGGTTTGAGATGTAGCGTAACGGCAAGTTTCCCTTGGCAAAGATACCAAGAATCGAATCCCGTGAGACTCCGAGGGTCGACAAGTAGGTGTCAACGGCTAACGGCGCCAGAAACTTAGCGGTTGACAGGACCTGCACATAGATATAGATAACTTTGCTCCCAACGAGTACAGAGAGGTTGTCAATCCCTCCGGCCTTGCTGTTTACAAAGGATCAAACACAAGAGATAATAATGATAGCTATGACTGCAACTAGGAAATAGAAATAGGAAGTAAATATAAGGTGTGATCAGTGGTGGTAATATGGACCGGGGTCCCATGATGTTCACTAGTGATGTCTCTCTCCCAAAAGACGATAAAACAGCTAAGCGAGGTAAACAAATTACAGCTGGGCAATTGACAGGATTATGTGCGCAAACCAATGCTAACTATGATGTAAAGAAAGGTAGAGGCTCAAAAGCATAGGCGGTACGCCAAGGCAAGTAGAACGAAATCCATCTGCATCTACTACTAATCATCCACCTTGAGATATCTATCCAGAACATCTCGCTGGTATTAAGTTGCGAGTCCCACCCAAAGTGTAAACTCAAAGCAACAGACAACTGCATTAAAAGAACTTTGCGTAAAGTAAACAATCCTTGCACCCGCAAGTACAAGCACCGTTGTTTTCCCCCTTGTGGCAATAGCACATCCCCTAGACTCATGTTTCTGTCACTCAAGCTAGTCATCAGGGGGCATGAACCCACAATCAAGCATAACGTTCCCTCTTGGAGTTACTACCTACTACTTGGCCAAAGCAATAAACATCAACGGAGAACATGCAAGAATTACTCAAGAACTAAAATATAAAAGAGGTGAATCAAATATATTACTCAAACACTATCTGAACATAATCTCATAATCCATCGGATCCCAGCAAACTCAGTAGAGCAACATCATAAAGATTACATATGTGCCTTGATCATGTAGGGCAGCTCACGAGGTCTAATCCATGAAGAACAAAGAGGGGAGGAGATCATCACATAGCTACTGGTCATGGACCCATGGTCCAAGGGGGACTACTCACAACTCATCCGGGAAGCGTCCATGGTGGTGGAGAAGCTCCCGGTTGTGGTTCTCCCCTCCGGCAGGGTGCCGGGAAGAGTTCTCCTGATGCTCCCGATCTTGGAAGCGTTGCGGCGGCGGAACAGAGGCGAGATCGTGAAAAAGGGTTCCGTCTTCGAGGGTTTCGGGATGCGAGGAATATATATGCAAAGGGGGGTCACCAGAGGCGGGGAGGGGGCCCCAGGCGCCCCCCTGGGGCGGCCAGGGGTGGGGCCGCCCCGGGTGGCCACCTGGGCCACCCCTGGCTCCCCTCTGGCCCCACTTTGGTTTTTCTCGAAGCTTCCTGTACGCTGATTTTTTCTGTATTTTTCCCGGAATTTTTGGAGCACTTTTAATATGGGGGAAATCTGAAATAGAAAAACAGCAGAAAACAGGAACTGGCACTGTGGTGCACTGAGTTAATAGGTGTCACATCCCTAGCTAGCACTTGCATTAGGGTTAGTTGGTGTGTGCATCATGTTTTCCTTTCAAAGAAAATTGAAATGGGATTAACAGAAACCCCAGCACCCCTCTCCTAACAACTAGGGTTTGATAAAATATTTTCCAATGTACCTAAAATGCCCTTCAAAAATGTTCATCATTTCTGCCTTGGTCTTAAACCTCTGCCAAAAATGGTGCACAATTTTCTAGGACACTCTAGGGCTTTGGATTAAATCATATGGTATTTGTATTTGGGTACTTAAAAATATTTTAAATGCTCAAATAATCATGAGCTATAATGTTTCCTACTATTCATATTATATACAGTGGGCATGACAAGTTTCATGAGTTATAAAAATGTTTTGGCATTTTTATTAATTGAACAAAGCTGCAAAAGAAATGAAACAGAAAAGTAAATAGAGAAAAAAATAGGAAGAAGCAGTTTTACCTGAGCCCACTTACCTGCTGGCCCAGACGGCCCAGCCCACCAGGGGCATCCCCGTCTTCTTCGCCGCGCCAGCGCACGAAGCAGCTCGGTGGCGAGCGCCGCCGACGCGCAGGCCACCTCCTGCCTGCCTGGCTGGCCCCTCGACCCTCTGGATGGACTAGGACGACGCCACGCAGATGCCTCGACCGTTTCCCCTCTCCCCCGTGTCTTTCCCGCTCCTCTCGCCCCTCCGCCGAGCTCCCCCGAGCGAGCTCGTCGCCGTCGATCGCTGCCACCGCGCCCTACGCCACTCCCTCGCCTTCCCGACGCACCACTAGCTCCGCCGCATCGCCCCGAAGCTCCCCACCGACGCACACGATGCCAGAGGCCCCGCAACGCCCTCCCCGTCGTCGTCTTCAACCTTCGGCACCGGAGATCGCCGCCGCCCGTACGCCGTCGTCCGACCTTCCCCGAGCTCGCTTCGACGCCCTCTGCGACCGCTGTGAGCTCACGCTTCGAACCCCTCTCTCCACGGGCTCGATTCTGCCTTGTAGCCGCCGCCCCCTTGCTGACCGAAGATCACCGCCGCCGTCCAACTCGCCGCCGTGGCCATAGGCACCGTGCCTCGTGGCTGAGCACGCCATTAGGATCAGTAGATCACCAGCAAGCTAGTGCCAGCTTTAACTCCTCCTACCGTGCACCACAACACCATCCCGGCCAACTCCGTGCGAGCACCGCCGCGGACGAGCTCGTCGCCGTCAACTCCGGCGACCTTTCGACCAACCAGTGGCACCGTTGGATGCGGTGCATCACCAGGAGCAGACAGAGCCCATCCGCGCGGCAAATGGTTGCCGGAACAAGGATTCCGACGAGTCACCGCCGTTCGAAATGGTCGCCGCCGGGCAAACTCCGGCGGGCTGACGTGGCCTGTTGTTTAGGAGCTAACAGTAATTAGATTAACCACCACAGTCACTGACAGTGGGCCCCCTTTGTTTAGTCAAACCCAGTCAACCCTGGTTATGACCGGAATTAGCTCCTGAGACACTGACATGAGGGACCCACCAGTCAGGTTTGACTTGGACCGGCCCTGTTGACTGCCTGACGTCAGCATGATGTCATGCTGACGCAGTAAAGGTTTTTCTGGGATTTTTAGATTAAAAATAATTCAGGAAAATTCCAGAAAATACCCAAAACTTCTAAAAATCATATAAAATCAACCATAGCTCAGATGGAAAAGATTTATATATGAAAAATGATCAGAAAAATCCAATCTTTCCAATGGCACTAGTTTCATGCATGTTTGAACAAGATAACTTGCTGTATACATCAAAAACATGATAATGCACTTATTTAAATAATAGTTTGAACTCCAATTTGAATCTTTGATTCAAATAGGTTCAAACCCTTCTGGTTTTAGTTGCATTAGCCAACACACATGCATATTGCCATGTCATGAGCATGCATCATATTGTTGCATTTGTTTGTTAATGATTGTATCGCCGGTATTCTCTGTGTTAGGTCCTGCTCCCGAGGATACTGCTGCGTATCCAGTTGAAGAGCAGTACCCGACAACTACCTTGTCAGGCAAGCAATCATTGATCATTCCGATACAAACCCAATCTTCTCGCTCCTGCTCTCTTTTATTGCATTGAGGCAACAGCGTGTGAACTGCTACTTGCTGCGGTAGTTGAACCCTATCCCTTGCATGACCTGTCATTGCCACAGTAAATAGTTGAAACCCACTAGCATGTGTAGGAGTTGATTGAGCCATGTGAAGTGTAATCCACCATGCTATTTGTTTATGTTGCCTGCTATGCTTAGAGTTGTGTCTGGTCTGGTTCATCTGGGTGATGGATCAAAGTGAAATGATCATACCGATAAAGAGACGGAAGTGTGGAATACGCTTGGTAAAGGTATCGATGAAAGGCCATGTAGGAGTACATGGTGGGTTGTTTCATTGGAATCGTCCATAGGACCCGAGATCTGTATGTGTGGCTCAAGTTACAACTACTACCACACATTGGGATCCTTAATTGACCCTCTCGGCTTATTAATTACCCTTGAGCTCTGTCCAGGAGTTGCAACTAGTTTCTGGTGTTTATAGCTTACTGGAGGTCGTGCACAACGCTGACCCTCGGGGTGGGTTGTGATGCGACAGGTACGTGGCACGGTGTACCGGTTGCCCGTTTGGTAACTCGGGAACCCTGTACACATCGTTTGGGGCCGTGAGCGACACCCCGGCCGGATCTCCCCGCGTATGGAACCCAAATAGGCGATAAACCTGGACGAGAGACTTGAGTAGTTAGTCAGGTCGAGGCCGACACCCTCGCTGGGCTTCCGCTTGAAGGTTGCCGAGTACACGCCGAGTAAACGACGATAAGTGGTGAAAGCGTGTGTGAAGAAGTACACCCCTGCATGGGTTATCAAACTATTCGAATAGCCGTTGTTCGCGGTACGGACTACTTGGTTACTCTTACAGTTCATAGACAAGTTGATGGATACTACTAAAAGCCTCAAGATAAGTGTGAGTGCCATGGATGGCCCTTCCGTAGGATGACGGAAGAGGATCCTCGGTAGTGTATTGATGTGGTGAATAGAGGACTCGTGTTCGTAATAACATCTTGCAATCGGTTGAGAGTTGTAGTATAGGTTAGCCAAGGTCAAAGCTCACATTCTGATATGAACTCCACTACCCCCTTTGATAATGTTGCATGTATGATAGGTTCTGTGGTAAGACTTGCTGAGTACCTTTGTACTCATGTTTGCTTAATAACTATTGTAGAGGAGAATCCTGCCCCTGCTGATGGGTTCTACATAGACATTGACGTCGACGAGTAGCTTGACACCCAGACGGAGATCTGGAGCTTGTGAAGGGCCTTGTAGATAGTCAGGCTACACCAAGCCTGTTTTATTTTCTAAGTTGTCTGTACTCAGACATGTAGCTTCCGCTTGTGCTTGTATGACTGTATGACTTGAGTGTTGGGTCATGTGACCCCTACCTGTATGGATATGTTATGTATGGCTCTTGGAGCCTTTTAAATAAAGTACTTTGAGTCATAGAGTTCTGTTGTGATGCAATGTTGTATTTGCACATATTGAGCATGTTGCGTGTATGTTTGAAATGCTTGGTATGTGTGGGATCCGACACCTAGTTGTTTTCCTTTGGTAGCCTACCTTACAGGGAAATGCCTCCTAGTGATTCCAATGAGCCTTGGTAGCTTGCTACTGCTTGGAACACGTAGGCTGGCCGGCATGTGTCCTTCTTCGTTCCTGTGTCTGTCCCTTAGGGGAAATGTCACGCGTTGTTCCTTTAAGTCCATGTAGCTTGCTACGACTTGGGTTCATACGTTGATGACCGACACGTTCGTTGCTGGGTCATGGATGCCTGTCTCTATAATTTAGTGCCACTTTTGGTTTATAACTAGCCATGTCGGCCCGGGTTCTCTGTCATATGGATGCTAGCGACACTGTCATATACGTGTGCCAAAATGCGCAAACGGTCCCGAGCCAGGTAAGGTGGCACCCGTGGGGTTACCGTGCGTGAGGCCGCAAAGTGATATGACGTGTTACAGCTAGATCGGTGTGACTTAGGATCGGGGTCCTGACAGCGTTGGTATCAGAGCTGGACTGCCTGTAGGTTTCTCAAGCCAAACTGGTCGATGTTGAGTCTAGAAAAATTCTTAGTTATATGTAGGGGAATTGATTGTGGAAGGGAACGTAAGGCTCTTTTTACTCCTTTACCTTATGCCCTTCTGATCTGAGTCAGTCTATTCTTTCTACGGGGATTTAGGACTAGGCCTCTTATCCTTTCTAGGTTCACGTGTTACTAATCCGTAGATTCTTAGGATTGTTGGTTTCAAGCCTCAGTTCAGTTTCTATCCTTTTTAGTATGATGATTGTTGGACCCGGAACCTTGGTATGGAATTGTTGAGTGGCTATGCTATCATTTGTATGATGTCTCAACTCTTTGTTTGAGCATTTACAGTTGTTATGCTGCCCGATTTCTTCCAGAAACACTAATGCCTTTGCATTACTTTGTGTTTCAGATGTCTGGCCGCATCCCTCACCAAGTGGTTCGTTTGACTCGGTGCATTAATGTGCCCGGTCACACGGCCATGCTAGTCCGTGTGCTGACTGAGACCGGTTATCGCTGGTATCCTGAATACACTGTGGAGGAACAGTACCGGGATTTTAATCAGAGTCAGTATTTCTGCACAGTCCGGATATACCCCTCATATCCCGGAGCTAATGATCCCATCCATTGGTCTTATGGACTCGGGATTACCATCGAGATGGCAGTGCAGGATGCCGCTTATTAGATGATGACCATTCTCTGTGCTAGGCATGCCCTGTTGCTGAACACTGAGTTCTGTTACATGCCAGCCTCACTTCCCGGAGAGGAAGGCTACTACACTGGTCTGTATACTCATGCTGCTCATGAAGAGCCACTGCTTCAGACTACTGTTCAGATGTTGGAGGATAGGGACCGTGAGGTCCGTGCCCTCCGAATGGAGCTGTATAACACTCGAGCCGCACATTGGACTACTTTGACACGGCTTGCACCTGCTGTGCACGCCGGATATCTGGACATGCGGGATTTGTACCCCGTGCGGACTCGTCTGCCTGATCGCATGGATTGGCGTGACGTTGGGGGTATTACACCTCCACATGGGCGTCGGTTACCACCAGCATCGGGACCGAGACCACACCCATGCCCCTATGGTCCACAGCCTTCGAGTGCTCGCGAGTTCCAAGATCCGTCTGTTCCACTTCCAGGCTACGGTGGTAATCTTTACGAGGATTACTACGCGAATGTCTGAGCTAGGCCGTGGTTGTAGTAGTATTGTAGTAGTTGTATTTCCACAGTCCTGCGTGTCTTGTGGAATATGACTTAGTGTGTACTGAGTTCCGGAGGTGTAGTTAATTAATGTATAGGAGCTTGGAATGCCTCTGACGGGATGTATCGTCTTTCACCGCAGTTGTACTTTAGCCTTGGCTTGTACTAAACTTTGTATGGTGTGTATGACCACTGGTGTATATATAGCAGTTTCTATATTACCATGTCATACGGATGAACATCTTTGCATTCCGTGTCATCCATTACATTCTGCACTTCTATGTCAAATTTTTGCCATCCTTGTCTAAACCGTTGTTTTGTTTTCCTAGGATGGTCAACACTCGCAACACTCCTGCTGCTCAGGAGCAGGGTGAGGCTAGTGGGACTAGGGATGGGAATCTGCCCCAGCCACCCTCCTTGGCGGAAGTTATGCTTGAAGCAGAACGGAACAAGAGAGAGACCAACCGTCTGCTGGAACGCATAGAGTAGAACACTGGGTTCCGCCAGAGGAATGACGTGGTGTCAATCAATGACTTTATCAAGATGTGTCCACCGAAGTTCCATCACTCCACTGAACCTCTGGATGCTGATGACTGGCTACGTAGTATCACCCACAAGCTACACTCTGCCCGTGTGGCTGAAGCTGACAAGGTTATCTACGCCGCCTACCATCTTGAGGGCCCTGCCAGTCTTTGGTGGGAAAACTTTGAAGCTATGCGTCCTGCTGGCCAAGTCACTACCTGGGTTGAATTCAGTGAGGCATTCCGTGAACACCACATTCCGGAAGGTCTCATGGATCGCAAGCGGGAGGAATTCTGCAATTTCACCCAAGGCCGCTTAACTGTGGATGGCTATAGTCACGAGTTTGGTAACTTGGCACGCTATGCACCTGAAGAAGTATCCACCGATGCCAAGAAGCAGGCGAGGTTCCGCAAGGGACTCAGCCCTGAACTCCGCCGAGATCTACGTCTGCATGAGTGCACTTCCTTCCAGAAGTTGGTAAACAAGGCTATCAGTGCTGAAACAGGCCGGACCGACTTCGAGGCCACCCGCAAGCATACTCGAGACTTTGGTTCCTCATCCGGCTCTGGCTCTCACAAGCGCCGTGTGTGGGTTCCTAACACTGGTCTGCCACGCAAGTACACACCGAGGCCATCCTATGAGGCGCCTCGCCCAACTCAACAGTTTGCACCTGTTAAGACTTATGGAGGACCACCTTCCAACTTTGCTCCACGCACTACCACTGTGACATGCTTCAAGTGTGGAGAACCGGGACACTACATGCGTGATTGTCCCCAAAACCAGCCAGGAAAAACCGTTGGCCGTGGCAAGCCAACCGGCAAGGTGAATTATGTCAAGCCAATCCCCACTGCACGTGGTCATGTCAACTATGTCTCTGTTGAGGAAGCCTATGAGGATCCTAACGTCGTCCTTGGTACGCTTCTCGTCAACTACCATCCGGCATCTGTTCTTTTCGATACTGGAGCATCCCATTCGTTCATATCTGAGAGCTATGCTCGATTGCACAACATGACTTTTTGTGACATGCCTACTTCCATGGTTATTCAAACTCCTGGTTCAAAGTGGCAAACCTCTAGGGTAAGCCATGGAAATGAAATCCTTGTCGATAGACTTGTTTTCCTTGCATCTCTAATCACTCTCAAGTCCTCGGACATAAACATCATCTTGGGTATGGATTGGATGACAACTCATTACGCCAAGATTGATTGCTATACTAGGACCGTTCAACTTACACATCCATCCGGCAAGATAGTCAATGTCTTGACCCGAATGGCTGAGCGTCAGCTCTACTCTCTTAATGCCAGCCCTCTACCAGAACTCGAAGATATCCCGATAGTCCGTGACTTCCCGGATGTTTTTCCAGAAGAACTGCCAGGAATTCCACCTCACAGAGATGTCGAGTTCGTGATAGATCTTATTCCTGGAACTGTCCCAATCTCTAGGAGACCTTATAAGATGGCACCACTAGAATTAGCTGAGCTAAAGAAACAACTCGATGAGTCCTTGCAAAAAGGTTTCATCCGTCCTAGTTCTTCCCCTTGGGCTTGCCCCGTCCTCTTCGTTAAGAAGAAGGATGGAACGGAGCGGATGGTTGTAGATTACCGACCTGTCAATCTGGTCACCATAAAGAATAAGTATCCGCTCCCCAAGATCAACGATCTGTATGATCAGCTCGCTGGATCCACAGTCTTCTCTAAGATGGATTTGAGGTTTGGCTACCATCAAATCAAAATCAAGAACGGGGACATTCCTAAAACGGCTTTTGTTACTCGTTATGGCCAATATGAGTACACCGTTATGTCTTTTGGATTAACCAATGCCCCAGCTACCTTTTCTCGGTTAATGAATTCTATATTCATGGAGTATGTGGATAAATTCGTCGTGGTATACTTCGATGATATACTCTTCTATTCCAAGAACAAGGAAGATCATGCCAAGCATTTAAGGTTGGTATTGACGAAACTTCGAGAGCACCGCCTTTATGCCAAATTCTCTAAATGTGAATTTTGGTTGCCAGAAGTAACCTATCTAGGTCATGTGATCTCTGGCAAAGGTATTGCTGTCAATCCCGAGCGAGTTCAAGCCGTCCTTGATTGGACTCCTCCTGAATCGGTCAAGCAAGTTAGGAGTTTTCTTGGCTTAGCAAGCTATTGCCGACGCTTCGTCGAGAATTTCTCCAAGGTTGCCAAACCTCTAACCGAACTCCTCAAGAAAGATAATAAGTTTGAGTGGACCCCACAGTGTGAGTCCAGTTTTCAGGAACTGAAAAGACGCCTGACATCTGCACCTGTACTGGTACCACCAGACTTTTCCAAGGATTTTATAATCTACTGCGACGCCTCGCGACAAGGACTAGGTTGCATTCTCATGCAAGATCGTCAAGTGATTGCATACGCATCTCGACAGTTGCGTCCACACGAGGATAACTATCCTACTCATGATCTAGAGCTTGCAGCTGTAGTCCATGCACTCAAAACATGGCGACATTACCTCCTTGGTAATCGCTGTGAAATCTTCACTGGTCACCAAAGTTTGAAGTATATCTTCACCAAACTGGATCTAAATCTCAGGCAAAGACGTTGGGTTGAGTTGCTCACAGACTACGACTTAGGAATCACTTACACTCCTGGAAAGGCCAATGTCATGGCTGATGCACTAAGTCGTAAGTCATATTGTAACAATTTAATGTTACAACAAGGTCAACCACTTCTCCACGAGGAATTTCGTAAGCTTAACCTTCACATTGTTCCTCGAGGATTCCTTTCCACCTTGGTGGCGAAACCTACCCTTATGGATCAAATCATAGTTGCCCAGCGGTATGATGGGATCAAGGAGAACATTGCTAGCGGAGTTGCTAGAAGTTTCTCTATGGATGATCGAGGTGTAGTGTACTTCGAGAACCGCTTGGTGGTACCCAAGAAACCACAACTACGACAAATGATTCTCAAGGAGGCTCATGAATCTCCTCTCATGATTCATCCCGGTAGTACCAAATGTATCAGGATCTACGTCAGAGATTCTGGTGGACTAGGATGAAGAGAGAAATCGCTCAATTCATTGCTAACTGCGACGTTTGCCGTCGAGTCAAAGCAGAGCATCAACGGCCTGCTGGCAACCTTCAACCTTTAGCTATTCCTGAATGGAAATGGGACAAAGTCGGTATGGACTTCATTACCGGGTTTCCCAGGTCCAGGAAAGGGAATAATGCTATCTTCGTCGTTATCGACCGTCTCTCTAAAGTAGCTCATTTCCTGCCTGTTCGAGAGAGTATTACCGCTAGCCAGCTAGCAGACTTATATATCTCTCGAATAGTATCACTTCATGGTGTGCCGTTGGAGATTAACTCGGACCGTGGAAGTCTTTTCACTTCACGATTTTGGAAAAGTTTCCAGAATGCTATGGGAACTCATCTCTCCTTCAGTACCGCCTTCCATCCCCAGTAAAGTGGTCAAGTGGAACGAGTTAATCAAATTCTGGAAGACATGCTTCGAGCCTCTGTCATATCTTTCGGTATGGAGTGGGAAAAGTGTCTTCCATTTGCCGAATTCGCTTATAACAATAGTTATCAAGCCAGCTTGGGTAAAGCTCCCTTCGAAGTTCTATATGGACGAAGGTGTCGAGCACCTCTTAACTGGTCGGAGACCGGGGAAAGACAATTCTTTGGCCCGGATATGATTCAGGAAGCAGAAGAGCAAGTTCGCATCGTTCGTGAGAGATTGAAAACAGCCCAGTCTCGCCAAAAGAGCCAATATGATAGTCATCATAAGGCTGTGACTTTTGAAGTCGGCGATAAGGCTTACCTTCGGGTTACCCCTCTTAAGGGAACCCATCGCTTCGGTATCAAAGGCAAATTGGCCCCTCGTTTCATCGGTCCTTTTCGCATTCTTGCCAAACGAGGAGAAGTTGCCTACCAATTGGAACTACCTCCGCACCTCTCCAGAGTTCATGATGTTTTCCACGTTTCTCAACTCAGGAGTTGCTTCTCGGATCCTATCCGCGGAGTGGACCACGAAACACTTGATCTCCAGGACAATCTCACATATCGAGAATACCTCGTTCGTATTCTTGATCAAACCGAGCGCACCACTCGACGCCACAATATCAAGTTTCTCACGGTTCAATGGTCACATCATTCCGAGAGTGAAGCTACTTGGGAAAGGGAGGATCGTCTTCGACTTGAGTACCCCACCCTCTTTCCGGAGGAACCCGAGTCTCGGGACGCGATTCTTTTAAGTGTGGGTGAGTTGTCACATCCCTAGCTAGCACTTGCATTAGGGTTAGTTGGTGTGTGCATCATGTTTACCTTTCAAAGAAAATTGAAATGGGATTAACAGAAACCCCAGCACCCCTCTCCTAACAACTAGGGTTTGATAAAATATTTTCCAATGTACCCAAAATGCCCTTCAAAAATGTTCATCATTTCTGCCTTGGTCTTAAACCTCTGCCAAAAATGGTGCACAATTTTCTAGGACACTCTAGGGCTTTGGATTAAATCATATGGTATTTGTATTTGGGCATTTAAATACTTAAAAATATTTTAAATGCTCAAATAATCATGACCTATAATGTTTCCTACTGTTCATATTATATACAATGGGCATGACAAGTTTCATGAGTTATAAAAATGTTTTGGCATTTTAATTAATTGAACAAAGCTGCAAAAGAAATGAAACAGAAAAGTAAATAGAGAAAAAAATAGGAAGAAGCAGTTTTACCTGAGCCCACTTACCTGCTGGCCCAGACGGCCCAGCCCACCAGGGGCATCCCCGTCTTCTTCGCCGCGCCAGCGCACGAAGCAGCTCGGTGGCGAGCGCCGCCGACGCGTCGGCCACCTCCTGCCTGCCTGGCTGGCCCCTCGACCCTCTGGATGGACTAGGACGACGCCACGCAGACCCCTCGACCGTTTCCCCTCTCCCCCGTGTCTTTCCCCCTCCTCTCGCCCCTCCGCCGAGCTCCCCCGAGCGAGCTCGTCGCCGTCGATCGCTGCCACCGCGCCCTACGCCACTCCCTCGCCTTCCCGACGCACCACTAGCTCCGCCGCATCGCCCCGAAGCTCCCCACCGACGCACACGATGCCAGAAGCCCTGCAACGCCCTCCCCGCCGTCGTCTTCAACCTTCGGCACCGGAGATCGCCGCCGCCCGTACGCCGTCGTCCGACACTCCCCGAGCTCGCTTCGACGCCTTCTGCGACCGCTGTGAGCTCACGCTTCGAACCCCTCTCTCCACGGGCTCGATTATGCCTTGTAGCCGCCGCCCCCTTGCTGACCGAAGATCACCGCCGCCGGCCAACTCGCCGCCGTGGCCATAGGCATCGTGCCTCGTGGCTGAGCACGCCATTAGGATCAGTAGATCACCAGCAAGCTAGTGCCAGCTTTAACTCCTCCTACCGTGCACCACAACACCATCCCGGCCAACTCCGTGCGAGCACCGCCGCGGACGAGCTCGTCGCCGTCAACTCCGGCGACCTTTCGACCAACCAGTGGCACCGTTGGATGCGGTGCATCACCAGGAGCACACAGAGCCCATCCGCGCGGCAAATGGTTGCCGGAACAAGGATTCCGACGAGTCACCGCCGTGCGAAATGGTCGCCGCCGGCCAAACTCCGGCGGGCGGACGTGGCCTGTTGTTTAGGAGCTAACAGTAATTAGATTAACCACCACAGTCACTGACAGTGGGCCCCCTTTGTTTAGTCAAACCCAGTCAACCCTGGTTATGACCGGAATTAGCTCCTGAGACACTGACATGAGGGACCCACCAGTCAGGTTTGACTTGGACCGGCCCTGTTGACTGCCTGACGTCAGCATGATGTCATGCTGACGCAGTAAAGGTTTTTCTGGGATTTTTAGATTAAAAATAATTCAGGAAAATTCTAGAAAATACCCAAAACTTCTAAAAATCATTTAAAATCAACCATAGCTCAGATGGAAAAGAATTATATATGAAAAATGATCAGAAAAATCCAATCTTTCCAATGGCACTGGTTTCATGCATGTTTGAACAAGTTAACTTGCTGTATACATCAAAAACATGATAATGCACTTATTTAAATAATAGTTTGAACTCCAATTTGAATCTTTGATTCAAATAGGTTCAAACCCTTCTGGTTTTAGTTGCATTAGCCAACACACATGCATCTTGCCATGTCATGAGCATGCATCATATTGTTGCATTTGTTTGTTAATGATTGTATCGCCGGTATTCTCTGTGTTAGGTCCTGCTCCCCGAGGATACTGCTGCGTATCCAGTTGAAGAGCAGTACCCGACAACTACCTTGTCAGGCAAGCAATCATTGATCATTCCGATACAAACCCAATCTTCTCGCTCCTGCTCTCTTTTACTGCATTAAGGCAACAGCGTGTGAACTGCTACTTGCTGCGGTAGTTGAACCCTATCCCTTGCATGACCTGTCATTGCCACAGTAAATAGTTGAAACCCACTAGCATGTGTAGGAGTTGATTGAGCCATGTGAAGTGTGATCCACCATGCTATTTGTTTATGTTGCCTGCTATGCTTAGAGTTGTGTCTGGTCTGGTTCATCTGGGTGATGGATCAGAGTGAAATGATCATACCGATAAAGAGAAGGAAGTGTGGAATACGCTTGGTAAAGGTATCGATGAAAGGCCATGTAGGAGTACATGGTGGGTTGTTTCATTGGAATCGTCCATAGGACCCGAGATCTGTATGTGTGGTTCAAGTTACAGCTACTACCACACATTGGGATCCTTAATTGACCCTCTCGGCTTATTAATTACCCTTGAGCTCTGTCCAGGAGTTGCAACTAGTTTCTCGTGTTTATAGCTTACTGGAGGTCGTGCACAACGCTGACCCTCGGGGTGGGTTGTGATGCGACAGGTACGTGGCACGGTGTACCGGTTGCCCGTTTGGTAACTCGGGAACCCTGTACACATCGTTTGGGGCCGTGAGCGACACCCCGGCCAGATCTCCCCACGGATGGAACCCAAATAGGCGATAAACCTGGACGAGAGACTTGAGTAGTTAGTCAGGTCGTGGCCGACACCCTCGCTGGGCTTCCTCTTGAAGGTTGCCGAGTACACGCCGAGTAAACGACGATAAGTGGTGAAAGCGTGTGTGAAGAAGTACACCCCTGCAGGGTTATCAAACTATTCGAATAGCCGTTGTTCGCGGTACGAACTACTTGGTTACTCTTACAGTTCATAGACAAGTTGATGGATACTACTAAAAGCCTCAAGATAAGTGTGAGTGCCGTGGATGGCCCTTCCGTAGGATGACGGAAGAGGATCCTCAGTAGTGTATTGATGTGGTGAGTAGAGGACTCGTGTTCGTAATAACATCTTGCAATCTGTTGAGAGTTGTAGTATAGGTTAGCCAAGGTCAAAGCTGGCATTCTGCTATGAACTCCACTACCCCCTTTGATAATGTTGCATGTATGATAGGTTCTGTGGTAAGACTTGCTGAGTACCTTTGTACTCATGTTTGCTTAATAACTGTTGCAGAGGAGAACCCTGCCCCTGCTGATGGGTTCTACATAGACGTTGACGTCGATGAGTAGCTTGACACCCAGACGGAGATCTGGAGCTTGTGAAGGGCCTTGTAGATAGTCAGGCTACACCAAGCCTGTTTTATTTTCTAATTTGTCTGTACTCAGACATGTAGCTTCCGCTTGTGCTTGTATGACTGTATGACTTGAGTGTTGGGTATGACCCCTACCTGTATGGATATGTTATGTATGGCTCTTGGAGCCTTTTAAATAAAGTACTTTGAGTCATAGAGTTCTGTTGTGATGCAATGTTGTATTTGCACATATTGAGCATGTTGCGTGTATGTTTGAAATGCTTGGTATGTGTGGGATCCGACACCTAGTTGTTTTCCTTTGGTAGCCTACCTTACAGGGAAATGCCTCCTAGTGATTCCAATGAGCCTTGGTAGCTTGCTACTGCTCGGAACACGTAGGCTGGCCGGCATGTGTCCTTCTTCGTTCCTGTGTCTGTCCCTTAGGGGAAATGTCACGCGTTGTTCCTTTAAGTCCATGTAGCTTGCTACGACTTGGGTTCATACGTTGATGACCGACACGCTCGTTGCTGGGTCATGGATGCCTGTCTCTGTAATTTAGTGCCACTTTTGGTTTATAACTAGCCATTTCGGCCCGGGTTCTCTGTCATATGGATGCTAGTGACACTGTCATATACGTGTGCCAAAATGCGCAAACGGTCCCGGGCCAGGTAAGGTGGCACCCGTGGGGTTACCGTGCGTGAGGCCGCAAAGTGATATGACGTGTTACAGCTAGATCGGTGTGACTTAGGATCGGGGTCCTGACAATAGGTTAGTCCAAATATGATCAAAAGTGTATGGAAGTGCATAAATATCATTGCAATATCACACAAAAGAAGCATGGAGCAAGCAGGAATTATAGATACGTTTTGGACGTATCAACATCCCCAAGCTTAATTCCTGCTCGTCCTCAAGTAGGTAAATGATAACAAGCATAATTTCTGTGGTGACATGCTACCAACCATATAAGAACTTTTTAAGTAAAGCAATCAAGGCATGTAAGTCAATTCAAGTCATAACAAGCAAGAGTCTATATTAGCATTGTAACAAGTAACATAAGAACATAAAGGTGCAAGAGCTCTCGCTGTCCGTGACTCGAATGTCTCCAAATGGTGTTTGCGTGCAAGAAAGGGGATAGGGATACACGAGAGAGTAAAACATAGTTTTTGTATTGTTGAGAACTTAATCTACTAAAGTTTCACACTTGGTCTTCTTTGGAATCTTATCTTGACTCATCCCCAGACCAACAGCCAGGTACAAGTCAAAATGATCCACTCCCTTTCGATATTTTGAGCACTCATGCAATGGATGAGCGTAAGCAAGAAAGTCGACACTTAGGATGGCAAAGAGAGAAAAATGATGAAGGGGGAAGACAAAAAGGTGTGAAAGGCTCACATCAATGAGGAGAATCATCGGCGAGAGAAAGCCAAATGATAGATATGATGTGAGGAGTAGGGATTGCCAGGCAACGGATGCACATATGAGCTAAGGTAAGCTCTCCAATGGAACTAGTGGGGGTGCATCCAACTTGCTTGCTCAAGAAGGCCTAGAGCTCTTTTGAGGAGGCTCATTATTGGAATATACAAGCCATTTTCTATAGTGTAAAGTTCCCCACATAGCTATATGCATGAATGATAATCTCTATGGAGTACAAGGTATAAGATGGAGTACGAGTGTGGATCTCTCAAAAGAAATAGTAGTGTGCCCCCTTCTCTCTTTTTATTTCTTTTGCTCTTTTTCTCTTCTTTTTTTTGTGGCCTCAATGGCTCTTTCTATTTAACTCTCATTTGTCCTCTTTGGGATCTTTTGATTTTGTCCTCTTTGGGATCTTTTGATTTGTCCTCTTTGGGATCTTTTCCTTACTTTAGGGGCAACACTCTATGTATTACAAGAAGTATAGAAGATCGTTCACACTTTACAAAAGTACTCAACATAAAGAAAATGAAACTATCATGATGTATGCAAATGTATGCCTCTGCCAGTGTAGCAGGAAATGCAATGATACTAGCGCGTCATGTAGCAATGATTAGGGCAAGGCCCAACTAGCATGCGGCTCATCAATCAAGCAAAAAGCATGTATGACATGAAGATCAAGTCATGAGAAGATGGATGTTGCATGGCAATGTATCTCGGAAAGGCTATGGAAATGCCTTGATAGATAGGTATGGTGGCTATTTTGAGAAAGGATATAATGAGGCTTATAATGACAGAGCGTATCGTGCCAAGGATTTGGATGCACCGGCGAAGTATGTGCCAACTCTCGAGGTGAGAAAGGGCAATGCACGGCACCGAAGAGGCTAGAAAAATATGGATAGGTGGAAGTGTCAACTTTCGAATACTCACATTAGTCCGAAGAACTCATGCACTTATTATCGGTAACTCTCAATCTAATTAGGAGGTTCACAAAGAGACAAGTACCCCGAGGAGGAGTGTATGGGGGTTTGGTTATCCTTCCGCATCCTCGGCTCATGGTACGTGAGTGTACTCTAATATTCGATCCCTCCAAAGATTAGTGATCCATTTAGTAGCTAAAGTTCTCAACTATTTTGTAGGTTTTCGAAAATAAACACGGATTGCCCATAATACGACTTCTATCACTAATAGGCTAAAGCTCTTGACACCAAAAGTTCAGAGATTACTCATGGCAATACCTCAAAACTATTGCAAGTTACTACTAAAATTAAATAGCAACCTCAATTACCTACTTTAAGTTAAGACACACAACTCAGTGCAACAGGCAAACTCTCTTAACAAGATAAACATGAAAACTCAAGAGAGTTCAACAACCAACTAAACAAAAGCTCTTTAAATAGAAAAGCATAAAAACTAAGAGCTAAACATGACAGCAGCTATGGAAAGACAAAGAGCACACACAACAAAGATAAGCATGAAAATCCTATGTTGTGTTCTAGGTTGAAGTGGAGCGTGTTTCTCTCCCACACAAAGAAAGCTGGGTTCTAACTTGTTATGATCAGCAAGCAAAGCTAAAGAAAACTAAAAAGGAAACTAAGAGCAAGACGCTCCAAGCATAGCACATAACGCATGAAGTGATTAAAATATAGTGGAACGGAAGACGAACTGATAATTGTTGATGGAGAAGGGGATGCACGGGGGCATCCCCAAGCTTAGACGCTTGAGTCTTCTTGAATATTTCTTGGGGGTGCACGGGGGCATCCCCAAGCTTGAGCGTTTGACCCTCCTGAATCTTCTTTTATCATCTTCCCTCGCACACTTGAACACTCCCTTCATACATAACTCATCATAATCTGATTAGCGAGGTTAGTACCCATAATAAAATAATTCTTCCCTACTAGAAATAAATATAATTTTGAAGAGCTACTGTTTCTCAAGATCGCCAAAAGGTTTTTGCAAAGAAAAAGCAAGCTCAATGTTTGCAAAACGAAGAAAAGGCAAAACAGGACAGAATCTGTGAAAAACAGACCAGCAGGTAGTAAATAATTTTTTCGGGGCACTTCTGCAACTCAAATCAAAAAACTCAGAACAGACGCTCGAAAGACAATTGTATAGAGCACGCTGTCAAAAAAATTCAGATCAAAAAGATGAACTGGTGATTTTATACGAATTTTTCTGTCCAAGGATAGAATCTGTTTTCTGGACAGCACGTCACAACTTTTGAACTTTCTTGCAATCAGAGGCTAAACTTGGCACAAAGCTGAAAAGAAAAGATACAATGATGATGATACTGTAGTAACAACCATCAAGACACAACAAAAGCAAAATAAAACCTAATTCTTTGTGGGCTGCCTCCCAAAAGCGCTTTCTTTTATGCCTTTAAGCTAGGCATAATGCAAAGAGAGAAGATCAAGTTTTATCAAGAGTAAGAGAATAGCTAGCCCATATAACGGACTCAAAAGGTAACTTAATATTCTTTCTAGGGAAGTGTTCCATCCCTTTCTTGAGAGGAAATTGGAATTTTATATTCTCCTCTTTCATGTCAATGGTAGCACCAACGGTGCCAAGAAAAGGACGTCCCAAAATAATTGGACAAGAAGGTTCACATTCAATATCCATAATAGTAAAATCAACGGGAACATAATTGTAATTGACAATGATAAGAACATCGTCGATCTTCCCCAAAGGTTTCTTTACGAAAGAATCAACAAGACGAACACCAAAAGAACAAGGATCAAAAGGTTTCAATTTAAGCATATCATACATTCTTTTGGGCATAACGGAGGTACTAGCTCCAACATCACATAAACCATAGCAAGAGAAGTTATTCAACTTAATTTTAATCATAGGATCCCAACCATCTTCTAGCTTTCTAGTTATGGAGGCTTCTACCCTAAGCTTCTCCTCCCTAGCTTTGATGAGAGCATTAGTGATATGCTCCGTGAAGGCAAGATTAAGTGTGCTAGTGTCGGGATCTGTAGACATCTTGTGAAGAAAACTAATAACTTCAGAAAGGGTGCAATTATCAAAATCAAGGTCACTACTATCAAGTAAAGTGGTAGTGGTGTCCTTTAGGCTCACTTGTTTGGTAGCTTCTATGGTCATAGGAGTTTCTTCTACGGTTGAGGTCATAGCATCACCATTAATAGGTCCAATGGGACTAGGAGTGCATTGGGTGCTAAGAGTTTGGATATCCTCAACAACTTGGATAGTAGCAATAGTGTGGTGGGTAGGAAGGCTCTTAATTCTATCTTCTTCCTCCTTTTCTCTAGCCCATCTCTCTTTAAGTTTAGCCATCATCCTAATGTTTTCATTAATTTGCACTTGAATAGCATTCATAGGAGTGGTCTTCCTCTCCTCAAGAGGAGAAGTTCTAATTTTAAGCAACTCTACCTCATGGGCTAAATTGTCGACCTTCGAAGAGAGATTATCTAGTTTGTCTAGTTTTTCTTCTACACTCTTTTTGGGTAGTGATGAAGTCTTTAAGCATAATCTCTAGTTCAGAGGTGGAGTTCTTGGTGCTAGGATAAGTATTGTTGTTCCCATAGGAATTAGAGGGGAACGGTCTAGGGTTGCTACCAAAAATTACTCCTATAAGCATTGTTATTGAAATTATTTCTAGAGATAAAGTTCACATCTACTTGATCTTGAGCAATCAAAGAATTTAAAGGAACATCATGAGGATCAATAGAAGATTGCTTGGAAAGTAGAGACATGATCAAGTCAACTTTTTCATTTAGGGAGGAAATCTCCTCGACAGAGTTTACCTTCCTACCTGTTGGAGCGCGTTCGGTGTGCCATTGGGAATAATTGGTCATCATCTCTTCGAGAAGCTTCGTGGCGGCACCAAGTGTAGTTGACATAAAGGTTCCTCCCGCGGCCGAATCTAACAAGTTCCGCGAGGTAAAGTTCAAGCCTGCATAAAAAGTTTGGATAACCATCCAAGTAGTCAAACCATGAGTAGGGCAGTTCTTGACAAAGATTTCATGCGTTCCCAAGCTTGGGCAACGTGTTCATTATCCAATTGTTTAAAATCCATTATGTTACTCCTTAGTTGGATAATTTTAGCAGGGGGATAGTACTTCCCAATAAAGGCATCGTTGCACTTGTCCCAAGAATCTATACTATTCCTAGGCAAGGATTGAAACCAGATTTTAGCTCCTCCTCTCAAGGAGAAAGGAAAAAGCTTAAGCTTAACAATATCACCATCTACTTCTTTGTACTTTTTCATATCACAGATCTCAACAAAATTATTTAAGTGCAAAGCAGCATCATCTCCAGCACCGGAGAATTGATCTTTCATAACTAGGTTCAGTAAGGCAGGTTTATTCTCATAAGAAGGTGCTGAAGTGGCAGGTGTAGCAATAGGCGTGCAGATAAAGTCATTGTTGTTATGACTAGTGAAGTCACACAACTTGGTGTTCTCGGTGGAACCCATAGCAGCAGCAAGCAAGATAACTATTTTTGTGATTTTTGGTAAAGGAAACTAAAGCAAAAACTGAAAGGTAAACTAACAAGACTAAAAAGCAAAGATAAAAGATAGCGTGCAACTCCCCTATCTTGAAGAGTGGAGTCCACGGCAAGGGCGCCAGAAACTTTGCTTGATGGCTTCTCGCCCCTCGTTGGTTACCCCAAGTGGAAGGTTTGAGATGTAGCGTAACGGCAAGTTTCCCTTGGCAAAGATACCAAGGATCGAATCCCGTGAGACTCCGAGGGTCGACAAGTAGGTGTCAACGGCTAACGGCGCCAGAAACTTAGCGGTTGACAGGACCTGCACACAGATACAGATAACTTTGCTCCCAACGAGTACAGAGAGGTTGTCAATCCCTCCGGCCTTGCTGTTTACAAAGGATCAAACACAAGAGATAATAATGATAGCTATGACTACAACTAGGAAATAGAAACAAGAAGTAAATATATGGTGTGATCAGTGGTGGTAATATGGACCGGGCTCCCATGATGTTCACTAGTGATGTCTCTCTCCCAAAAGACGATAAAACAACTAAGCGAGGTAAACAAATTACAGCTGGGCAATTGACAGTATTATGTGCGCAAACCAATGCTAACTATGCTGTAAAGAAAGGTAGAGGCTCAAAAGCATGGGCGGTACGCCAAGGCAAGTAGACCGAAATCCATCTGCATCTACTACTAATCATCCACCTTGAGATATCTATCCAGAACATCTCGCTGGTATTAAGTTGCGAGTCCCACCCAAAGTGTAAACTCAAAGCAACAGACAACTGCATTAAAAGAACTTTGCGTAAAGTAAACAATCCTTGCACCCGCAAGTACAAGCACCGTTGTTTTCCCCCTTGTGGCAACATCACATCCCCTAGACTCATGTTTCTGTCACTCAAGCTAGTCATCAGGGGGCATGAACCCACAATCAAGCATAACGTTCCCTCTTGGAGTTACTACCTACTACTTGGCCAAAGCAATAAACAGCAACGGAGAACATGCAAGAATTACTCAAGAACTAAAATATAAAAGAGGTGAATCAAATATATTACTCAAACACAATCTGAACATAATCTCATAATCCATCGGATCCCAGCAAACTCAGCAGAGCAACAGCATAAAGATTACATATGTGCCTCGATCATGTAGGGCAGCTCACGTGGTCTAATCCATGAAGAACAAAGACGGGAGGAGAAGATCACATAGCTAATGGTCATGGACCCATGGTCCAAGGGGGACTACTCACAACTCATCCGGGAAGCGTCCATGGTGGTGGAGAAGCTCCCGGTGGTGGTTCTCCCCTCCGGCAGGGTGCCGGGAAGAGTTCTCCTGATGCTCCCGATCTTGGAAGCGTTGCGGCGGCGGAACAGAGGCGAGATCGTGAAAAAGGGTTCCGTCTTCGAGGGTTTCGGGACGCGAGGAATATATATGCAAAGGGGGGTCACCAGAGGCGGAGAGGGGGCCCCAGGCGCCCCCCTGGGGCGGCCAGGGGTGGGGCCGCCCCGGGTGGCCGCCTGGGCCGCCCCTGGCTCCCCCCTGGCCCCACTTTGGCTTTTCTCGAAGCTTCCTATACGCTGATTTTTTCTGTATTTTTCCCGGAATTTTTGGAGCACTTTTAATATGGGGGAAATCTGAAATAGAAAAACAGCAGAAAACAGGAACTGGCACTGTGGTGCACTGAGTTAATAGGTTAGTCCAAATATGATCAAAAGTGTATGGAAGTGCATAAATATCATAGCAATATCACACAAAAGAAGCATGGAGCAAGCAAAAATTATAGATACGTTTTGGACGTATCAGCGATGCATCAAGGACATAATACTTCTGTGCAGCAATGAGGATAATCCTCAAATCATGGACCTAGTCTGCATCATTGCTACTAACATCTTTCAACTTAGTTTTCTCTAGGAACATATAAAAAATAAACGGGGAGCAACATCGCGAGCTATTGATCTACAACATAGATATGCTAATACTACCAGGACTAAGTTCATGATAAATTAAAGTTCAATTTAATCATATTACTTAAGAACTCCCACTTAGATAGACATCCCTCTAGTCATCTAAATGATCACGTGATCCAAATCAACTAAACCATGTTCGATCATCACGTGAGATGGAGTAGTTTTCAATGGTGAACATCTTATGTTGATCATAACTACTATATGATGCACGCTCGACCTTTCGGTCTCCATTGTTCCGAGGCCATATCTGCATATGCTAGGCTCGTCAAGTTTAACCCGAGTATTCTACGTGTGCAAAACTGGCTTACACCCGTTGTATTTGAACGTAGAGCTTATCACACCCGATCATCACGTGGTGTCTCGGCACGACGAACTTTCGCAACGGTGCATACTCAGGGAGAACACTTATACCTTGAAATTTTGTAAGGGGTCATCTTATAATGCTACCATCGTACTAAGAAAAATAAGAAGCAAGATAAACATCACATGCAATCAAAACATGTGACATGATATGGCAATCATCATCTTGTGCTTTTGATCTCCATCTCCAAAGCACCGTCATGATCACCTTCGTCACTGGTGCGACACCTTGATCTTCATCGTAGCATCGTTGTCGTCTCGCCAACTATTGCTTCTACGACTATCGCTACCGCTTAGTGATAAAGTAAAGCAATTACATGGCGATTGCATTTCATACAATAAAGCGACAACCATATGGCTCCTGCCAGTTCACGATAACTTTACAAAACATGATCATCTCAAACAAAACCGTATAACTCATCATGTCTTGACCATATCACATCACAACATGCCATGCAAAAACAAGTTAGACGTCCTCTACTTTGTTTTTGCAAGTTTTACGTGGCTGCTATGGGCTTAGCAAGAACCGTTCTTACCTACGCATACAAAAACCACAATGATGTTTCCTCAAGTATGTGCTGTTTTAACTTTCACAAGGACCGGGCATAGTCACACTTGATTCAGCTAAAGTGAGAGAGACAGACACCCGCCGGTCACCTTTAAGCAACGAGTGCTCATAACGATGAAATCAGTCTCGCGTGAGCGTACGCGTAATGTCGGTCCTGGCCGCTTCATCTCACAATACCGCCGAAGCAAAGTATGACATGCTGGTAACCAGTATGACTAGTATCACCCACAACTCATTGTGTTCTACTCGTGCATATCATCTACGCATAGACCTGGCTCTGATACCACTGGTGGGGAACACAGTATTTTTAAAATTTTCCTACAATCACGCAAGATCTATCTACCAGATGCATAGCAACGAGGGGGAGAGTGTGTCTACGTACCCTCGTAGACCGGGAGCGGAAGCGTCAAGTCACGCGGTTGATGTAGTCGAACTTCTTCGCGATCCAACCGATCAAGCACCGAACGTACGGCACCTCCCCGTTCCGCACACGTTCAGCTTGATGACGTCCCACGATCTCTTGATCCAGTTGAGCTTCACAGGTGAGTTTCGTCAGCACGACGGCGTGGTGACGGATATGATGTATCTACCGGCGCAGGGCTTCGCCTAAGCACTTGCAACGGTATGACCAAGGTGTGTTTCTGTGGAGGGGGGCACCGCACACGGCTAAAACAATTCCACTTGTGTGTCTTTGGGTGCCCCCCTGCCCCCGTATATAAAGGAGCAAGGGGGGAGGCCGGCCGGCCCATACAGGCGCGCCAAGGAGGAGCAATCCTACTAGGGTTACGATTGCAATCCTATTCCTAGTAGGAATCACCAAGAGGGGAAGGAAATAGAGGGAGAGAAGGAGAAGGAAAGAGGGGGCCGCGCCCCCCTCCCCTAGTCCAATTTAGACTGCCCTTGGGAGGGGGCGCGCCACCTCCTGGCTTCTGCCCTCTTTCTCCCTTATGGCCCACTAAGGCCCAACTTTCCCCCGGGGGGTTCCGGTAACCCCCCGGCACTCCGGTAAATTTCGAAACTTTCCAGAACACTTCCGGTGTCCGAATATAGTCGTCCAATATATTAATCTTTACGTCTCGGACATTCCGAGACTCCTCGTCATGTACGTGATCTCATCCGGGACTCCGAACTACCTTCGGTACATCAAAACTCATAAACTCATAATACCGATCGTCATCAAACGTTAAGCGTGCGGACCCTACGGGTTCGAGAACTATGTAGACATGATCGAGACTCATCTCCGGTCAATAACCAATAGCGGAACCTGGATGCTCATATTGGTTCCTACATATTCTACGAAGATCTTTATCGGTCAAACCGCATAACAACATACGTTGTTCCTTTTGTCATCGGTATGTTACCTGTCCGAGATTCGATCGTCGGTATCTCAATACCTAGTTCAATCTCGTTACCGGCAAGTCTCTTTACTCGTTCTGTAATACATCATCTCGTGACTAACTCATTAGTCATTTTCTTGCAAGGCTTATTATGATGTGCATTACCGAGAGGGCCCAGAGATACCTCTCCGACACTCGGAGTGACAAATCCTATTCTTGATCTATGCCAACACCACGAATACTTTCGGAGACACCTGTAGAGCATATTTATGATCACCTAGTTATGTTGTGACGTTTGATAGCACACAAGGTGTTCCTACGGTATTCGGGAGTTGCATAATCTCATAGTCATAGGAACATGTATAAGTCATGAAGAAAGCAATAGCAGTAAAAACTAAACGATCATAGTGCTAAGCTAACGGATGGGTCTAGTCCATCACATCATTCTCCTAATGATGTGATCCCGTTGATTAAATGACAACTCATGTCTATAGCTAGGAAACATAGCCATCTTTGATCAATGAGCTAGTCTAGTAGAGGCATACTAGGGACATGTTGTTTTGTCTTATGTATTCACACATGTACTAAGTTTCCGGTTAATACAATTCTAGCATGAATAATAAACATTTATCATGATATAAGGAAATAAATAATAACTTTATTATTTCCTCTAGGGCATATTTCCTTCAAGAGGCTCTTTGCTGACTGGGGCAGCAAACACCGGCTAGGTGTACAGCAAGGCTTTCAGATCTTCAAACGCTGCTTTAGCTTCAGAATTCCACTCGAACTTTTCTGATTTCTTCATCAGTCGGTAGAGAGGCAATGCCTTCTCACCGGGATGAGAAATGAATCGACTCAATGCGGCCAAGCAACCAGTAAGCTTCTGGACGTCGTGTACACGCTCGGGGCGTTTCATTCGGAGGATGGTGCCGGCCTTTTCTGGGTTGGCGTCGATTCCACGTTCGGAAACGAGAAAACCGAGTAACTTGCCGCCAGGAACTCCAAACGTACAATTCAATGGATTGAGCTTGATATCATAGCTTCTCAAATTTGCGAATGTCTCAGCGAGGTCAGTCAACAGGTCGGAACCTTTCCGCGACTTGACCACAATGTCATCCATGTATGCTTCGACGTTTCGTCTGATCTGCTTCAGCAGGCACTTCTGGATCATGTGCATGAAGGTAGCACCGGCATTTTTGAGACCGAAAGGCATGGTGACATAACAGAAACACCCGAACGGGGTGATGAAAGCTGTCTTGATTTCATCGGGCCCAAACAATCGAATCTGATGGTACCCGGAATACGCGTCCAGAAAGGAAAAACGCTCGCATCCCGTAGTCGAGTCAACTATCTGATCGATGCGGGGGAGAGGAAAATGATCCTTCGGGTAGGCCCGATTGATATGCTTGAAATCGATGCACATGCGAAGAGACTTGTCCTTCTTGGGGATCATGACAACATTGGCGAGCCACTCGGAGTGGTAGATCCCGCGGATAAACTCAGCTGCCAGGAGCCGAGCCACTTCCTCGCCAATTGCCTTTCTCTTCTCCGAGGCGGACCGACGGAGATGTTCCTTAACAGGCTTCACTTTTGGGTCGACTCGCAAATGGTGCTCAGCCAGTCCCCTGGGTACACCTGGCATGTTTGATGGCTTCCATGCGAAGATGTCCCAGTTCTCACGAAGGAACTAGATGAGCGCTTCTTCCTATTTGCTGTCGAGTGTAGTGGAAATGTGGGTCGGTGCTGCATTGGGGTCGGTGGGGTGAAAGTGTACGGGCTTCATCTCCCCAGCCAGCTGGAAAGCTGACTCGGAAGCCAGCTTCTTGGCCCGCAGCAAGTCACTCGGATCCATGCTTTTCTGGTACTCCTCCTTCTCTACTGCTGCCATCTGCTTGTCAGCGCTCTTCGAGCCTTTCTGGAAGCACTCTTCCGCTTTCTGACGGTTCCCTGTGACGGTTATAACGCCGTTGGGTCCCGGCATCTTCAGCTTGAGGTATACATAAGACGGCCGAGCCATGAACCTGGCGTAGGCGGGCCTACCCAGAATGGCGTGATAAGCGTTGTTGAAGTCCACCACTTCAAACGCCAGCTTCTCTTTGCAAAAATTGTTCGAGTCGCCAAAGACTACGTCGAGTGTGATTTGGCCAACTGAGTCGGCCTTCTTCCCGGGGATGACCCCGTGGAACCTCATGTTGCTTTCACTCAGCTTGGACATCGGGATGCCCATATCCCGGAGGGTTGCTGCATACAAAATATTCAAACCACTACCTCCATCCATCAGGACCCTGGTCAGACGTGTGCCCTCGACCACTGGGTCGGCCTGCCGCCCAGGGGTAGCAATGTACGCAGGGTGATCAGACTGGTCAAATGTGATGGGGGTCTTGAAACACTTCGGAAACGTGGTGGTTGCCGGGGCAACCATGTTGACTTCTCTGTTGATGACTTTCAGTCGACTTTTGCTCTCGACGTCTGTGAAGATCACCAAAGTGGAGTTGATCTAGGGGTATCCTCCATCCCCTTCCTTGTCTTCGGTCTCCTCTGATTCCTTTTCCTTCTCGGTCGACTGATCTTTCTGTAAGTTCTGGATCAGGAGCCGGCACTGTCGAGTGGTGTGCTTTGGATACACCAAGTTTCCCTCTTCACCTTTCTTCGTGTGAATAGGACACGGCTGGTCGAGTACATCATTCCCAGCTTGATCCTTTACTTTCTTGAGGACCCAGGGCCCCTTCGGCTTTCCTTTGCCTTTCCCTTGGATGACCACTTCAGCTTCGCCCTGAGCGGCTGGCTCGGCCTTGCGCTTGGGCTTCCGATTGAGATTCTGATCATCTTGTCCGACTGGTTTCTTGCCACTGTGGAGCAGATTGGCCTCTTCGCCGTTAGTATACCGACTGGCAATCTCCATCATCCGGGACAGGGACATATCGCCCGTTTGACCAAACTTCAAATTCAGCTCTCGGTATCGCACGCCCTCCTTGAAGGCGCAAATTAACTGCTTGGTGCTCGGACACATTTTCCACCGTGTGATGCAAGGTGTTCCATCGCTATATGTAATCTCTCAAGGTTTAATTCGGCTTCTGCACGCAATGTTGAAGCTCCGCGAGACCAGCAGGCCGCTTGCAGGTGCCCTCGAATGTCCGAATAAACACTCGGGCCAGCTCCTCCGAACTGTAAATAGTCCCAGGGGCCAACTGATTGAGCCACGCCTGAGCTGAACCGCCCAGCATCAGAGGAAGGTGCTTCATGGCTACGTCGTCGTTGCCGCCTCCGATCTGCACAGCCACTCGTTAGTCTTCTAACCAGGTGTCTGGTTTTGACTCGCCGGTGAACTTATTTACCCCCGCCGCCAACCTGAAGTTTGGGGGGATCTCAGCGGCCCTGATGGCACTGCAAAAACACTCGGGCCCAGAGACAGATGCTTGGCTTCCACTCGGACGATCTCTGCCTTGCTCTTCTCTGAATGCCCTGTTCCTGTCGACTAGCCCCTGCACAATGATAGACCTTGCATCGAAGCCCGGCCTCCGGGGATCTGGGGTAATCCTCCGCTCGTCGTCGCGTAAGCGCCTGCCTTCGTGCCGCCTGGGCGAGAACGATCCGCTTCCCGGAGGAGGCGTAGGCACTCGACGGCGGTCGTGATGACCGGGTCGATGGTCATATTGCTCGTCATTCCGACCCAGATGCCGGTCTTGCCGGGGGCCATGTTCCTCACGCCTTGGGGGCCATCTTGGACTGTGGGCTGACCAAACGGTGTCTGCAGCCACCGATCTGCTGTTAATCCTGTTGCGCGACTGAGAAACAGCCGCGTTTTGCTCCTCGGCCATTCGGAGCAATGCCCGGATCCGCTGAAGGCCTCTCCCAGCCTCTGACTGAGATAGTTGAATAGACTCCGCGATGCGAGCCGCGGCTTCGAGGTTCTGGACTGGTGTGCGGAACACCTGAGTCTCGCGCGGGTGCGATTGCCGCGGTCACCGACTGGACTTGGCAACCAGTCGGCGGGCCCATTCGTCGAGTGCGCGCTGGATATTTTCCAAGCGCACACGCTCAGCCACGGTGGCCAAGCGCGTGGCCTCCAGGGCCAGAGCCTCTGGAGTATCTCCCGTGATGGGGGTGAAGAGCGCGTCTTCATTGTGGCGACAGAGCTCGTCCCTCTGCTCGGCAGTGAGGGGTTGAGGAATGTATCCGTCGTTGTGGTATGAATGGCCGCCACCGCTGCCGCCGTCGCCACCGCGAGGAAAACCCGGCAGGCTAAGGCGTGAGTCGACCATGAGGACCTCCGCTACGGGATCGCTGCTCCCGCACTCGGAAACTGAATCCACGAGCTCGGCCGACGGATCGACCGGCCCGTAGAGGTAACCGTCGGGCTCGATGGCCGCGACCTGAGGGGTGGCTACCTGGCGGGCCACCGCGTGTTTCACCCACCGCTAGAGCCGTGAGCGACCGGATCGCTTGCGACGGCCTTCGGCGGGGATGGGGGACGATGTAGGAATCGGCAGGTACTGAGTCGATGGCTGCCGAAGGAGGACGCCGCAGGCGCTGGCGCGGAAGTGCGCAGCCCCGCGGACGGGCAGAGCCTCGACGTCGAGAGGAGCCTCCTGGAGCCAAGCGGAGTCGTCGGCGACGAAGATGAGCGCGCCGAGTCGGATCTCGCGGCCCAACGCCAGACCACCGCTGGAAACCATGACGAAGGAGGTCGGAGAAAAGATTGCAACCTCACCAGAAGTCGCTAAGACGCCTGGCCCCAAGGTGGGCGCCAACTGTCGTGGTTCTAAGTCCGATAGTACGAGTAGGGGGTACGAATGAGGAGGCAAGGCCCTAGCTATGGTGAAGTTGTACACAAGGTGTATTACGAGTTCATGCCCTTTTCGGAGGAACTAACAGCCCTACGTCTCGGTGCCCGGAGGTGGTCGACTGAAGTGTATATAGGAGTGTGTTACAGAGGTGCGAACCCTTGTACTGGAGGAGGGGTGGCTTATATAGTGCGCCAGGACCCCAGCCATGCTCCACGTTACTAAGGGTTAAATGTACATTAAGGCGGGCGTTTCTGATAACGTCTGCAGTAAAGAGTAATAAAGGCATTCACTACGGTGAATAAATCCCAGACCGTTGCTGTCCTAAGGGACCTTTGACCTTCGGGGGTCGAGTGCCTTGGACGGGTCGAGTGAAGTTGAGTCGTCTGGTAGGTGGTGTCCAGTCGAGTGGGATGTCCTCTTGGGCTGTCTCAGTCGACTATCCTTATCGTCATCGGTTTTGTCTTCTAATCTTTAGGGGTAGTGACCTTGGTGGGGTACCTTGGTCAGGCCTGTGAACCTACCCTAGGTCTGTAACCTCGTCATGTAGCGCAGCCACGCAAACACAGCTAACTTGCGCAGGCCATCAGCGGTTTCTTTCTTTCTTTTAATTGTGTGTCTCTGGTTCTTTGCTACCATCTATAGTTCTCTAATACCCTACACTACTAGATCATGAAAGCGCGCATTGCCGCGCCCGTCAATTATTGTTAGATTGATGAGAACTTCCTAAAATAAGTGAATGTACGAAACATAAGATATCATTTTTGCATAAATTGACCAATATATCATTAAGTTATCAAAGGAGAGAAATTTAACCAGTTGGCAGTGAAGTAGTATGGAAGAGAAGGATTGGGTGCGTGTTAACATGACCATCTAGCAACATATCTTCCTCACAACAAGCTTTCGCCGCGCTTCCATCTTGATGCATGGCTGCTAGAAATATACATGTGAGAAGATGTGAACAGATTAAAGATTGCTGAAAGTTCAACATTCATTCATGTTTAGGATATGAGATTAATAAAACAGACATACATATTCATAAAAAAAGAGTATAGATCGTCTAACACTTGAACTAAGTCTTGCCAATACATTGTAGTAGTACATAAATGCTTGAAAAATGTGGATGTTGCCAGGCCGATGGCGTCGCCAAAGGGAAGTGTGTACCACTTGGTCATCCAACACGGGAAGATTACGGTGGAGCCTGGCGAGTGGTAACTGCCGCTGGTAGCATGATGCTCTCCTAGAGAGGTATAGTCGTGGGTGAGGAGAAGGAAACACATGCCATTATGCCAAATTCCGTGAATCTATTATATAGAATATGTATGATGGTGAAGAGGATCACAAGCTAAAGATGCAAACTATTATATTGCAAGGATAACTTATTGAAAAAAAAATACTTTGTGGAACCAATGAGGTAGAAAATATATATGGTCTGCGAAATATTAATTATTTGCATTCTTCAAGTAAGCATCCTAATAAGTTCATATTTTCATCAACGGAGAATTTATTCATGAGTACAAAGTTGAAATACATGTAGTTTTCTGCGAGAATTGATGTATAATTAAAAGGCATACTTTGTCAGTTCACCTCACAAATTAAAATAGAACATTCGGAGAGACCCAGGGTAGGTTACTTTGTCAAGTCATATGAGTTTTTAACTCTGCTTCGATGGGCATGTGCCTGTGACTTTGTGCTTGCATCAATAGGATATTATGTCAATTTTATCATCAGGAAGTTCATCATTAATCTTCTGCATGGTTAGCCAAATTGGATACGTGTGGAAAATAAGACAATGCTTCAATTTACATGCGTAGACCGACTGGGAGCATACATGAAAAAACAACAATGGTTAGGAGAGGGTCTACCGTACCAATGGTTGTGGATTAAGATGAGGAGGTGTGTCGCGGGTAGCAGGACAGGAACTGCAGGCTGCAGCACGGCTTCGAATTCATGGTGTCCGATAAACGAGGCTGCAATTCCCTCATGGCCTACTACATGAAAGTTTTCCCCTCGTGGCGGCCCATAGTGGGTGTTGGCCCAGTTTATAAGAAGATGTCCAGATTGGTCTGTGGAGCAGCAGCCCAGTCACGTGGGCCTGCTAGCTGGCGCGAAGTTACGCAGTGTGAAGTCGGGCTAGTGGTGCGGAAGGACCCAGGAGATCTAGTCCGCCCATTGGTGTAATCGAACGGCTTAAGACACCTAATCACTGTGAGAGGCCGTAGTTAGCTGCGTTTTACTGTTTAGTAATTTCTCGTGGCCCCGAGCGCGAGTTGCCGCCAGGCAGGCGCCAGACGATCTAACTCCATGGCCCTGACTGCGGCAATACACCATTGAACTCCGCTACCCTGTCCTTAGGCTCTGATAGCACACGGACATCATAGAGTGTCCCGCCAGATTCCTGTCCACACGGCGCCATTGCCGCGCTGAGCCGCTGAGCACTCGACAAGCGTTTGCCCAAATGGTGACACCAATCTGTATGATTGAAGGTATGCCATACAATCAATCCCTATTTCTTATACGTATCTTTATCTTTACCTAATAATAAAGAAGGAAAGCTTTCATAGTTCTACATATATTATAGTTTTATATCCGTCAATTATATGTTGACTATATAAATCAACAGCTGAGATTTAAAAGTAGATCTACGCACGTCTAAGGAAAAAACCAACCGCTGGGTCTCGGACGCACGGCCGGTTCCTTCGCTGTGGCACATCGCTACCATAAAAAGAAGAGCTTCAGCCGGACTCCTCTTGCGCTAAGAGCATCTCCAGCCGCGCACCCAATGGGCCCCCCAAGGCCGTTTTTTAGCGACGGCACCGAAAATAGGCCCAGTCGCGCCCCCACGAGCCTGTTTTTCGTCGGATTGGGCCGATATTGACGCTGGCGCTCCCAACCCGAACCCGGCGCGTTGGGGGGCGCCCGGGGCGCCGACGCGAACGTTTTGTCGCGAAAGAGTGGCAGGACCAGCGCGTCAGCGAGATGAAGTCTGGTCGTCCTCATCATCTCGGTTTTCCCGCAGGGAAATCAATGCCAAGGCTGCCGTCGGTCAGCCTGCCCATTAATTCACGGGCGGCGCAGTGCGGCGACGCCGCCCCGCCTTCCGCCACGCGTTCGCACGCGGCCGCCTCAGAGTCGCTATAAAAGGCGCCCCTAACCACGCCGGTGAGGCACCAATCCATCGGCAGTCCCCCTCCCCCTCCTCGCCGCCGCACTTCCTCCCCTCTCTCCGCCATTCGAGCCTCTCTCTCCTCCCCGGCAACCATGAGCGCGAGGTACCCCGGCGACGCGGCGACGGCCAACGGTTTAGGCCGCCGCTCGCTGCATGAGTGGGAGGCCAACCTCCTCCACGAGGCCAACTACACCACGCCACCCGACGTACGCGCTCCGGCGCGGTGGAGGCTCAGCGCCGGCGGGGTCCCAGTCCCCCCTCTGCCCGTCCCCGGAACGCCTTATTTCCGCGCCGAGATCGAGCATGCGCGGGCGTCCCTGACGGTCGCAGAGAGGGCGCTCCCGGAGTACGCCGCCGACGACCACGCGGCGTGGGCGATGTACTTCGAACGCCGGCAGAAGGAGCGGCTCGCCTCCACCAACAACGCGCCGATGCCGCGCGGCCGCAACAATAGCGAGGGCCGCCGCCTGTGGTGGGGCGTCCCTGGCCGCACGCTCAGCGGCGTCCTCGCGCACGTCGAGGGCGGTAACGACCCGCGGTTCGAGTGAAGCAGCGCGCCGGGGCGGAGGAGGAGAAGCATCGGCCGTAGTTTACGGTTTTTTTCCGTCCCTTTTATTCGTGTAAAAAAACGTCTAAATTTCGTCGAAATATGTCGTGTTTGTTCAAATATGGTCGTGTTTTTGAAATTTGGCTAAACTGTGGGGACGTCTGGGGCCCGACCTGGGGGCGATGGCTGGGGACGTGCTCGCCCCCATGCCGAAAATAACACCGGCTCGCCCCCAAGCGGCGATTTTCGGCGCGGCTTGGGGGCGCAACGGCTGGAGATGCTCTAATACAATTGAGCCCTGAACATACAACAAAGAACGTAGCTTTTGAATTAGTTTTGTGACCACAAGTTAGCTATAAGTTTGTACTAGGGCAGTTTCTAGCTAATTTGCACGATCTGCTTACATCTCACTACCTACTTTATGTTAGCGTCGCTTTGTCACATATTCATGTGACTTATTAGCACATCATCTGCTCGTTGTACTGGCAAATCTAGCCACAATGTTAGTTCCACTTCATACTATATTTTGTAGTTTGACGTTGATATTTGTTTTTATAATCTTTAACCTTTTTAGTAAGTTATCACTAGAAATATGACTTATATTATAGATAAATATAGTGGTTGAACAATTGATCTATGGACAACGAATTACATCATTGTTGGTTATGTATAAATGTTTTGTGCATAGCAGTAATAGAAAGTTGTGGCATCCTCCTTTTCAAAAAAGAAGAAGTTATCGCAAGGTGTTGTTCTACTTTCTTACCTTTTCTGGAAAAACAAGTTGGGATTTTTGTACCTTCCATAAACTCTAGGGAAGTTGGACTTCATCGCATAGGCTTTTCAAGTTTTGCATTTTATGGGACTATTGCGATCACAAAGTGCCGATCAGCGAAAGTCTCATTCGTTTAGTACATCGCATCCAGCCCTCTCTCAAAATCTCATTCGTTTTATTGAGGAATCACTCTTAATCCTCTAAAGACTTTTCTCTGTCTATAACTCAAAGTCCATATGTCTCTGATGTAAGCGCTTTAGAGTGCCTAGCACACAGAGTGCAAGGATAAGTGGCAACGCGGATGGGGGGTGTGTTGAAATAGAGGATGTGGACCCCTGTGTGTGTGGAACTGAGGGGAAGGGTATTAGGTCATCTTATATGGATATGGAAGTATGATTTTTTTTCCGCTGCAACGCACGGGCATGTTTGCTAGTATTGCTAATTTACGTACTTTACATGATGCATCGTTCAACCTTCGATTCAAAATTTTTCCTAACACTTTGTGTTATATATTACCATCATTTACAATGTATGTTATCTAGTACTCCCTCCGTAAAATAAATATAAGATGTTTTACATATTTCAATGAAGACTATATACAAACTGAAATGAGTGAACAAATACATTAAAATGTGTCGATATACTTCCTAAAAAGACAAGAGTCAGAACATCTTATATTTGTTTACTGGGGGAGAGTAGATAGGAAGAAAAGGAAAAGAAAATGATGACTTGGTGATACTTGTTGTGGAGGAAAAGAAACCAACTAAGGAAATTTCTTAATTTGAACCAGAAGAAAATATTGGCATCGGCATGGGCAATAAAAATGTAAGAGACCCTAAGAACATAGTTAATTCGTTAATGACAACAACATTTATTCGTAAATCTCGTATACACATTGGTACTGATTTTTCATGATGTTTGTACTAAGGGCCCCAAAGTTTTAGACTCACCCCGGGCCCCTGAAATCTTAGGACCGGCCCCGGGAGTAGCACACAATCATTTTTCAAGCATCTAGACTTTCATTACCTAGCCCTAGATCTCTCAGCACCTTCTTTGCTTTGCAAAACAAGGCTGGAAGCGAGTTACCGGCTGACAAAGCCTCCTTTTGAAGCTTGAGTAACATGTCAAAAGATTTGTTGCTCCAATAGTTAAGATCTTTGAGGTGTACCAGCTTTAAAACCAAGGATATCATCGAGTGGCCTTTCCAGCCCGGGTACAGCTCACGTTGTGCACTTCTCAGCAAACCGTCAAATCTAGTTGATGACTCATTGGGCTCCGGAATGCTACCTCCATCAAGATTATGGTTCTCTTGCTCGTCAACCCCAACCGTGGCTCTATGTATGTCTCCTAGCAGATCTTGGACCATATCAAATCCAACAAAATCATCAAGATCTTCCTCATCTTCAAGTCACTCATCAACTTGGACTTCATCATTGCTAACTTGTTCTCCATGGAATACCCATTTTGTGTACGAAGTTTGTATAACATATAATAACAAATCGGTTCGAACTTGACTAACACTCTGCTGACTTATATGCATACAAGTTTCACAAGGGCAACACATCTTACCATTGCCGCTGTTATGTTGACAAGCAAAATCAATGAATGCATTGACCCCTGAAATGTAATCGCTTGAAAACCTATCAGGCAACCTCATCCAACTCTTGTCCATACTCTATCTTTTCCTGCACAAGCACCGTACATGCGAACCAAAATAGTACTAGAAATGTAAAATATAACAACATAACCACATTAGCTACAAATCATTATATATGCCGTCACTGTTCAAGATATGTTCTGATATTTTAATAAATCAGCCGATTTATCATACCAGTGTCTGACCGGTAAGATAAATCGGCCGATAAATCAGCCGATATGGTGATAAAACGGCCAATATGCCGATAAACGGGCTGATTTACCAATTAGCATTGGTGGATCGGTAAGTTCCCGATAAGTGATATCCCCAACATTGATGCTGGTAAACACGTCAATCACGAAAGGAATCAGGCTGGCTACGTCAATCATTTTCAACAAATCCACCGGACATGATAAACTAATTGATCTACTCATTTTCGGTTAAATCAGGCTTATATTTATCAAAATAATAATCCTACAGTACCCCATACGTACACTAGTAGAAAACGGGGCAATGGTCCATCCCATTAGTCCCGGTTCAGTCCAGAACCGGGACCAATGAGGGCATTGGACCAGGTTCGTGAGCCCGGGGGCCGGGCGGGCCACGTGGGCCATTGGTCCCGGTTGGTGCGACGAACCGGGACCAATGGGTCTTGCTCCTGGCACACCACCATTGGTCCCGGTTGGTGACTTGAACCGGGACCAAAGGCTCCCCTTTAGTCCCGGTTCATGTCACCAACCGGGACCAATGAGGTGCCTATATATACCCCCTCGCGTAAGAGCAGAGCACACTGCTCTGTTTTTCCTAGCCGAGGGGGAGAGGGCTTGGTGGTGCTCTAGCTCACCTCCTATGCACACAACGTGTTCGATGGAATGCCCGAGCCACACTAGTTAACCTTTTCTCCTCTCGAAGCTCGAACTCCAAGCTCCATTTTCTTCGAGATTTGTCTAGGTTTAGCGGTCCGTCACGTCCCGTCCCCGTCTTCACCGCCGTCGATCGCCCCCGCCGATCTCGTCACCGGCACCACCGTGGTGAGCCTCTTGTTATGTCCATGCTTTTCTTACTTTTATTATTGCTTGTTATTATTGCTTTAGATAGATATTTGTCGAATTTTCTTACATTTATTATTGCTTGTTATTATATAGTGCGATGGTTTTGATATCCGCCCACGTGGGCCCTCGTCCTGTCTACGATTCGGATGTGGTATAATATCTTTAATTTATAACTATTTGTTTTAGTGTTTATGACAATTATGCCGACCAACCTGGCATGCATAGATGCTTTTATATGTCTAGGAGGTAGTTGAACCGGAAATTCCAACCAACCCTCTTGTGGAGAGGTTAAATTTAGTTGAAGAGGAAAACATTTCCTTGAAGAAAAAATTGGAAAAACGGAGGAGGAGAAGATGGAATTGGAGTTGCATGTTGCGGAAGTCGTCGATGATCACAAGATCAAGATGGACCCTATTGTCGAGAAGTAAAATTTAGTTGAAGAAGAAAACAATTTCTTGAAGGAAAAAATAAAAAAAATTGAGGACGAGAAGATGATATTGGTGTTGCATGTTGCGGATGTCGTCGATGATCACAAGATCAAGATGGATGCAATGCGGTTGAAGATTAGAAAGATTAGAAAATGTGCCATTCATACCGAGGCTTGGTATCATTATGTCGTTGGATCAATTGTTACCTTGGTTGCGATTATGATCGCATTTGTTTTCGCATTGAAATGTTTTACATAGTTTCAATTGTAGCATCATTGGGCACATCGTCTGGTTCCTCTTGATCTTCACCAGCTCCCCCCATTGCAGCATCACCGTATTCAGGGGGCACATAGTTGTCATCGTACTCTTCTTCTTCGCCGTCTTCCATCATAACCCCTATTTCTCCGTGCCTCGTCCAAACATTATAGTGTGGCATGAAACCCTTGTAAAGCAGGTGGGGGTGAAGGATTTTTCGGTTAGAGTAAGACATCGTATTCCCACATTTAGTGCATGGACAACACATAAAACCATTCTGCTTGTTTGCCTCAGCCGCATTTAGAAACTCATGCACGCCCTTAATGTACTCGGAGGTGTGTCTGTCAACGTACATCCATTGCCGGTTCATCTGTGTGCATTATATATAATTAAGTGTGTCAAAACCATTACAGAACATCATAAATAGATAATTAAGTGACCAAATTAATAGAAGTTCATCATCACATTAAAACCAAAGTACATACATATATAGTTCTCATCTAACAACATATAGCTCTCCATACACATCGAAACTATGTAAAACATTTCAATGCGAAAACAAATGCGATCATAATCGCAACCAAGGTAACAATTGATCCAACGGCATAATGATACCAAGCCTCGGTATGAATGGCATATTTTCTAATCTTTCTAATCTTCAACCGCATTGCATCCATCTTGATCTTGTGATCATCGATGACATCCGCAACATGCAACTCCAATATCATCTTCTCGTCCTCAATTTTTTTTATTTTTTCCTTCAAGAATTTGTTTTCTTCTTCAACTAAATTTAACCTCTCGACAATAGGGTCCATCTTGATCTTGTGATCATCGACGACTTCCGCAACATGCAACTCCAATTCCATCTTCTCCTCCTCCATTTTTTCCATTTTTTTCTTTAAGGAAATGTTTTCCTCTTCAACTAAATTTAACCTCTCCACAAGAGGGTCGGTTGGAATTTCCGGTTCAACCACCTCCAAGACATAATAAAACATCTATGCATGTCAGGTTGGTCGGCATAATTGTCATAAACACTAAAACAAATAGTTATAAATTAAAGATAATATACCACATCCGAATCGTAGACCGAGGGCCCACGTGGGCGGATATCAAAACCATCGCACTATATAATAACAAGCAATAATAAACGTAAGAAAATTAGACAAATATCTATCTAAAGCAATAGTAACAAGCAATAATAAAAGTAAGAAAAGCATGGACATAACAAGGGGCTCACCACGGTGGTGCCGGTGACGAGATCGGCGGGGGCGATCGACGGCGGCGAAGACGGGGACGGGACGTGACGGACCGCTAAACCTAGACAAATCTCGGAGAAAATAGAGCTTCGAGAGGACAAAAGCTTAACTAGTGTGGCTCGGGCATTCCATCGAACACGTTGTGTGCATAGGAGGTGAGCTAGAGCACCACCAAGCCCTCTCCCCTCGGCCAGAAAAAACAGAGCAGTGTGCTCTGCTCTTGCGCGAGGGGGTATATATAGGCACCTCATTGGTCCCGGTTGGTGATACGAACCGGGGCTAAAGGGGAGCCTTTGGTCCCGGTTCATGTCACCAATCGGGACCAATGGTGGTGGGCCAGGAGCAAGACCCATTGGTCCCGGTTCGTCGCACCAACCGGGACCAAAAGGTCCAGACGAACCGGGACCAATGGCCCACGTGGCCCGGCCGGCCCCCTGGGCACACGAACCGGGTCCAATGCCCCCATTGGTCCCGGTTCTCGATTGAACCGGGGCTAATGGGCTGGACAGGCCTGGACCAAAGCCCTGTTTTCTACTAGTGCTTGTTGTCCAGGGGACCATCTTTGACAGTATTGATTTACAAAGGATACGAGATAAATGGGAATACATTTTACACGATTGTCCAATATCAAAAGAGCACCAACCAAAACAGCGCTGTCCGCTTTGATGCAACAACCGAGAGGGGAAAGGACACACATTATGGTTACATAGTGGACATATGGGAACTTGACTACGGACATGATTTTAAGGTCCCTTTGTTTAAGTGCAAATGGGTCAATCTGTCAGGAGGCAGGGTACAGGTAGACCCACAGTACGGAATGACAACAGTGGATCTGAAAAATCTTGGGTACATTGACGAACCGTTCGTCCTAGCCAATGATGTGGCACATGTTATCTATGTGAAGGACATGTCTACCAGACCGAGAAAAGGAAAAGATAAGGAAGCGAATACATCATACGATGAGCCAAAGCGCAATATAGTTCTTTCAGGAAAAAGGGACATCCTGAGAGTGGAGGGCAAGACAGACATATCTGAAGATTTTGAAAAGTTTCATGAAATTCCTCCCTTCAAAGTCAAGGCTGACCCAAGCATCCAGATAAACTATGAAGATTATCCATGGTTACGGCGCAATAAGCAAATGACACAAGCGAAGAAAAAGTGAAGACTTTTTTCCGCAACTGTTATGATGATACCATGCCAACTTTGTAATAGACGAGTATGATACCACTGTCCGTCACTACAAGGATACCCCCTATAAAGCAACACAGATTCTACAACATTTTGACTATATGTTGCAAATTTCACTGTAGATACGCATATAGGCATTGCAGCGTATGTGTTGCAGAGTTGCAGCTCATGACCGTATTGTAGATCATAAGTTGCCACAGATCATATAGGTTGCCTCGCATGTGTTGCAAATAATATCTGTCAGAATACTGTAAATATACATAATAAAAAATAAAAATAATTAGACATGTATGTACACATAAGGAATTTGGCGCACAAATTTGTGCTATCCGTTTGAGCAAAACCAAATTGCGTGAAGTTCCCCTCTTCTATTTTTGGATCTTGATATCTGATCGATCTAGGGTTTTTTTTATTTAGGGGTAGAAATGACTTTTGTTTTTGATATTTCTTTTGAGAAGAACTTTTGTTTTTGATAATTAGGGGGTTGAATCGATCTAGGTCTCTCCCTCCGACTACGACATAAATCAATCATGGAATCTTCTCTCGTTGCGCGATAACGGCGGAGCTCGGCTACTGGCAGCCCAGGCCATTTCCTGGGCGTAAGAAAAAGTCCTAGCCTGCTGTGTGAAAAAGAAATTTCCACCTGCCGCACAGCCCGCTCCTAACCTCTAGTCGGGCCTCACATCTTAGCCCAAAACTACACTACCGATCGAGAAAAGAACGAACTGCAGTTTAGGCTGACGAGTAAAACCTACCCATGCCTCCCCTGAAAAAAACCTACCCTGCCCGCCGCCGCCGGTCCCTGCCGCCCGCCGCCGTGTCCCGTCCGGCCGTCCCGTTTGGGCGTTCGGCATACTCCCTGCCCTTTGGAACTCACGTGTCGCGTTCCGGTCTCGAGGAGGAGCAACCCCGGCGACCGGCGCCGTTTGGAATTCCGGCTCAGCGGCAGCAGGAAGGGGGGTGGACAGGGGAGCGGTGGGAAGGCGGCAAGGGAGAGGGGAACGACGGCTTTGCGGGCAACTCAGAAGGAACAAGCAGCAAGGCCGCAGTAGGAAGGCTGCAACTTGTCCGTGTAAGAAAAATATGCTAGCGTCCCCTGCTGTGAGTCGGCTGTAGGCGGTGAAGTTCTTGAGGTGGAGTTTTTCCATTGTTGTATTTTTTTTCTGGATTTGCAATTTTTGCAATTGTATGGTGCTCCCAGTTTGGGGTCATTGAGATTGCCTGAGCATTAAAAAATCAATCTTTAAGTGTTATGTACTTTCAGTTTGTTGTATGTACAAAGAACTACGGAGTAGAATGCTGCTGTGGTTAGAAACTTATAAATGTTTGATGAATAAAAACCATGGCATATAATTATTCCTGTATGCTTGTTCCAGTTTCTGATGCCATTGAAGTGGCTTGGCTTCACATACTGGGATAAACACACTTTTTCTTGGCACTCACCTCTGTAAGTCTTCAAGGGTTTGATCAGGCTAATTCAATGCAAACACTGTTTATTTCCTTCAGAATGGTATATGAACTTAAATATGCATAGAAGAGTGACCTTACTATCCTATTTTACAATGTTTGAAGAAATTTTTGCCTGTGTATGTTGCAAAGGGTGGGAGGATGGTCCTTGCATTGTTAAAAAATGATATGATTGTGAATTTCCATTGTACGATGATAGGAACTTAAATCCCAAGTCAGATATTTATGGGCTAAGCTTTTGCAATCCTTTCATGGTTACAACTACAGTAATATTTGTTATTTTATGCAATGTGTAGAATCCACCAAATTACCATTGCGATTTGGACGTCACCGCCACGCATCATTTGGCGTGATAAGGTCGTGAAGGAGGAGGTATCCGAGGTAATCGCGAAGGCGCATGGACTCCACCTCCACTACCTCGGTCCCGACGGCGGCACCTAGTAATCGTAGAGCAGGGTCATGGTTGAGGACACGGTGGCCTGGCAAGCGGCCCGATGGGAGCGACGCAATGTGGCATGCTACTCGGCATTTGCGAAGTATGACGCCACGCCTACCTGGGTCCTCACAGACCCCAACCTCGCTTAGGCATGGGCTTGTGACCTATCGGTGATCGCCGCGGAGTTATCCGTGAGGCGGTTGTTTCGCTGGACGGGGAGCTTGCCAAGATCGGTGAGGAGAGGCATCTCAGCGACACCTCCGGCATCTGGTACCGGGGAAGGCCAGGGCACCATGGCTAGGGTGATCGTGGGCCGAGGAGGCCCTTCCACACAATGTAGGAGGAAGCGAAGCAGCGCATCCGCGAGCGCCAAACGGTGGCCGGGTAAGGCTCCCGTGGCCCCGACCTTCTGCCACCGGAAGGACCACTCCGACAACGACAATGACCACAATGACACGCATGGCGACGGAGGTGCTGCCAACCAGTCAGCCAAGCGTACGAGTTAACCACCCGCTCCAAATTAGTTTAGTTTTTTTTAGTTGAGTGGACGAAATATCGTTTGGTTTATGTAAATTATACTGAACATATATCCGTTTGAATGAGTTCCATCAAGTTTGCATGAATTATGTCTGAATTCAGTGTATTGTGGGCGGACGTATGGGACGAGCGTTTGATGGCCGGCTCTCGTATCATGGTGTGCGCAAACAAATATTGTATCCGTTTTGGCGGCCGGAGTTGGCGATGGCCTTAAACCTCATATGAGTGCAAACTTTAGAAAATGTTTGCTTAGGCTTCATGTCGATGAGAACTAGCTAGTTATTTTGGATGGACAACTAGTATAAACCTAGAAGAAGCACGTTCTATTGGACACAAGAAATATATGTAAAGTGCCTGTCACGGGCAAGACCATACATATAGTAACAAAATTTATAATTTGTTTTGCTTCAATATTTTAGACTCCCTCGTATTTCTATTTTGGTCTTGCTCCAATTTTCACTTTCCCTTCATTCTCTCCCTCCAATAGCAACTAATCTTGTCAAAAAATAAAAAAATTACGCGCGCTTCATTACCATGGCCCCACCTGTCATACGAAGCCCAGATGGAGACTAACATCCAACAGATCGCGATGAGCCGATGATGAGGTTATTGCGCCAACAATATCGGAAACCTTTCCCCCATATCAACACGGTTTCCTACCATATCTCATCTACAATCTCCACCGGATCCACTCCTCGCCGCCGCCGCCGCCCAGCTCCTCGCCCGCCGCCGCCTATCTCCCATGGCTGGTGCCCCCATGAATCGCGTGCACGCACAGCTCTTGTGTTGCCTAGTTCGAGGGCACGCCCCGACGGCCCCGTGCTCTGCCTGTACGCCAAGGCTCCGCCGGGGGCCGATGCGGGGCAGTGAGCTGGCTCCGCCGCAAGTCCAAGACTCATAGCTGGAGGGCGATGCACGTTGCAGCTGGACCAATTGCCGCCAGCGATACCGTCGACCGGAGAACGCCCCTACCGAAGCCCGAAGGTCATGGCGCCGCCGCCTTCTCGAACTTGGTTGCTTCTGTGCCAAATGGGCTGTCAGCCCAGCCACATGTAAGTGCCACGAAGAATCTCGCTTGCCATCTTACGTAGTAAAAAACACGGTTCCCCGTCTCTTGTTGGACTCCCGCACCCGGCGACCGGTGATGCCTCACAACGAGCTAAGCAAAGGTTAATTAGATGCTGACCTAATTCTCTCCTGCTAGCTGCTCCCTACTCTACCGATCTCCGTTCTTAATCAAAATTTTATGTTATGTTATAACGATCTGTGCGTCTGTTCTGTTCTTGCCAAGAGAATCATCTAATCAATGGTCAAGTTCACATGTACGTGTATATACGTGTGCTACTGTAAGCTAGCTTGCATGCAACATAGCTTCTGGTGGCTTTGATCTAGCAGGTTTAAAACCAACAGATTAACCCTTTCCATGGATCCTACCTAGATTCTTATGTTTGGTGTATCTCTTAGATTGAATTGTAATTTTTTCTAACATCCCTGTGCTATATATTGCAGTTTCCGAAACAACCTATATTGTACACATAATTTATTTGAACTTTTGGTCATCGTCATGTTGCAGCAGATATGTCATGGACAAGAATTAACATTGTAGAATCTAATGAAGAATATATGGCGGAAGAACTGTTTGAATCGTAATTCTGGTGAAAAAGATGACTTATCATCTGATGTCCAAGAAATAGCTACTGATGATGAATGTTTCACAGATTGTGATGATGCTGACGTGGATGAAAGTGAAGAAGGTAAGTTTGTTGCTCATCCCTTGATGATTGCAATATATGATTATTCATCATTATAACATAATTCATGGTTCTATATGATTATTCATCATCATAACATAATTCATGGTTCTATATATTCAGCTGAAAATTATGAAACAAAAGAGCGTAAGAAGCGGAAGCTGAAATATATTTGGAACCTTCCAGAAGTTGGTTCGGTGCCACCTGTAAGAGTTATTGAATTCATTTCATATGATCCCTTTGTTTTGTCTCTGTTCTGTCATGGGTGATGAGGCTGAATCTGCCAATGGTTACTTTGATTTCCTCTAATAGGCAGGAATTCAAGTGTTCTTGAAGAGCCCTAAAAATCATGACAGGACACAGCTCTTTCTACAATTGTAAGTTGTAATCCTAATTTCAGTTTGCTGATGCTGAAATTACAAATGAATTTTGGGCAGTGCATGTCGATACAACACTTGTGAAAACAGAAGATTTGGTACGGAATTGCACAAACTGCAATACTCTCAGTAATGTAGGAAAAACAAATATTGTATGGCTTTCAACATTTGTAAATGACTAATATCCCGCCTCTGTCACTACTTCCATCATGTGAATGCATTGTCTGTTAACCGTTCATTTTGTTTTTTTGTCTCCAGATTCAAAAGATGAATGGATAATTATATGGGCGCGTGACAAGTATACTGCGATGATGATGTTCCATTTCACAATGATGATGATGGATGCTTTCGGTTTTAGTTTGTAGGGATGTAGATGGATGTTTTTAGTTTATATTTGGATGATATTCCTCCTGTAATTTCCAATATTGTAATCTAACAGTTTAATATAATATATATGATTTGTTCCTCCTGAGGATATTCTCTTATTTTTTTCTTCACTTGAAATACATAAGTATCACCATTTTATGGAGCATTAATTTAATTGCTGGCATTATATATATATAATATTATAATACATACATATTATATATATATATATATATATATTTTTGCTGCCAATATACATATGTACCAACTCTCGAAGCGTTGTAAATTCTCCGTTGCCAGGCAATGGAATTTTGATTCCTATACACTAAGCACCAACGTATGAAAGTGTTGTAAAAGTCTATTTTATGTGTTGTAGTCTTGCAACGATCCCTTTTACCAACGGTAGTGTATGCGTTGCATTTTGCGCTAGCAACACTGGATAAGGCTACGCATCCCAAACCGTTGGTAAAGACACTAACAACGCATATATGGACATTTAGATACGGAAAAAACCGTTGCTATAAGGGGGGTCCTGTTGTAGTGCGTTTTGTACATGCATATGCTATGCCAACTTTTTTAGAGTTCATTTGAAAACTATGAATTTAGGTCGGATTTTCTCTATAGGTGCATCTATGTTCATTTTTTTAGTAAAGTTAACCACAAACTTGTGATTCACACAAATTTCAAAGAATTCATATTTCAACTATTCAAATTTGAAAACTAATGGCACTAACAAAAAGTTTATAATTAAAAAATAAAGCAAAAAAACAAAAGAAAATAAATAATGCAGAAAACAAAACAAAAAATCTGGAAAAAAAATAGGGCTCGTCCCTGGCCCATGACCATTAGTCCCGGTTTGTGCCACAAACCTGGACTAAAGGGTTGGTCCTGTTGCGCTCAGAGTTTAGTCCCACCTCGCCAATCGAAAGGCGCCCACACCGGTTTATAAGCCCGTCTCTCTCTGCCTTGTTGAGCTCCTCTCAAAGTGAAAATAGATGCCCCTATACAGGGAATTTGACCTAAATTCATAATGAATTTCTCCGAAATTCATAGAAATTGATTATGAATTTAGGTTGATTTCTCTCTATAGGCGCATCTATGTTCATTTTCTTAGCAAAGTTAATCACAAACTTGTGATTCACACAAATTTTAAAAAATTCAAATTTTACCTATTCAAATTTGAAAACTAATAGCACTAACAGAAAGTTTATAATTTTTCTAAAACTAATGGCACTAACAGAAAGTTTATAATTTTGCTGACCTAAAAGCAAAAAGAATTCAAAAATAAAACAAAAAACAAAAGAAAATAAATAATGCAGAA
>LR738714.1:770231710-770250474 GCA_902687465.1 Secale cereale | reverse complement strand
ATAATGCAGAAAACAAAACAAAAATACTGAAAAAGATAGCAACAATAAGTATTTTGTTGTAAGTAGAAAAAAAATAAAAAAAATAAAGCAACAAAGAAAACAAAAAAACAAAAAAAACAAAAAAAAAGTGTTTTCATATTTGAAAACTAATGGCACTAACAGAAAGTTTATAATTTTTCTAAAACTAAAAGCAAACAGAATAAAAAAATAAAGCAAAAAACAAAAGAAAATAAATAATGCAGAAAACAAAAAAAACTAGAAAAAAATAGCAACAATAAGTATTTTGTTGTAAGTAGAAACAAAATAAAATAAATAAAGCGACAAAGAAAAAAAGTGCCACCTACTGGGCCCCCACGGCCTGAATACGACTAGAAACCCTACCATGGGCCGGGATTCAGGCCCGCGGGAGGCCCAGTAGGCCCACAGGCACATAGCGCAAGGTTAGGCTCGAAAGCCTGCATTTGAGAGGAGCTCGAGAGGGAAGGCGCAGCAGCGCTTATAAACCACTCTCGAGCTCTCTCAGCTAGCGAGGTGGGACTAAACATCCCACCGCACCCGCGCCAGCACAGGGCATTTGGTCCAGGATGGTGCCACCAACCGAGACTAAAGGGGTGTATTGGTACCGGTTCGTGGCACCAACCGGGACCAATGCCCCTCTTTAGTCCCGGTTGGTACCACCAACCGGGACCAAAAGTCTCTCCTTCCCGCCCTTTGGACTGCTGAAAAGAGACCTTTGGTCCCGGTTGGTGGCACGAACCGGGACCAAAGCGGGCATTCGTCCCGGTTTGTGCCTCGAACCGAGACCAATGCTCTGTCTATATATTCAACACTCGTGTGAAATTTTCGTTTCAGTTCTCTCTTCCCCGCCCTGACGATGCAGCCAGGCTGCCTCGCCGTCGCCCTGCCTCGCCGTTGTCGCCGGCCGCCTGTCCGCCGCTCCCGAGCACCCCCTGCGCCCCCGAGCCCGTCCGCCGCCCCCCGAGCGCGCCCCGCCGTCGCCCTCGCCCTCGCCGAAACCGAGCCCGCCGGCCGTCCTCGTCGCCGTCGCCCCCGCCGCCGGCCGCCCGCGTCTCCTCCCCGATCCCGCCGGGAGCGGTAGCTACCGCCCCATCCTCCCCCGTTCCTTCCTCTTTGTATGAGTTCGGGAGAAAGTTTATAATTTTTGTTCGTATGTATGTATGTATGTATGTATGTATGTATGTATGTATGTATGTATGTATGTATGTATATATGTATATATATTGTAGATGTATGTATGTATGAGTTGGGGAGAAAGTTTATATATTTTTGTTCATATATACTGTAGATGTATGTATGATGAATTTTGATTTTTTTTGTTCATATATATGTATGTATATATGTATGTATGTATGTATCTATATGTATGTATGTATGTATGTATGTATATATGTATATATATTGTAGATGTATCTATGTATGAGTCGGGGAGAAAGTTTATATATTTTTGTTCATATATACTGTAGATGTATGTATGATGAATTTTGATATTTTTTTTGTTCATATATAATGTAGATGTCTATGTATATATGCATGGAATGATATCGACGGATGTATGCATATCGAACATTCGTAGGAAATATGACGAATCCGATATATGACCAATGTCGACCCCCTCCGGTTCACTCGGGAACACTAACTCTCTCGGAGAAAAAAATGTTATCGGGGAAAAAATGTGATTGGGGTCGAGGGTCGTCGAACATGAAAGGAAGAAGAGGATATCTCCTCCATTCTTTCTTCTCCTCTTTTTTTTCTTCTTCTTCCTTTATTTTAACATAGAAAGTTACAATTTTAGAAAAGTTTTATATATGCAAAAGTTACAATTTTAGAAAAAGAAGGATAGGAAAAAAATACGAGGGGGGGGGGGGTCGATATACCCCCTCCCGATAACTTCAACACGTGGGCAGGGGGGGTCTGTCGTCGTCGATATACCCCCTCCCCGATAACATTATTTTCCCGTGTATGTATCTCGTCGTTGTCGATATTACCCCCTCCTTGAAGCGTTGTCGAGGCCACCCGAAACCCTAGAGAAACAGCGTCGAGGCCACAAATTAATATATATGATTCCTTACTGTGATTAGCTAGCTAGTTCTACGTTTGCCATTAATATATCCATCTGTCATGTTTGAATAATAACTGCCATGTTGTAAATATTTGTAGAAACTATGGACGACACCCCCCGAGACGAAGCACAAGAAGCGATGTTGCTGGACATAATCGCAAACGGACGTGATGCCGTCTTGTCGTTTCTCAACGACACCGATGATCTGCTGGAAAGAGAGGATGAAGAAGCAGGCTATGATTATGATGGCTTTGGTGACCCAATGCAGATGCAAGAAGTAGACCGTGAGGACGGCTCCGGTGACCCAATGTCGGGGCAAGAAGGAGACCGTGATGACGGCTCCGGTGACCGAACCGAGTCCGACCAGCAGGTATATATATTAGTTAAGCCTGTGCTGACTAGTTAATTGATGCATTCATTGTTTTGGTATTTACACATATTAATTAACTCTCGTCTTTGTTCTTTTTTCTATCCCTCTGGATCGAGCACAACTTCGCTAAGGAGACGAGGCCCGAAGAAAAAGTTGAGCTCGGATGAAAAGTTTGAGATCACAGAAATCGCGCGCACCGGCTAACCGATTGAACCCATATGGACAAAGAATGCATTTGTTAATCAGTGCGGGGTTCTGGTTAGGGGCAAGATCCCGATCAGCATCCAGCAATGGTTAAAGCCGCCTGCAGAAGACCCTGAGGTGTCTTATGTCACTGATATGCAGAAAGAAGATCTTTGGACTGAGCTGAAGTCAAATTTCACCCTACCGCCAGAGGATGATCCGGCGAAGCCAGTTAAAGAGGAATTAATCAAGTCTTTAGCTCTTACGAAGATGGCAGACCTATTCTGGAGGTGCAAGAAAGACCTGAATAAGTTTGTCTGCAAAAAAGAGACACCAGAATTCAAGGGCATATATGAGAAGATAAGAGATGACTGGCCCGCATTTGTGGCCTATAAGACATCGGAAAAGAGTAAGAAGATGTCGGTGACAAACAAGCAAAATGCTGCGAAGAAGATGCATCAGCATTGCATGGGGTCAGGTGGCTACCTCAGAGCCTGGCCTAAGTGGGCCAAGGCTGAGAATAATCTGCTTCATAAAGGGATCGAACCAGAGACAAAGAACTGGCCAGACCGTTGCCGGACTTGGTTCTTCGGAGCTGGCGGAACCTTGGACCCTATATCAGGGTGGTGCATTTGGACGGACAAGCAATTGGAAATACCACTCAAGAAGCTTCGGCACTATATCAAAGCAGCGCAGCAAGGGACGTTCGTTCCCGACAGAGAGAGCGACGAGCTCACAATGGCCCTCGGGAATCCTGAGCACCCTGGACGGACACAAGGCACGCCAGGCTCCATTCCGTGGAATGCTGGGATTCCAGACGCAGGCGGTTACAAATGCCACGAGAGGAGGAAGAAAGTGCAGCAGACCGAACTGCAGGCGCTGCACGCTAGGGTACAAGCGATAGAGGAACGAGAAGCAAATCGCAGCAAAAGAACTGCCGAAGCTTCCCTCGAAGCTACCCCGCCATCTCAGCGGAGAAGCAGCGTGGCTTCCACCGAGCTGCTTCAGCCGGAGCATGTCTTGACGGCTCCTGCCAGCTATCCCGTGGATTCTATCACGTGCTCTCAAAATTGCCACCTTATGACGCAATGGATTAATATGAAGGTCAAGGCAGCTGCTGGCTCTGTTTATCCTACTGGACCCGGCGCAACTTTTCACTGCCGGCCGATTCCAGAAGGATATGCTAGGGTGATGGTGGATGAAATAACGGAGGGATTTGAGGACCTCCAGCTTGACCACCCTACCGGTGAAGGGGAGACTCGGCTGGGTTCTTCTCTGAAGACTCCATGCCTATGGCGGAAGGACCTCATCAACGTTCTGAACTGGACGCCTCCGCCTCCTCCTCCTCCTCCGGCGAGTCAGGGCACTCCGCCTCCTCCACCGCCTCCTCCTCCGACGAGTGATGATCAGGGCACTCCGGCTCCTTCTCCGGCGCGTGGCGGCACTCCGCCTCCTTCTCCGCCTGCGCCGGCGCGCCCGAGCAGCCAGCCTCCTCCTTCTCCGCCTCGTCAGCAAGGGCGGAAGAGACCCGCCGCCGCTCCGGCTGCTACGCGCGTCGTAGTCCTTCTCCTCCGCCGCGTAAGCAAGGAAAGAAGACAGCCGCTCCGTCTGGTCTGCCGGCGTCTTGCCGTACAGCCAGATGCGGGAGGCAATACAGATTCGGTCCTTCTCTCATGCCTCTAGAGAAGTAACCATACGAGAGGTCCGACGAGGAAAACGCGAAGATCGCTAAAGCCGAAGTGAAGGACTGACTTGAAGGGTTGAAAGCACAGAGACATCCACCTCCAGAGGAGAAGATAGATCCGGTGAAAGCAAAGCGCACTCTGGCTGCCCTAAAGAAACCAGCGAAGTGTCCGCCGAAAGACAACTATGACCGCATTATTGAAAAGTCATTTCACAAAGCGAAGCGGTCGGGAAGTACTAGAAGTGATCAAAGGTTAGCAGAAGGACGAGCTGGGAAATAAATTGCCCAGCTCGGCGAACAAGCGGACCAATCGTGCCCCCCGCTCAAGGTGTCTAGCGACATCGTCGCTAATGATCCGAGGATGGTGCCCGGTTATAGCAATCTTGGAGATTACCTGCCCGATGATGTACATTATGATTTCTTGGAGGTGCAGATACAAAGATACGAGTACGGGAAGCCTCTCGTCAAAGATGAAAGATCTCTATCAACGATGATGCGAAGATTGCATGATTGGTACTTGAAAATCTGCAGAGAGTCTGGAGGGAGGGATAGTTTGTATGTGAGAGTTAAACTGGAGCATGACCTCGTTGGAATTGAACTTTTGCCTATTCCATTTGAGGAGTTCTATCAGTTTTTCAATCAATTGGCCCTCGATAAAGCAACGGTCACCTGCTACTGTCTGTAAGTAGTACTACTTCTGTCATTAAGTCCCTCTATACAGCTCAGCTCTTTCATCGCATGTATTTATAATTATCCTCACTATATTATGCAGATTGAAGATCGTCGAATTGAAGAAAAGACAAGTCGGTGATATTGGGTTCATTAACACATATCTCATAGATGCAACTGAGGTTAAATTGCGTGCCGCAGATACCGAGGCCAACTTGCTACGATCGTTGGTAGTAAAAGAAAACAAAGATATAATACTATTTCCTTACAACTTCAAGTGAGTGTTACTGTCTTGTGCATATTCGGTTTCCCGTATATATTAGTCAAGGGAGTAGTAACTGTCTTGTACTCTAAACGAAAAGATCCCAAGGAGTATGCGGACATGACTCAAATGCTCGAGAAGTAAGTTAAATCGATCATTATCCACCATGCATATCAGCAACTTTGTTCATTTCTGATATCAAGTAATTGTTTTCTTTGTCTGGCAGGGTTTGGAGAAAATTCACCAATAAAGCTCCGGGACTGCCGAAGCAGCTGGAATTTAGACACCAAAAAGTAAGTACAATATAGTAGCATGTTCCGCGCATCTCCTATTGATTCAAGCGCTAGTTTCATCAATACCATTTGGTATTCTTGCTTATGAGTTTGATTGACCTCTATTTCTTGTAAAGTGGTTGTGGAAGGAACAAGGGAGTGATTTCTGTGGATACTACATTTGCGAGTCCATCCGCCACACGACCTGTGAGCGGGGCTACTCTGACGCACAATTTGAAGTGCGTAAGCAATAATATATATATATATATATATATATATATATATATATATACTTCAAATTTGATCTTCCGGATGCGGAATGAACACCTACCACCAGATCGTCTGCGAGCAATTCAAGAGGAATTGGCGGCATTCTTCCTTGACCACGTGATCGCTGAAGACGGAGAATACTATGTGGACCATGCGTCCGTATGATAGGAGATTATATTTGTAAGAGATAATTATTGTATATATGTACCCGGTAGTGTCGGATAGATATACGAGAACTTGTTGTTCGATCAATCTCTCGGAGAAGGAGAGGTGGTCGATATCACTTCTCTCTGTATGCATATACATGTTGATGACGATCTTCTGTTTCCTTCGTTTGCTTACTAGCTAGCTAGCGTGTCTAGTCCTCTCTATACGTATGTATAGTACGTAGCGTCGACCAAGCACGGACATACGAGAGGACACTACTCTCTATTAATTAGCTAGCTAACACAATATATGAAACACCTAAATTAACCCCCCAAAACCCCCAAACCTCCGCCCCTTCAAAAAAAAACAAAAACCCCAGCCACAGAAATGCTGACGCGTGGATACCTATTGGTCCCGGTTGGTGCCACCAACCGGGACCAAAGGCCCTCCTGCCTGGGCTCTGCGTACAGGCCACATGGAGGCCCATCTGTCCCGGTTCTAGTTTGAACCGGGACTAAAGGGCTAGGGCATTAGTACCGACCCTTTAGTCCCGGTTCAAGAACCGGGACAAAAGGCCCTTACGAACCGGGACAATAGGCCCGTTCTCTACTAGTGATATGCCAGATTGCCACTGTATTTTCAAAAGAAAACGTGCACTTTAACAAACTAAACCCACAGCTTGCCATATGTCATTATTTTGTACAGTCTTCATAGAACGGTATTTGAAGAGAGTGGTCATAGAACTGTATATCCTTGGAAAAGATTGTACTACTAAAATATAATATACAAGTCCATCTGCTGTATGTATCAATATGCAGTAACATTATACTGTACTCCCTCCGTAAAGAAATCTAGTGATCTAAACGCTCTTACATTTCTTTATAGAGGGAGTATATTTTACTACATGCATATTATATTCAAATCACAAAACCGAATGCTACATTGTAGGCCAAGCCAGTTTTCAAATCACAAATCGAATGCTACATGTATATTTTTCTTCCACATTTCCACAAACACTTGAAGTGCACATCTAGCCATCAAGTACTCCAAGCAAATCAATGGAGAGACACAGGTAAGGAGGTAAGGACATAGGGGAGATAATTCTTATAGGTTGAAAGCCTTTGCTGGTATTGACAGTGAGAGGAAGATCTCGTTGGCGAGATTGGGGGAGTCGGTTGCGGCAGAGCTGGTTGGGGTTGGAGAAGGTGGAATCATAAGCGTCTGTTGCGGCAGTAGACCTTGCGCCCCTCTGCTACTGCAGCTGCTTCTCTTCACCCACGCGGCCGCTGCCGCAGCTGCTTCCCTTCCACCACCGCCGCAGAGGACAAGCCCGCCGCCGCGAGGAACAAGCGCTTTACCTTTTGGGGAGACGCTAGGAATCGTATGGTGACTTGCCTTCTTGCATATTAATCCTGGGTTACTATTTCTACCCTCGATACAAACGTGTGAGTGTGCAACACATAGGCATATCATAACCACCAAACGGCTTGGTGACAAAATATCTGGTGGCAAATGGTATATTTTCTTGTAGTATAAACATATTCACTTACTTGCTGATTACTTTCACATCTGTCATGTCCATGCTCCTTAGGAGAAACGACAGTTTAAACTCACTCCGTAAACAAGTTCAGTGTTTACTCGTTGCAAGCAGACCATTGCCAAGCTCTCCAAGTAGAAAAAGATGGAGCTTACAAAAAAGGTTTAATGCATGTACTTCCTCCATTCCTAAATATAAGTCTTTCTAGAGACTACAATAAGGACTACCTACGAAGCAAAATGAGTGAATCTACACTATAAACTATTTGTACATACATTTGTATGTAGTTTATAATGAATTCTAGAAAGACTTATATTTAGGAATGGAGGCAGTATTTCAAACCTTCACTATTGGTATGCGTAGTTTTTGTAGTGTAAGTGGACATGCAAGTCAGCTTTTTCCCAAATTGGGATCTGTGTTTTTTTTGCTTGCGGCATGACAATTTTTTAGTTGTACATGTCAAATTAATTTGTTTTGGTACAGGAAGAACGTACGCGCCTTTTCTAATTATAAAAAAAAAAGGTACGCGCCTTTTCTGGGTACTTTGACGTGGGTATTGAGGACATTTTTTTGTTTCTGAACGTGGGAGTTTAAATTTGTTTTTTTTGCTGGATGCGTGACCCCGCTGCCCCAGCGTCGTCTCCTCGGGAGGCGACTCGGGCTGACCACCCGACCCCCACCGCCGAAGCCCACCCCTCCTCCGCCTCCTCCCTCGCTGCCGCCGGCACAATGGCGGCGGGACCTGCTCTTCTCCGCGCCGGTGGTGCGCGGCGGCTGTCTGGCTCGGTGTGCTCTCAAGCTGCGGCGGCTCTGGGGGCGCCGGGGCTGGCTGCTGTGTGGTGCGTGCGGTGGAGCCGGGCTCGGCCTGTGCTACTGCGGGCACGTGCATCTGGCCGGGATCTGGGCTGGTGCTGCCACCATCGGGTGGCTCCGGATCTGGGTAGGCGCCGGCTTCTGCGGCATCCCTCCTGCCACCCCGCGCCTCTGCGCTGGTGGTGCATGTTGCCGGCTCCGTGCCGGTCCAGTTGGTGGAGGGTGGAGGTGGAGGGGGTCCCAGGCTCCACGGTGATGGCTCTTGCGGTCCTCTTCTCGTGGCGCGGTGGGGGTGCTCCTCTCCCTTCCCGGGCCTGCTGCAGCGGCCGGACGTGACACGGTCTTGGATTTTGAGGTGATGTTTTCTTGTTTGGCTCCGGATGAAATCCTTGCAGAGACTTCGGTTGATGCCGGTGACGCACGGTGCCTTTGGGTATCGTTCTCTCCTATGTGCGCGTTGCTGAGGAGTCCATTCACCAAAATCCCTCGAGTCCGGTGTCTCCGGCCGAAAGCCTATGATCTGGTTTTGCTAGATCGGACAACAACGGCGTCGTGGATGTCCCTACCTTCCTTCATGGAGGTGTTGTCTTGGAGACCTTGACTATGGGCCAGTTCTTTTGCCGGCTTCAAGAATAAGATGGAATAAGCTGCCCCTACCTAGCTTATTCTAAAAGCCCAACCAAATTTATTTCTTGAGAAGCCTAGTAGTTAAGTCTTAAATACTAGGCTTCTAAAAAAATTGGTTGGGCTTTTTTTCTGCTAGGCAATGCTCTTCCACTATGCCGGTGGCACACAGGCACTGTGGCCTTGTCTCAGCCTCGAGTGACCCTTCAATGAACCGTGCTTTGGTCTGGATTTTCCCTCTTTGTTCTCCCTTGTGTGTTGTCGGAGTGTGTTGTTTTAGCTTATCTCTTCTCCCGTGTGCCCCCTTGTACTTTTGGTTCACTTGAACCTATCTTGCGATGGGCTGCAAAGCCTTACAGGCAACTAAATACAAATTCAGGTGGGGAGTTTAGCTCCGCCCCAGTGAAAATTTTAAAAAAAATTGTAAAATTTTATTTTAGGTACGTGGTGAGAACACCTTTTTAGGGGATTGAATCATTTTTTGTTTTAAATTTTTATAGGTGATTGAATCTTTACGTAAGGGTGGGTTTTAATAAGGCATGAGTCTCATCTTTTTCTTGAGTTGTAATATGGAAGGTCTCTCTCCTTTTTAACCTTTGATGAGGGTAAGCTCAGAAAAATAAAAACCTTTGACGTTGGTGTTGTGTTTTTTTTTTCAGTTATAGTAACGCAGGACTCTCTTTTTTCTTTGTATACGGGTGGGTTTAATCCCTATATCTGTATACGTGCGGGTCGTTGTGATCTTGTATCGTGGCCAAGGCTTACTCTGGCCTGGTACCAAACTTACTCTACCGCCGGCCGAATACAGGTTTCCAAGATCCAATTTTACCCTTGTACTTTCATCCCGCCGAAGCCTTTCCGTCCTGCCAGGTATGCCGGTGCTGTTAGCTAGCTACCCTTTCTTCATATGTGGTTGGGGACTGGCTGCATCTACGTGCACGCGATCTCCCTTGACTTCTCTTTATTTGTATTTTTTTTGAACACTTTATTTGTTTCGTTGCCTTGCTCTTTCGCCTTCGTCTGTATCCCCGTATGCCCTACTCGTCGCCGATCGGCAGATCGCGGCAAGTTGCCGAATCAGTGGAGAAAAAAAGGCACAGGTATGCTGCATCAGCCTTTATTGTAAATCTTGTTATAATTATTGCTTTGTTTCCCAAACCCTATGGAATTAGGGGTACTGGATAATCCTAGAGATTTTGACTTTGTTTGGTAATTGCACTATTTGAGATCATCAACGTTTGTATGTCATTACCTGCTAATCGACGTTTGTATGTGGTTGTTCCTGATCAAATCTTGTACACGAAGGAAAATTGTATACATCAGCGGCCTCATCAATTCTTTGTGCTCTAGTTTTTGCGAACCTCCCATGGCATATACCTCGTCCTGCACCTGGAGAGACCAGAGCCTATGTAACTGGACGTTAAGCTGCGAGCTATGCAGTCGACAACTTTCGTATGTATCTAAGTGATGGATTGAGTTCAGGTTTCTTACTCTTTTAAAATAAAAGTTGAGTTCTGGTTTTCAGCACAGAATGAGGAGGGGTTAATGCATCATCGATTTGCGCGATTTAGAGGCATGAGCTCTGGACCTAGATTTCCCCTGTTTTATCATGCAATTGTTACCATGGATTGGGAACTCTAGATTCTAATTTCTGGTTCCCATGTTTTCCTTTGGATAGAGGTGTATGGCTGATACCACCGTTAAAAACGACATTTTTGCGAAATGCAATAAGCATGAGATATGCCATGCCATAGTAATGCAAATGATCATAGCAATATGATGACCTGATGAGCTCTTCTGTAGCAGGGGAATCGACACTATTTATATGCAAGCGGCAGTTTTCCCACCACCACAATGCATACATGGAGGTCCTTTGTAGGCTGGGTGAAATTTCCATACTCCACACTTTTGTTTCCGAGATATTAGAGTAAACCAACACAAAAAACATATTTTGCTTCATCGTTTTTGCGAGGCAAAAGGGGGAGCTTCAAATGAACCAGCATGGGAGGAGTGCTGGGACTGCTGGGACTGGAATGATTTGAAGGAATTGATGGAACTGATCGAAGAACTGACGAGGGATTTGTTGGCTTAAAATGTGGGATAGTTGAGAGGATAATCGCCTCTACTTCTGATTAATCTAAGGAACTAAGATTTGGTGGATTCGTCCTTACTCTTTAATCTATATTTACGATGGGAACACCATATAGCCGGGTCGGTTCAGTGATTGCCGAGAGTAAAACAGGAGGTAAATGGCAAAAACAAAGCCCCTGTTTTAACTAGACTGCAGTAAATAGTAACTAATGCAATAAGCCAATTAACATCAGCCATTGGATCTGGCCATTACAGTGCACCGTTGGATAACTAAATATGCCCTTCACTTGTGTTGCTCTCATGGATAACTAAGTGATATATGCATATGCAAAGGTCCTTTGTTGGATGGGTGAAGCAGTCCATACTCCACACTCACTTGTTTCCAAGATATTAGAGTAAACCAATACAAAGAACACATGTTGCTTCACCAACTTCGCAAATAATATGGAGATGGCCTCAGGTGTAGTGTCAAGAATGCCGAAGCCGACCTTGAGTGATGTGCGCTTTGCCGCTTTCTCTGCTCAATCGAAATTGTTTCTCTTCCAGCAACCGGTGGCAGAAACCAGTTGAAGTGCTCTATTATTTTGTTCTTCTATGGGAAACAGGTGCTTCAGAACCACTACACCATTCGGTGCAAACAACAACACGAGACCTCTTCAGTCTGCAACCACTGCAATACCAAAACTCTCCAAGCACAAGAAGATGGAACTTACAAGTTACAAGCATGGTTTAAGAGGAACATCAAAATGCACTTAGCACTCTGCATCCTCTCAGAGAAGTCCAAGTCCTTGTACTCTCATTTTAAGGAAGATGTTCAGGTTTTACACATTACATAACATGCCAGGGCCGAATAAAAAGATGAAAAAAGAAGTATTTTACAGTACCAAGATGATAAATAGTACACATGTACGTAGTACATGATTTATTCACAATTCAACTTCATTTGATAGGTTTCATCATGTAGCCAACCAACAGAATTAGGCTGTGTTTACGCGACCTTGCTACAGAATTATGCGACCTTGCCTGCTGTCAAAGTCTACCCTACGTAGGAAAATAATCATTTCAATTCCAATTTACCAAATCAAGTGAAAAGGTAAATAAAAAAAATACAATTATATTGGTTGTCGAATGAAAGAAACAACTTTTGCTTCTACAAAGAGATTAATCAGTGACATCATTCCCGAAAACAAATGGTGATACAAGACAACAATAAACATAAGGCTGGTCATAGTGGGAAGTAACTTAGGGGCATCTCTAGCCGATCTCCTAAATCTGGTTAGAAGATTTTATTCCGTTTTACTCCTCTAACTGACACCTAGACGAACTGTTGAAACGTATAGAGGAGTAAAAAAATTACTCATCGCGCCTACGGACACCTAAATATACTCGGCCTCCTCCCGGCTGACTAAACTGAGTGGCGACTTTTTAGACCACCCCCGATCACCCCACACTATCATTGTCGGCACACCTACTGGTGACTAACCACCGCCTCTGTCACTACCAACCGCCTTCCTTGACCCTCGCAGCCATTCTTCCCGACTCCGAGTCGTTCATCATCTGTCGGCGTTGCCAGAGTCGAGCGAAAATGCTGCCCTCACCACATCAGCCGATTTGCCGGAAACTGCCTCAAATATTCTTCCGCATTGCCTACCCAGCATCTAACCGTGATTCTACATATTTTCAGGTCATCCCAACGGCTCGCCGCCCACTTGCTTGGGCTCAACGTCTCTGACCGGAGGGTACATCTCCACCACCTTGCAAGTGTTCGATGGTTTGCCTAGGTGTTCTTTTTTGGTCTCATTCTGTTTTGTCCCTTTGAACTAAACCGAGAAGTTGTGAAGAGGCTGACAGAGATGATCTTCGAGGACTCATCGTCATTCGAGGAGAAAGAAGATGACGATGACTTCGAAATTGTCGTCGACATGATTTTTAACGATGATATTTGGCGATAGAGGAGAAGATCGCAGTTTGGCTGCATACAACTCAACCGTGATAGAGCGGAGGGACATGCCAAGTTATGTGAGATTATTTTGGGTCCAATCAGACCTATCCAAAGAAGTATTTTCGCCGCCGCTTTCAAGATCACCACTACTTGCTAGGCTTGCTACCAGAGATGCTCCTCCTTGTAACTATATGGTCAATGGTGGTGAGTACACGATGGGTTAATACCTTGTGGATGACATATATCCTCCATGGGCCACATTTGTCAAAATAATTCCACACCCAAAAGGCAACAAAAGGTCCCACTTTTCAAGACTTCAACTGGGAAGGATACGGAGAAAGCCTTCAGTGTGCTTTGCAATTGTTCGTGGCCCTGCCGAGTATTGAAACTCCAAGGTTCTATGGAAAATCATAACTTGTTGCATGATCTTGCATAACATGATCATTGAAAATGAGAGAGACATGTCTAACAACTTTGAATACATGACCAACGGGAATCCTGTTGAGCCAGAGCATGATCCTAATAGGATCCATGCAATCCTTGAAGCATAATGTATGATCGAGAACCGACAAGTTCATACCCAGCTCCAAGATGACCTTGTTGAGCATCAGTGACATCTCGATAGCACTTCATAGTCATGCTTTTATCATGTTATTTATTTCATTTGAACCATGCAATGTGTTTGAATTTGAATAACTTGGTTTGCAAAAAATGAATTCGTAATATTTGTGAACTGTGTGACCATTAATTATCATGTTTGGTGTGCTATGTAGTTGCAATATAAGTAAAGTTGGAATAATTTGGCAAAAAAATTTACTCCGCTAAGTTTAATGGATTGGCAGAAATGACCAAAATTTAGAAGAGTAAATTTACTCCACTAAGGTTTAATTGGTCGTTTACTCCTCTATTTTTTACGGGTCGGCTAGGGTTGCCCTTAGACTAGTAACATGCATATGTTACTACTCGATGTCATTACCTTTATGCATATGTTACTACTCGATGTCATTACCTTCATAGTGAGTAATAACAAATATTTTGTATCATGCAAGTCTTTATTTATTTAGCTGTAGACCCATTTTTCTGTGGGCTGTGCTATGTTTCCGTAACATATTATGTAACCACAAACACTTCTCTACTTATTAACTACTTACCACATAAGCAAGATATGTTACTAGCTAACTTACTCTCAGCCCCACTATGACCAGCCTAAGAGTTGAACCAAGGAACAATTTGGATTAGCAAACAAGTTCTTTTTCCTTCTTCTTTTTTTGAAAAAATGGATTGGCAAACAAGCTGCATGCACATGGGTGACTCAAAAGGTTACCCAGGAGCACACGCACAAGAAATGTTTCTTGAAAAAAAAACAATTATTTCTACATCCATGTACATGTTCGAGCCCATCGTGTACATGTACAATTTCACGACAAAAGAACATGTTTTGTGGTGTGTGTAAACATAAACTAATTTTGGTGCAGCAAGAATACAGTTTTTCAGGAGTAGTTTCTTTTCTTGGTCCAAGGCACCAAATATATCCTTTTATGAAACTTGTCACTCGCATAGAAGATGTGAACATACATGTTGTTCTAAACAGTTATATTTAAGGCTGTTTATTGTTCACTTAACAACATCACAACATGCGCTCCTGGGAGTAAACTAAGCCCCTGTATGCAGTACTTATAGTTGGAACTAGACCATGATCGCGCGCTTTGCCGCGCCCGTCCATTTTTAAATTATATTGATAGAAATTTTCCTGAACACAGGAAGGTAACATGGATGTTAAATTTGCATAAATTAACCCATACATTGTTAAGTCGACAAATGGAAAAAAATTAACAGGTTTGCGGTGTACTGCAGAAGGGAAATTGGGCATATATTTCCACGCCCATCTATCTTCATGGATGGACGAAAGTTTGTTGAAAGTCCAACGTCCATTCATGCTTCAGATATGATGTTGATAAAAAAAATCTCGCAATAAAGTATGATACATCTCTGCCAATCGAAAGGGTTAACAACACTTCCAACACATGCCAAGATGCAGTTGTCATAAGTATTAGTTTTCTTAAGCAATTGATAAGATATCGTCCCATCATTGCAGTGAAAACTAATGCACTGAAAGAATTTATAGAAGTTATAATGTGCAAGAGTTTGGAGTTTGAACTTTTATTCCCATTGAGGCGTTGACGCAGAAAGAACCATGAAACCACAAAATTGTAAGTTAGATTTCTGGATACAATAGATTGGTTCTCACAAATATGATGTTGATCATTCCACTTTGTAAAGGTGCCAATGAGAAATAAGTTCTGAGAAAAAAGTACCAATGGAAAAAAGTCGGTTTCACTTGTATGTGCGTGTCTCTAGCTATCTATTTTTTTTGCCGCTAGTGAGTTAACATAAGTTTCATTACTCATTATGTCCTCAATAGTCTTATGCCGGGTGGATATTGTTATATAATCTTTGCATGATGGCAGAGCAGTGAATAAAGAGCGAATATGTTATGTGTGGTAGAAAAGAGAGAAATAAACAAGTTATCATCACCCTAAATACGTAAAGAAGATATCAAATGATGTAGGCACTGAACTGCACATATTACAGTTGTTTCCAATATCAATGAAATGTAAATACGAAACTTAGACTAAAAGTTTCATTGTCTGAAAAATCTAATTTTGCCACTTGGCATCTTTCCTATCTAGAAGAGAAAACTACTAATATTCACATACCAATTTGATTGACACGTTGAATGTGTTGGTGCTCTCCTTGGAGCTGCTTGCATATCCAAAGAAATTTAAACAGAGGTGCAGTCAGGCAAGCAAATTCGCAAAAAGTTGGAATATGATCGGCAACTGATAGAAGACAAGGTACCATCAGGCAGCTGAATGTCACTGAACATTGCCTCATGGTTCCTGCCAATATTGTTATTAGAAAAATGTCTCATTAGCCTTCAACATAGTTAGGCTTCAAACTGGATATACATGTGGAACATTAGTAGTGCTTCGTTTCACAGGGATATGCTCAGCTGCGAGGATATGTGAACAACTAAGAGCATAGGTCACAAGTAAGCAGGACAGGGACTATTTAGTAGGTATCGCCGCTATGTGTGTCTATCAGGGGCAAGTGAACAAATGGAAGATGGTGTCTGAGGGTAGCTGGGCAGCAAATGATGTCTCTAGCGAGCTTCGAGGGAAGCCCACTGGCGGCCGCCACCCACACTCCTCCTGCTTCCACCTTGCACCCCCACTACCAAAGACGCCTCGCCCCGGCCGTCTCGCTACCGCAAAAAACGGTCACCTGCGTCACCCGCATGGCTCGGATGGATCCCCTGTTGGAGATATGCCCTAGAGGCAATAATAAAAGCATTATTATTATATCTCCTTGTTCATGATAATTATCTGTTATTCATGCTTGAATTGTATTGTACGGAAACAGCGATACATGTGTGAATACACAGACCACAATGAGTCCCTGGTAGGCCTCTAGTTACCAGCTCGTTGATCAACAGATGGTCACAGTTTCCTGACCATGGACATGAGATGTCAGTGATAACGGGATCACATCATTAGGAGAATGATGTGATGGACAAGACCCAAACTTGAGCATAACACAAGATCGTATAGTTCGTAATGCATAAGCTTTTCGGTGTCAAGTATTTATTCCTTAGACCATGAGTTGTACAACTCCCGGATACCGTAGGAGTACTTTGGGTGTGCCAACCGTCACAACGTAACTGGGTGGCTATAAAGGTACGCATCGGGTATCTCCGAAAGTGCCTGTTGAGTTGGTACGAACCGAGACTGGGATGTTGTCACTCCGTATGACGGAGAGGTACCTCTGGGCCCACTCGGTAAGACATCATCATAATGAGCTCAATGTGACTAAGTAGTTAGTCACGGGATGATTGATTACGGACCGAGTAAAGAGACTTGCCATAACGAGATTGAACAAGGTATCGGGAATACCAACGATCGAATCTCGGGCAAGTACCGTACCGATGGACAAAGGGAATAACATACGGGATTGAGTGAATCCTTGACACGGTGGTTCATCCGATGAAGATCATCGAGGAACACGTGGGAACCAACATGGGTATCCAGATCCTGTTGTTGGTTATTGACCGGAGAGTGGTCTCGGTCATGTCTACGTGTCTCCCGAACCCGTAGGGTCTACACACTTAAGGTTCGGTAACGCTAGGGTCGTAGAGATAAATGCACGTGGAAACCCAAAAGTTGTTCGGAGTCCCGGATGAGATCCCGGACGTCACGAGGAGTTCCAGAATGGTCCGGAGGTAAAGATTGATATATAGGAAGTCCAGTTTCGGCCATCGGGTGATCTCCGGGGGTCACCGGGAGCGTCCCTGGACCACCGGAGGGGCCCCGGGGGTCCACCGGGTGGGGCCACCCATCCCGGTGGGGCCCCTAGGCCGCAAGGGGAAGTGTCCAACCCTTCTGGGCTGGGGCACCACTAGGGGCCCACCTCCCCATGCGCCTAGGGTTAAAACCCTAAGGGGGGAGGGGGCGCCCACTAGCCTTGGGGGGCAAGGAACCCCCCTGGCCGCCCCCCCTGCAGATTGGATCTGCAGGGGCCCTGGCGAACCCCCTGGCCCCCTATATATATGTGGGAGGGGAGAGGGCTGCCGCACCCTTGCCCTGGCGCCTCTCCCCCTCCCATCACACCTCCATACTCCAACGCAGGGCGCCCGGCGAAGCCCTACTGCGATCTCCACTGCATCCGTCATCACGCCGTCGTGCTGCCGGATCTCTGACGACTTCTCCTCCCCCCTTGCTGGATCAAGAAGGAGGTGACGTTGCTGCACCGGATGTGTGTTGAACGCGGAGGTGCCGTCCGTTCGGCGCTAGATCATCGGTGACGAAGAACGTGGAGAGTACGACTACTTCATCCACGCTTCTTCGAAAGCCTCCGCTCGCAATCTCCATAACGGTATGTAGATGCACTCTTACTTGCTCATTGCTAGACGTCTGCATAGTTGGATCTTGGTGAAGGCGTAGAATTTTTTTGAATTATGCTACGTTCCCCAACAGTGGCATCTGAGCTAGGTTTTATGCGTAGCATCTTGCACGAGTAGAACACAAACAGTTGTGGGCGTTTGGTTTTGTTCAACTTTCTTACCGTAACTAGTCAATTTTGATTCGACGGTATTGTGGGATGAAGCGGCCCGGACCGACTTTACACGTACGCTTACGTGAGACTGGTTCCACCGACAGACATGCACTAGATGCATAAGGTGGCTGGCGGGTGTCTGTCTCTCCTACTTTAGTCGGATCGGATTCGATCAAAAGGGTCCTTATGAAGGGTAAATAGAAGTTGACAAATCACGTTGTGGTTTTGGCGTAGGTAAGAACCGTTCTTGCTAGAAATCCTATAGAAGCCACGTAAAACTTGCAACAACAATTAGAGGACGTCTAACTTGTTTTTGCAGCATGTGCTATGTGACGTGGTATGGCCAAAACGAAGATGTGATGAATGATATATGTGATGTATGAGATTGATCATGTTCTTGTAATAGGGAATCACGACTTGCATGTCGATGAACTTGACAGCCGGCAGGAGCCATAGGAGTTGTCTTAATTATTGTATGACCTGCGTGTCACTGAATAACGCCATGTAATTACTTTACTTCATTGCTAAACGTTAGCTATAGTAGTAGAAGTAATAGTTGGCGTGACGACTTCTTCAAGACACGATGATGAAGATCATGATGATGAAGATCATGGTGTCGAGCCGGTGACAAGATGATCATGGTGCCCCGAAGATGGAGATCCAAGGAGCAAGATGATATTGGCCATATCATGTCACTTTAATTGATTG
>LR738714.1:770206537-770231610 GCA_902687465.1 Secale cereale | reverse complement strand
GAGACTGGTTTCACCGTTACGAGCACTCGTTGCTTAAAGGTGACTGGCGGGTGTCTGTCTCTCTCACTTTAGCTGAATCAAGTATGGCTACGCCCGGTCCTTGTGAAGGTTAAAACAGCACATACTTGACGAAACATCGTTGTGGTTTTGTATGCGTAGGTAAGAACGGTTCTTGCTAAGCCCGTAGCAGCCACGTAAAACTTGCAACAAACAAAGTAGAGGACGTCTAACTTGTTTTTGCAGGGCATGTTGTGATGTGATATGGTCAAGACATGATGAGTTATACGGTTTTGTATGAGATGATCATGTTTTGTAAAGTTATCGGCAACTGGCAGGAGCCATATGGTTGTCGCTTTATTGTATGAAATGCAATCGCCATGTAATTGCTTTACTTTATCACTAAGCGGTAGCGATAGTCGTGGAAGCAATAGTTGGCGAGACGACAACAATGCCACGATGAAGATCAAGGTGTCAAGCCGGTGACGAAGGTGATCATGACGGTGCTTTGAAGATGGAGATCAAAAGCACAAGATGATGATGGCCATATCATGTCACATATTTTGATTGCATGTGATGTTTATCTTATTATGCTTCTTATTTTGCTTAGAACGACGGTAGCATTATAAGATGATCCCTTACTAAATTTCAAGGTATAAGTGTTCTCCCTGAGTATGCACCGTTGCGAAAGTTCGTCGTGCCGAGACACCACGTGATGATCGGGTGTGATAAGCTCTACGTTCAAATACAACGGGTGTAAGCCAGTTTTGCACACGCAGAATACTCGGGTTAAACTTGACGAGCCTAGCATATACAGATATGGCCTTGGAACACTGGAGACCGAAAGGTCGAGCGTGAATCATATAGTAGATATGATCAACATAAGATGTTCACCATTGAAAACTACACCATCTCACGTGATGATCGGACATGGTTTAGTTGATTTGGATCACGTGATCATTTAGATGACCAGAGGGATGTCTATCTAAGTGGGAGTTCTTTAAATTAATATGATTAATTGAACTTTAATTTATCATGAACTTAGTCCTGGTAGTATTAGCATATCTATGTTGTAGATCAATAGCTCGCGATGTTGCTCCCCGTTTATTTTTCATATGTTCCTAGAGTAAACCAAGTTGAAAGATGTTAGTAGCAATGATGCGGAATTGTTCCGTGATCTGAGGATTATCCTCATTGCTGCACAGAGAAATATGTCCTTGATGCACCGCTAGGTGACAGACCTATTGCAGGAGCAGATGTAGACGTTATGAACGTTTTGACAAAAGCTCAGTATGATGACTACTTGATAGTTTAGTGCACCATGCTTTACGGCTTATAACCGGGACTTCAAAAACGTTTTGAACGCCACGGAGCATATAAGATGTTCCAAGAGTTGAAATTAGTATTTTATACTCATGCCCGTGTCGAGAGGTATAAGACCTCTGACAGTACTTTGCCTACAAGATGGAGGAGAATAGCTCAACCAGTGAGCATGTGCTCAGATTGTCTGGGTACTACAATTACTTTAATCAAGTGGGAGTTAATCTTCCAGATAAGATAGTAATTGACAAAGTTCTCTAGACACTATCACCAAGTTAGTAGAACTTCGTGATGAACTATAATATGCAAGGGATGACGAAAGTAATTCCCGAGCTCTTCACGATGCTGAAATCGGCGAAGGTAGAAATTAAGAAAGAGCATCAAGTGTTGATGGTTAACCAGACCACTTGTTTCAAGTAAAGGGCAAAGGGATAGAAGGGGAACTTCAAGAAGAATGACAAGCAAGTTGTCACTCCCGTGAAGAAACCCAAAGCTAAACTCAAGACTGAAACAAGTGCTTCTACTTCAAAGGAAATGGTCACTAAAAGTGGAACTGCCCTAGATACTTGGCGGATAAGGAGGATGGCAAAGTGAACAAAGGTATATTTGATATACAGATCATTAATGTGTATTTTACTAGTGTTCATAGCAACCCCTCGGTATTTGATATTGGTTCAGTTGCTAAAGAGCAGTAACTCGAAATGGGAGTTGCATAATGAACAGAAACTAGTTAAAGGATGAAGTGACGATGTATATTGGAAGCAGTTCCAAGATTGATATGATCATCATCGCACACTCCCTATACTTTCGGGATTAGTGTTGAACCTAAATAACTGTTAATTGGTGTTTGTGTTGAGCATGAATGTGATTTGATCATGTTTATTGCAATACGGTTATTCATGTAAGTTAGAGAATAATTGTTGTTCTGTTTACATGAATAAAACCTTCTATGGTCATACACCCAATGAAAATAGTTTATTGGATCTCGATCGTGTGATACACATATTCATAGTATTGAAGCCAAAAGATGCAAGGTTAATAATGATAGTGCAACTTATTTGTGGCACTGCCGTTTAGGTCATATTGGTGTAAAACGCATGAAGAAACTCCATAAAGATGGACTTTTGGAATCACTTGATTATGAATCACTTGGTGCTTGCGAACCATGCCTCATGGGCAAGATGACTAAAACTCCGTTCTCCGGAACTATGGAGCGAGCAACGTATTTGTTGGAAATCATACACACTGATGTATGCGGACCAATGATTGTTGAAGCTCGCGGCGGGTATCGTTATTTTCTGACCTTCACTGATGATTTGAGCAGATATAGGTATATCTACTTAGTGAAGCACAAGCCTGAAACATTTGAAAAGTTCAAAGAATTTCAGAGTGAAGTAGAGAATCATCGTAATAAGAAAATAAAGTTTCTACGATCTGATCGTGGAGGAAAATATTTGAGTTACGAGTTTGGTCTTCATTTGAAACAATGTGGAATAGTTTCACAGCTCACGCCACCCGGAACACCACAGCATAATGGTGTGTCCGAACGTCGTAAACCGTACTTTATTGGATATGGTGCGATCTATGATGTCTCTTACCGATTTACCACTATCATTTTGGGTCATGCATTAGAGACAGCTGCATTCACGTTAAATAAGGGCCTCATCTGAATCCGTTGAGACAACGCCTTAAGAACTGTGGTTTGGCAAGAAACCAAAGTTGTTGTTTCTTAAAGTTTGGGACTGCGATGCTTATGTGAAAAAGTTTCAACATGATAAGCTCGAACCCAAACCGGAGAAGTAAATCTTCATAGGATACCCAAAAGAGACCGTTGGGTACACCTTCTATCACAGATCCGAAGGCAAGATATTCGTTGCTAAAAATGGATCCTTTCTAGAGAAGGAGTTTCTCTTGAAAGAAGTGAGTGGGAGGAAAGTAGAACTTGATGAGGTAATTGTACCTTCTCCCAGATTGGAAAGTAGTACATCACAGGAAATTGTTCCAGTGATTCCTACACCAATTAGTGAGGAAGTTAATGATAATGATCATGAAACTTCGGATCAAGTTTCTGCTGAACGTCGTAGATCAACCAGAGTACGTTCCGCACTAGAGTGGTACGGCAGCCCAGTTCTGGAAATCATGTTACTAGACCATGATGAACCTACGAACTATGAGGAAGCGATGATGAGCCCAGATTCCACAAAATGGCTTGAGCCATAAAATCTGAGATGGGATCCATATATGAAAACAAAGTATGGACTTTGGTTGACTTGCCCGATGGTCGGCAAGCCATCGAAAATAAATGGATCTTCAAGAGGAAGACCGACGCTGACGGTAATATTACTGTTTACAAAGCTCGACTTGTTGCGAAAGGTTTTCGACAAGTTCAAGGAGTTGACTACGATGAGACTTTCTCACCTGTAGCGATGCTTAAGTCTGTCCGAATCATGTTAGCAATTGCCGCATTTTATGATTATGAAATCTGGCAAATGGATGTCAAAACTACATTCCTGAATGGATATCTCAAAGAAGAGTTGTATATGATACAACCAGAAGGTTTTGTCGATCCAAAAGGTGCTACCAAATTATGCAAGCTCCAGCGATCCATCTATGGACTGGTGCAAGCATCTCGGAGTTGGAATATACGCTTTGATGAGGTGATCAAAGCATATGGTTTTATACAGACTTTTGAAGAAGCCTGTATTTACAAGAAGTGAGTGGGAGTACTACAACCTTTCTGATAATTATATGTGAATGACATATTGTCGATCAGAAATGATGTAGAATTTTCTGGAAAGCATAAAGGAGTGTTTGAAAGGAGTTTTTCAAAGAAAGACCTCAGTGAAGCTGCTTACATATTGAGCATCAAGAATCTATATAGATAGATCAAGACGCTTGATAAGACTTTCGATAAGTACATACCTTGATAAGATTTTGAAGTAGTTCAAAATGGATCAGTCAAAGAAGAAGTTCTTGCCTGATTTGTAAGGTGTGAAGTTGAGTAAGACTCAAAGCCAGACCATGGCAGGAAAATATAGAGAGAATGAAAGTCATTCCCTATGCCTCAGCCATAGGTTCTATAAAGTATGCCATGCTGTGTACAAAACACGTTGTGTACCTTGCCAAGAGTTTGACAGGGAGGTACAATAGTGATCCTGGAGTAGATCACTGTACAACGGTCAAAATTATCCTTAGTAATTGGATGACTAAGGAAATATTTCTCGATTATGGAGGTGATAAAGAGTTCGTCGTAAAGGGTTACGCCGATGCAAACTTTGACACTAAATCCAGATGACTCTAAGTATCAATCTGGATGCGTATTGAAAGTGGGAGCAATTAGCTAGAGTAGCTCCATGCAGAGCATTGTAGACATAGAAATTTGCGAAATACATAGGGATCTGTATATGACAGACCCGTTGACTAAACTTCTCTCACAAGCAAAACATGATCACACCTTATTACTCTTGGGTATTAATCACATAGCAATGTGAACTAGATTATTGACTCTAGTAAACCCTTTGGGTGTTGGTCACATGGCGATGTGAACTATGGGTGTTAATCACATAACGATGTGAACTATCGGTATTAACTCACATGGCGATGTGAGCTAGATTATTGACTCTAGTGCAAGTGGGAGACTGAAGGAAATATGCCCTAGAGGCAATAATAAAGTTATTATTTATTTCCTTATATCATGATAAATGTTTATTATTCATGCTAGAATTGTATTAACCGGAAACTTAATACATGTGTGAATACATAGACAAAACAGTATGTCCCTAGTATGCCTCTACTAGACTAGCTCATTGATCAAAGATGGTTATGTTTCCTAGCCATAGACATGAGTTGTCATTTGATCAACGGGATCACATCATTAGGAGAATGATGTGATGGACAAGACCCATCCGTTAGCATAGCACTATGATCGTTTAGTTTTACTGCTATTGCTTTCTTCATGACTTATACATGTTCCTATGACTATGAGATTATGCAACTCCCGAATACCGTAGGAACACCTTGTGTGCTATCAAACGTCACAACGTAACTGGGTGATCATAATGATGCTCTACAGGTGTCTCCGAAAGTATTCGTGGTGTTGGCATAGATCAAGATTAGGATTTGTCACTCCGAGTGTCGGAGAGGTATCTCTGGGCCCTCTCGGTAACACACATCACAATAAGCCTTGCAAGCAAAAGACTAATGAGTTAGTCACGAGATGATGTGTTACGGAACGAGTAAAGAGACTTGCCGGTAACGAGATTGAACTAGGTATAGAGATACCGACGATCAAATCTCGGGCAAGTAACATACCGTTTGACAAAAGGAACAACGTATGTAGTTATGCGGTTCTGACCGATAAAAGATCTTCGTAGAATATGTAGGAGCCAATATGAACATCCAGGTTCCGCTATTGGTTATTGACCGGAGATGAGTCTCGGTCATGTCTACATAGTTCTCGAACCCGTAGGGTCCGCACGCTTAACGTTTGATGACGATCGGTATTATGAGTTTTTGAGTATTGATGTACCGAAGGTAGTTCGGAGTCCCGGATGAGATCACGGACATGACGAGGAGTCTCGGAATGTCCGAGACATAAAGATTGATATATTGGACGGCTATATTCGGACACCGGAAGTATACCGGAAAAGTTTCGGATTTATCGGGAATGCCGGAGGGGGTTACCGGAACCCCCTACGAGAGGGGATGGTCCATGGTGGGCCTAAAGGGTGAGAGAGAGGCAGCCCATAGGGCTGGCCGGCGCCCCCACCTAGGAATCCTAGTTGGACTAGGATTGGGGGGGGGCGCCACCTCTCCTATTCCTTTCCCCCTTCTTCCTTTCGGTGAATCCTACTAGGAATAGGATTGCAATCCTATTCCTAGTAGGACTCCCTCCCTAGCCGCACCAGGAGAGGTTGGCCGGCCTCCCTCCCCTGCTCCTTTATATACGGGGGCAGGGGGGCACCCAAAGACACACAAGTTGAATTGTTTTAGCCGTGTGCGGTGCCCCCCTCCACAGAATCACACCTCGGTCGTACCGTCGCGGAGCTTAGGCGAAGCCCTGCGCCGGTGAACACATCATATCCGTCACCACGCCGTCGTGCTGACGAAACTCTCCCGTGAAGCTCAACTGGATCAAGAGCTCGTGGGACGTCATCAAGCTGAACGTGTGCTGAACGCGGAGGTGCCGTACGTTCGGTGCTTGATCGGTTGGATCGCGAAGAAGTTCGACAACATCAACCGCGTCACTTGACGCTTCCGCTCCCGGTCTACGAGGGTACGTAGACACACTCTCCCCTCTCGTTGCTATGCATCTGGTAGATAGATCTTGCGTGATCGTAGGAAAATTTTAAAATACTACGTTCCCAACAGTTTGTACGTGAAAAAGGTATATTACAAAAAGTACATCGCAGATGATATTTTTTCAACAAAACTCGTATTGGGATATCTTAGAATATTTAATGAAGTATATTGAGAATGATAAAGAGGTATAATTAATGCGTATATGAGGTATATTGAGGATGGAAGTACATACTCACAAGAGTATAAAAGAAGAGTCCTATATATATATATAGCCACGGCCTACACGTCGTCGAGGCTTGTTGGGCCGGCCCAAGCATGCCACATCGTTGTGTATAGGAGGCAGAAAAATGGAATCGAGACACAAATGGTGTGTTGTCCGCTTAGTTAGTTTATTGGTTATCAGGTTTGCTATTTCACATCTAGATGTGATATAGACAGACCCGTTGGTTATAGGAATTGCAGGTTTCAAGTTTGATTCATGCTTTGTGCATATTTTTCTTTTTGAGGTTTAACAGGTAAAGGAAGGATTAAATGGGCTGGCCCGCACACGTATTTCTACAAGACGTGGATAGGTGACCGAAACTTATTTAAAATTGGACCATCATACCCTTAATTATAAAAGGGTATCGATTAATCTCAGCCCTTCTTGTGTTTAGGGGGTTGTACCGAAGCGGAAGTGTCTGTACATTTCTATTACTTTCTCTTTGTTAAGGGGCCACTCCCTCAGTGCCTCTTGGATATCTGCAGTTTCATTGGAGATGTAATTTTTGCTCGCAAGCGGGAGGACGAGGCTTGGTGCAGAAGTCTGCTCAGCCTGAGGAGGCTTAAGACTCTGAAACACGATGCTCTCAACGGCAAAGGATCTTTTGGTGTTTTTTCACCAATGCCCGGAAACAAGGTTAGCATTCTGAACGACATGCAAGGTGGCAAGAGCTACACGTAAAACTAGAGGTTACATGGGCTTCTTTGAGACCGCCCCAGCATCTACTTCATCAGATGGCCGCTTTTTTCAACTTCATTAGCGCATGTCGATGATGTCGGAGACGAGTGCATCGCCGCGGGACCGCCTGTCGTTGAAGGCGCCGACTTCGTCACATGATCACGCACCAACGGCGGAGCAAGGGACACCACGGGAGCATCCCTTGCCGGAGATGTGGACTTCAGCACTAAAGCACGCCGATCCATCATCTCGACCGACATGAGCCACTGCGCGCCATCACTCACGGTCACATCCGGCAGCACATGCTCAAGTTTGTCATGCGTACAGGTATATAGGGTTTCCCGTATCGCTGGCCCAGGCTTATCTCTACCGGGTGTTCGTCGAGCAGGGAGGATCCAACCGCCGACCCCTTCTCGAGGGCCATGGCCGGACGTGCTGGCCCGCCGCCACCTCCCAGGGTGGCGCCGCCGTAGTCGAGGCACTCAACCGTCTCGAGGCGCCCCGCAACATGGCAGGATATTAAGTCCATGTCCGTTTGTGCTGAGAGTAGCAGACTAGAAGTTGATGTGTCATCTTCTGAATCAGACATTGTTTATCTTGTGTTCCTACACTGTCGACAAATACATGTATGGTTCCTGATGTGGATACGGGCAGCACAACTGCGATAAGGATATGGGAGCTCTGGCCCCAGATTTGCCATGCATTTGTTGCCATGGATTGGGAGCCCTGGATTCATATTTCACACTTTAGAGTTCCATGTAGTTAACAAAATGATTTCAGAGTTTCTTGTTTTCTTTTTGGCAGAGATGTACTGGTGATTACAACAGTAAAAACGGCATTTCTGTGAAAGAGAACAAGCACGACGATCTACCATGCCATAGTAATGCAAATGATCATGGCAATACGATGAGCCCTTTGGTAGCAGGAAATCGAGACTATATATGCAAGTGGAAGTTTTTTCACCACCCACACAATGCATATATGGAGGTCCTTTGTTGGTGGAACAATCTTACTTTGCTGAGATATTAGAGTAAACCATTACAAAGTGCACATTGTGTTTCACGAATTTGTGAACAGATGGAGAGTATATGTTAGGGGAAAAAAATCTTATGCGACCCAGGTCGTACGCCCGGTCGTGAGACCCTCGTCAGCAAAGGACACTTGGCAAAAGGGAATCTCAATACAGCCTGCCAATTAATCCTGTAATTCTACTCGCTAATCCCGTTCCTATTCCAAACATTCAGCCGCTACCAAATCTGGATCCCCTTTCCTTTCTCCGCCGCCGCCGCCGCCGCAACCTCAAGAAATTTACTGAAGCCCCCTTTCCTTCTCCAGCGTCTAGTCTCGCTCATCGTCGCCGCTGCAAGCTATCTGTCGCAGAAGCACCGGAGCTCAATCCCTGCTGTTTTCCCCCGCCGTCCAAGACCAAGTTCCTCGCCGCCCCGTCAGCCATCTGCGCTCCGTCCATGGTCATCTCCTCAGCTCGGCTCCACCGGATGTGTCCTAGTTTACTCAACATTGACCTGCTGGCTGCATCTTTGCAAACGTGTAACTTCAAGTAGAGAGCGTGTCTGATCATTTGCTGGTTGCAAGTTACAACACAAGCACCTATGTGCTCTCTCCATCAGCATCATTTTAGTCTGCTGGATATGTTTGTGTTGGAGTTATCCTTTTATTCATGTTGGAACAAAAACCTCCCAAAAAAGGCATTATACAACTTAAAAGATATACAGAAAAGGCAATGCGCCGGCTCCGACGCAGGTACGCCTCGTCTCCGGTGGCCCTAGGGCCATGGAGACGCGGTGGATCCTGCCAAGGGCGGACGGAAGGGCTTTGTTTTTAATCGTTCCTTTCAATTTTGTTAGGGTCTGTGTTCTGCTCAGGAAGACGAAACGGTGGCGGCTTTCTGAAGATGGAATAAATGTCTCCTCGCCTAGCCCCCGTTTCAGTGGTGCGTCTAGCATTGTTGGTGGGCGTGTCGAGGTGTGTCTTCGGCGGATCTATCTTTGGTGGATTTGCTCGGATCTCATTGGTGTTCGTCTACATTCGTGTGTCTTCGAATTGGATCCTTCTGATCTACGTCATTCTTCATCTGCGGTGGTTGCTGTTCTGGTGCGCTGATCCTATGGGGGCCTTAGCACGATGACTTCCCGACTGTCTACTACAACAAATTGTGCCCAACTCCGACGATATAGGGGCGATGACGGCGGCGCGTCTTCGGCTCGCTTCAGTGCTTGTAGTCGTCGCTAGGTGGTCTACGGATGTGAATGTAATTTTTATTATTTTTGGTATTCGTTGTACTGCCATAATTGAAGATGAATATACCGGAAGATTTCCTGCAAAAAAAAGGCAATGCAAAATAGCCAAAAACATGAAATTAATTAAACAGTCCACGTCTTTGTCATGGCCCGCACATAGTACTTCATTTCAAATTAAAAAAAACACATAAAAAAGGTAGATCTGTCACCCGCCGTGCCGCCGATGCCAGCACCGTTTTCAGGAGCCACCATCCTCACCGTCCTTGTCCTTGGTCAGGTCGATGTAGGGACGTGATGTCCGGTAGTGGGATGACGGCCCCCAAAATGGCCCGGTGCCCTGTGCAGGCTGATCTGGTGGAGGCGGTGGTGGTGGTGACCACGTTGCCCATGCCGCCCGCAGTGCTAGTGGCGGCAACGATAGCAGGTCCATGTCACTGTTGTCATCCACGACCACGACTGCCCATACAACGTCTCGTTCCGCGCCGGGGTGGGCAGCCCGTCCTCCATGGCCTCCTCCATAGGCTCCTCCTTGACCTCCTACTTGATCTCCTTAACGTCCAGCTTTGACACGTAGACGTCTCCGGTGGCTGAGAGTGCCAACATCTCCTCCATGCCCACCTACTACGCCTGCTGGCTCCGCTTGTACTCCCTCTTAGAGTCCTTCATGACGGCACGCACCAGCCGCTCTTCCTCCTCAGCCGTGATGGTGGCGTCGGCGATGGGGAGGGAGAGAGCGTCGGCTGTCATGATTGGTTATTTGGTGTAAGACAACGTTTATGCTGTGGTCCTTCACTGTCGATGATGGCACACATGCCTCGTTCCTGGGTAGATACGGGGTACATATCCACCCTTTGTCGAAAAGGTACGGGGTACACAGTTGCGATTCATATACCGGAGCTTTGGACCAAAATTTCCCTCTTCTACCATGCAACTGTTTCCATGGATTGAAAGCTCTGGATTCAGGTTTCAGAGATTCTTGTTTTATTTTGGGTATAAAAAATGCATTTCAATAGAAAAAAATAAGCATGAGCATACCATGCCATATTAATGCAAATGCTCATGGTGATATGATGCGCTCTTTGGCAGCAGGGGAAGACACTATATATATGCAAGCGGCAGTTTTTCTACCACCACACAGTTCAAACATGGACGTCCTTTGTTGGGTGGGTGAAACATTCCATACTCCACACTCTTTTGTTTAGGAGATATTAGAGTAAACCAATACAAAGAGCACATTTTCCTTCACAAAATTTGTGAACCTATGCAGAACACGTACGGTGGCGGAGCCAACATCCAATAAATGAGTGTACAAAGTCCCCTAGAATTCTTAGCTTAACTCACATTTCCTCATTTATTTGATGTACATTGGTCTATATACGTGAATTATAAGTGGTATTCAGATCACTGGGGGAGCTTTGGCAAGGCTGAATGGGCCATGGCCTGCCCATGGCTAGAGCTAAAATAAATAATTATAATGCCTAGCGCACAAAGTTGATGGACACGGAGACACATAAGGCACACAGCAGCCTGCCAGCCTCACCCATGATAGCACCGAAGCAGTCGGTCCCCGAAAAAAGTGCACAACGGAGTAGCTCAGATGTCAATGTCTGGCCGCCGCTCATGGTGCTAAAGGCAGCTCACATCAGCAGTCAGACATCGCCGCACCCCATCCATAAGCGCCTCCCACCGGCTATCGCAGGGGCGAGCAACCAAGGCGGCAACCCAGCTGGCCAGATCCCTTTGAATCTCTGCAAGCTTATGGTATCTGAATTTCTGCAAGTTGCACAATACAAGTAAATATATTTGAATCGTTCTCAATTGTATTCCCCTAAATTCCACCTAGGCCATTGCTCGCTGAATCATCCCCTAAACTCCATGTAAGCATAAATAATCCACTGAATTTGAAAGCATTTATGCTCTCTGGCCCGTCCATCTTTTTTTTAGGTCGGCAACTGATTCAAAAGTTTCATAAAATAATGAGTACACCCAAATCCTAGCGTAGCTAGCTTCGCCCATGATGATGTCTAAGGTTAGTATGAAGAACGCCTTGCATGGTGTGCGCTTGCTCTACTCGATCATAAGGGCATGTACAATGGTTCAATCTTAGCAATGCCACGTAGGATAAATGATGAGATGGAGGAGAGAGAAATCATAAGAGAAGACTTGTCTTCTCTTATAATCAAGAAAAGGCAAGAGATGATCTCTTAGCACAATATGTCGCACCACGTTTTTAGAGATAACTAGTTATTGAAGATAAGGCTAAGAGATGGCCCATTATATGCATGTTTTTTTGTCATCTCTAAATTACATGCAAGATTTAAGATAAGACTACCTTATCGACCATGTCTTTCAGTAGCCACCATTCGAAGTGTTCCCCTATTAGTTTTTTCCTACGGGCAAAACACGGGTACTTCAGGACCAATGACCATTTTGTGAGCGCAAACAGCGAAATGCATATGCAAACCTCTTTTGTTTCTACTAATTGCAATAGTCAAACTCTCCGAGCAAAAGAAGATGGAGCAGCCGGGCCGGCAAATTTTGGGGCCTGTGCCAAACTCTAAAATGATCCTATTTTCCTAAAGAAAATATACTATAATCAACTTATCTACAACTCCTTTATGATCTCAAATTAAATCCTTCAATTTTATTTTATTTTCTCACGTTTCTAAAAAGATTCATATTCTCTAAAGGACATAACTCTGTCTTGAAACACAAGACGTCTACGCCAATTAATTTAGAAGTATACAAATATGAAAAGAACAAAATTAAAGGGATAGACGTCAAGCAGTTAGCAGCAAACTATTTGTAGAAATGTGATTGCAGAACTCACGCATGTCAAACTTAGCCTGGTCGGGATGTTCGTGGACAGGGCGTGAGGGACTGATGGAGAGACGAGAAGCCATCACAACAAGATCTATCAGAGGATCGCGTGGTCAAAGACGATGCACCCTTGTATTACCAGGATTGAAAAGAAAGTGGCAATCAGCGAGCTAGTACCTGCCGTGAAGGATGAAGTGCTCTTGTTTAGTTGATTTCAAGATTGATTTGATCAAGTTAATTTAGCGCGTCGCCGGAACACGGCCGTGTGCCTGCCCACTCGCCTACTGGCTGTTGCTGCAATGCATCCCTACGTTGCGGCACCTGCCGATGGCGACAACCACCGGTCCTCTGCTGCGTATTCGGCTGCAGCTGCCGGCGGTCTACTGCGTCGTTAGGGTTAGTAAGTAATGTAGATCGGGACTACTGCCCCTACGCTCAGGATTCTGTTTTTTCCGGATGATCGGTATTCTCCTAGGCCGTGGATTAGCGATCCATATTCTCCGGGCCTTTCAGTCTGCTGGGGGCCTATCCCTCAAAGCAAAAAAGGAGCGTCGGCCTAGCCGAGGGGCCCCTGCCACCTGGAGGCCCTGTGCGGCCGCACAGGTCGCACGCCCCTGCGCCCGGGCCTGATTGGAGCTTACAAGTCACAAGCGCATGGCTTAAGAGGAACATCGAAATATGCTCAAAAAAAAAAAAAGAGGAACATCGAAATGCACATAGAACCGTGCGTCCTCTCACAGGAGTCCAGGTCTACACATGTAAGCTATACATGCTTTATTCATAAATAAACATAGACAACTTAATTTGATAGATTCCATCATGTAGCCATCCAACAGAATTAGGATGGGTTTCCAGTTCCAGGAAAACCAAACTGAATTTAGGGGACCCAGTTGCTGACCGGGTCAAGCTGGCAAGTGTTCATCATGCCAGGCGCCGGCCACAACTACTACCTCCTCGCCGGTCCCTTCTGCTTGCGGACGTTCGCCACCACGGTGGCCGTCCACGGCGACATGTGCAGACACCAGAACCACAGTTGGCGCAACATGTAGCCGCCCCGGCTGCCACCCCTAGGCGAGCCCGCGCCACACTCCCGCACGTATGGAACAGCCCGTCTGCCACGAAACTGCACATGAGGCGTAGCCACCCCACCCCCCTCCGACCTCCGACGGCCGGTAGCAGGTGCCGCATGGGCTACTTCCGCCCGATTCCAGACTCTAGGGAACCTCGTCGCCGCTCAATTCCACGCCTCCCTCAACAACCTCTAACAAAGTGGACGCGAGACCATACGACTCTAGGGGACCCCGTTGCTTCTCGATTCTGCGCTTCCTTTGCACCGGGAGCTGCTACCGCTCGAGTCCACAACGTGCTGGACTTGCCGGTTTGCAGCGGAGCACCACGCGCAGCTGCTAGGAGGGCTTCTTAGCATGGGGAACAGCGGGGCAGGAGTTCTAGTCATAGCGTAGGGTTGCCTACGTGCATGCACGAAGGGCTGCGAGTGTGTCTCAAACGTTGTGCGCGGCTGAGGCGATGACCGGCGAGGATACAACCGGCGACTGGAGGAGGGTGGTAGAGAGATGAGGAGGAAGACCGAAGACGAAAAATGGGGAACAAAGATGAGTGGCTGACTGCCGTGACTGGCACTAGTAGAAAAATACCCATTTGTCCCGATTTTAGAGGCCCATTTGACTGGCACTAGTATTTATGGTCAAGAGTTTGTTAGACCTAGCCGGCTGCATGCATGCTATTCTTGCCGGGTCATGCGGCCGTTGTGAAGATGCTGCACAAAGTGTGCGTGTGAGTGACTAGCGCTGAGTTTTTTTCGAGAGCACACAAATTGTGTACCATAATTTTATAAAAGATAGAGAATAAAATACAAGAAGCTTCCACCACATCCCGGTGAGAAGCAAGAATCACTCCAACTGGAACGATCACAAAACAACCACAACACAAGAGAGCATGCCCTAAGAAGTCTAACAAGTCCACGTCTTGACCAACATCGATCAGTTCCGAAGAGCAACAACTCGAAAGAACTATCCTTGCCAACGCACCAACCACCCATGAGCGCCTAAAGAGAGTTGGCAGGTGGGTGGCAGGACTCGGACAACTCCGTGAAAGCCATCGTCTTGAAAACACCCGCGATGGCGTACATAACGCCCTTGAAGAAGAATCCAGAGCAGCGGCGAGCGCCGAAGAAACACAACGAGGAACCTCCAAGCCCTCCTCCAACAAATGATGCTCCCAACGAAGGAACGACGCCAATGACGCCGTCATCGCTGATTCGGAACCGAATCAAGGCTTTCGCCAGAGACAACATGCCAAATGAGAGGGAGTGTGGTGCGGACGCACCACAGCGACGCCTCCAAGAAGGTGAACGACACCCACAGGTGCCGTCGCCGCTGGCACCGACCAAAGCCGGGCAGGATTTTCATTCGTATTGCCGTACACCTATAATCCAACCCATCGGAATGGGGCCGCACCGTCCAAGTTGATTCACATTGCTACTGCCGTAGTACCTTGCCGAAGGAGCCACTTGTGAACAGGCGCACCAACGCCAGAATAGCCGGCACCACCCCGCCAAGCCAAACCGCATCTGCCAGCACCACCAAGTACCCAGCAGCCTCCGAGGGCGTCTACCTTCTCAACACAACCACCACCACCGGACAGGGCTGCCACCAGAGCCTGGACGCGCTGCGCCACCAGGAGTTCCGTCGAACGAGATCCTATCTGGGATAGGGATGGAAGACGCGCCGCCCAAAGTTGTTGCCACCCAGGCAGCACCACCGGATGAAGCAAGCCCACCATCGCCACCTCTGCAGATCAGGGCTGCCACCAGAGCCTAGGCACACCGCGCCGCCAGAAGCTCCGTGCACGAGATCCCGTCAAGGGAAGGGGGACGGGCCGCGCCGCCCAAGTCGGTGCTGCTGCGCTCACCAGATCTGGGCCGCCCGGACCTCCCGAACGCCCGCACTGCACCTCCGTGCGCAGTCGAGCTGCGCTGTAGCGTGCCCACTAGGCACAGACGCCCCGCCCAACGCGCACCCTCCACACGCCAGATCCACGCCCGTGTCGCGACCAGCGCGCCAGAACCATCTCGTGTCGCGACCTGCGCACCAGCGCTTTCCTACGCCGCGCCATCGACTTGCCACACTGCCATCTTGCCGCACTGCCTCGACTGTTGCGACCCCACGAACTCCAGCCGAGGCCAATGGCCCGCGTCGTGAAGCTGAGAAACGGAGGTGGAGAGGGCCCGTCGCTGCGAGGTCACGCGGGCGTTGCCCGGCTAACCATGCCGGCGGTGGCGAGGGGAGAGGGTCAGGACGTGAGAAACCAGTGGCTGCGGCTAGGGTTTACTCCGGGACGCACACAGGGCGACACGGGAGTCGGGAAGCGGTTCACTAACTAACTAGCACTGAGTGATTACTGGATCAGGTTGTTAGCGCCTTGACCATGTGTGTGCACGCAGAAGTGTGTGCGTGTGTGTGTGCGCACGTGCTAGATGGTGGGCCAGTGGCTTAGTGCGTGCGTGGGATGGCCGCGTGAGTTGGCTGTTTAAGCCGCATGTAACTATTGTGTTTCGTAGTGCGAAGAAATACATGAGAAGGCACATGTGTTGGCTATCACCGCCCTAAACACGATGTCCTCACTTTACAGCTTGGACGCCGATTTTTCACCGCATCTTTATGAACTTCTAACTTGCTAAAGATCTGGTTAGGATATCTGCAAGCTAGTCGTCGGTGTAAACATAGTTGATGTCGATCTTGCTTTCTTCCACACACTCCCTTAGGTAGCGATATCTCGTATCGATTTCCTTGCATCGACCATGATGCACTGGATTCTTCCAGAGAGAAATTGTAGACTTATCATCAACGTTAAGCACCACTTGTTTCGGTTCCTTACCTGTGAGGTCACCGATTAGCCTTCTTAGGCACACGCCTTGACACACTGCGGTTGCAGCCGCAATATACTCTGCTTCATGAGATGATAATGCGACCACTTTCTGCTTTTGTGATAGCCAGCTCACTATGCTTCCTCCCAAAAAATGTGCCACGCCCGAGGTACTTTTACGGTCGTCCACATCTCCTGCCATGTCACTATCACTATAGCCAAGTAGCTCCACCATCTCCTTCTTCTCTATCAAATAGACACAACCGAAGTTTGATGTCCCTTTGATGTACCTGAGTATATTTTCCACAGCTGTCCAATGTTTCGTCGTGGGTGCTTCCATGAAGCAACTCGCTATGCCAACGGAATAGACCAAGTCCGGTCTTGTATTTGTGAGATACCACAACCTTCGTATCACACTTCTATAGTCCGTTGCATCGACCGCGGGTGCTTCACTTTTCTTGCTTAGTGTAAGACGAGGCTTCATCGGAACATGGCTTGGATTGCAATCTTTCATGCCGTAACTTTCAAGTACCTTCTTTGCATATGCCTCCTGGTATATTGTGATCCCCTCCGGCTTTTGTTTAACCTGGATCCCAAGGTAATAACTCAAGAGCCCTAGATCAGTCATCTTGAATAACTTCTTCATTTGTAGCTTGGAGTTTGCAATCACCTCTTCGTCTGCGCCAGTTATCAAGAGATCATCCACATAGATTGCCACTAGTAGACGATCCTTGTCTTTACCTCGCTTGTACATTGCATGCTCTAGTGGGGCTTTCTCAAATCCATGAGAAATCAATGTACGGTCAAGCTTGATATTCCATGCCTGAGGAGCTTGCCGTAGCCCGTGGAACGCCTTGTGTAGCTTCAATACCTTGTGTTCCTCTCCTTCTTAAATGTACCCTGGTGGTTGCTTCACATACAACTCTTCTTCTAACTTCCTAGTCAAAAACACGGAGTTCAGATCCATGTGATGTATCCTCCAAGATTCTTGAGATGCGAGAGCTATAAGTAGTCTCACCGAGTCCATCTTTGTAATTGGAGCAAACACTTCTTTGATGTTCACACCTTGCTCGCGCACATATTCTTTAGCCACGAGCATTGCCTTATGCTTCACCAAGTTCCCTTCGGCATCCTTCTTAACTTCGTACACCCACTTGAGCTCTATGGCATCTTGTCTGTTGGGAAAATGCACGAGTTCTCATGTACTGTTGTCTCGGATCGAATTCAACTCTTCATCCGTAGCACAATGCCAACACTCTTTCATAACCGGCTCTTCAAAATTTTCCGGTTCCTCGATCTGCAAACATCATTGCCCTTTACTCTTCATCTTCACTGAATTTATTTGAAGTGCTTCTTTGGAGAGATGTCCAATGCGCGTCGCGTACATACTGATGTATGTGCCTGTTCCGTTGTTGTCGTTGGAGGTGACGCCACATTTTCTGGAGTTGCCAAATCTCCTGTTGCTGGTGTTTCTGGACCTGCGGGTCTGTTTTCTGGGTGTTTCGGCCCATCACCTTTTTCTGGACCGCTCTCATCCACTAGTCCTCCACGTGATGGTGAACTCCCACCTGCACTATGTTCTGAACCAAGTTGCCGATCCTCAAGTTCTTGAAGCCTTGGCTGTGCGGGAGGCACTAGCCCTCTCGGATGATCTGTACCTAAGGCGTATTCATGTGGCCTCGGACTGCAAAGTCGTCATTGAAGACATCCAAAAGGAGAATGCACCCAGCTATGGAGCAATCATACATAAAATATCAGTTCACTCTTCGTCTTTCGATTTTTGTAAATTTATTCATGAATTTAGGAGCTCAAACTTTGAAGCTCACAATCTTGCGAAGCACGCACTTTCACTTGGGGGTGGCCGTCGTGTCTGGTTAGGCCACCCCGGAGATCTTCCTTCCGTTCCTTTAAACATTGTGACGACTTAATGAAACTTCGCGAGCTTGCCTAAAAAAAGTGCACCTTGCAAATTTTCTGGGATTTGCACCCCTTCTCTACATGGTTGGCCACCACGTTTCTGGGATTTGCACCCCTTCTCTACATGGTTGGCCACCACGTTGCGGTTGACTCTTTTCAAAGAAACTTGCTGCTGTACACTTGTACCAGCGACTACGTGATGATAGGCTCCCTTGTGAGAATCTTGCTGCAACCCCCCTGCTGGATGGGCTGCTAGCAACCGGTCCGTCCGCTGAGCTGAGCGCGCTGCATCGGCCGCGTAGGTGACGTGCCTCGTCTCGGCCGCCTGCTCGCGTGTACTAGCTAGCTTGCCGCTCGTTGCGATGGACACAGCACACAACGCTGCTACCATCTGGACTCGCGAGGCTATCCTCAACACAACGCGATGTTCGTCTGGTTCGAGTACAACTTACCGCATGTCGCGTTCTTGCATGACCACTCCATCACGCGCCGTGTTGTGATCTTCTGGCGACACGTCTTTGCCGTCTTCTAGCGCGATCACATCATCACGTCTTGTGTCGTGGTTTTCTGGCGCTACAACCTCGCCTATATTTACTGACATGACCACACCGTCATGCCTTGTGCCGTGATCTTCTGGCGCCACGACTTTACCTGGGTTTACTGGAGCAGATGCACTCGGCTGACACGTGTCCAGCTGACCAAGATTATCTGGATCCTCTTCGTCCACTAGCTCGCACATCAGCATCATATCCCCGCCGTCTCCTTCCTCGACCATGAGCGCCTATTGCTTCGGTGCCTCCTCGCAGTTAGCCTTGAAGTGACCGAGGTGGCCGCACTTATGACACCTCACTTTTCTGATGTCAAACTTTCTCCTCGGTGGTGCAGGTGCATCCTCGTCGTCCGAGTCGACGAAGTTCTTTCTCGCCGAGCGCAGCTTCCCTTTCACCTTCTTCTTGCCACTGCTCATGGATTCGCCTTGCCTTTCTTTCGACATGACGATCCATTGCGCCTTTGTTAGCATCAGGTGCTCACTCGCCTCCGCGTCGCCGAAACTAAGACTAATTCTCTCGTCGTGGGCCTTGAACCTTCCGACGAGATCCTCAACCGTGAGAGTTTGGAGGTCGAGACATTGCTTGATCGACGTGACAATCTGGATATAGTGTGCTGGCGCGGCGGGCAAAAATCGTCGGACGATCGCAACTTCTTCTAGGGTTGAACCATAGTTGCGTATGTTGTTGACGATGGTCTTGAGAAGGGAGGCAAACTAATCGAACGTCTAACTTTCATACATCTTCAGGCACTCGTAGCTTCTCATCAGGGACTGAAGGTGTGCTTCCTTGACACGGTCATGACCCTGGTGTAGGATTTTGATGGTCTCCCAGGCCTCCTTCGCTGGTTTCTTTCCGACCGGGTGTTGCAGCACATCCTTCGGCATGGCGGAGTAGATCGCCATTAACGCCCGACGATCCGTCCGATACTTCGCCGCGCCCTTCACGTACTCGGCACCGCCATCCTCAACAGCTTCCCAGAGCTCAGCGCCCTCGATCGCGACCTCCATGTTCATCGCCCATAGTGCGTAGTCTTCTCGCTCCAGACGGGGGAATTGCGACACTTCCACCATCGGCATCGGTGCTGCCGCTGTCACGATCTCCTTGCCTGTATTCGACGTGATCATTCGATTGCTTTCCGAAAATCACGCGAATACACCAAGCTCTAGATACCCATTGTTGGCCATAGGCCCGCGTCAAACGTCGCTCCGGACAAGTGCTTTCCGCCGGTGCACAATGTACGCAGCAGCCGCTAGTTGCACTAGACGGCCGTGTGGTTTCACTGAGGAGACACACACGTTGAAAGCTACTCCCTCCGTCTCATTACGAGATGGAGGGAGTAGCTATTAGCCATCAACTTGCGTCCTCGTATTGCGTATTGTCTCTTTACGATCCAGCGGCGACTTTGCACGTGCGTGTACGTGCTTGTACAGCCGGCCGAAAGCTAGCTTTCAACGTGTGTGTCTCCTCGGTGAAACCACACGGCCGTCTAGTGCAACTAGGGGCTGCTGCGTATATACGTGCACCGGCGGAAAGTACTCGTCCGGAGCGATGTTTGACGCGGGCCTGTGGCCTCTCTCTGTATGTGTTTTTCCTTTCCAATGTGTACAATGCGCACACTTCTACGTCGGTTCAACGCACACACTTCTGCATGGAACCTTCGTCGTCATCATCGCCTCAGCTCCTGCGCCGGTTTTTAAGTTTCGGTGGCGCAATAATGGTGAGCCGCCACACGTCCCACCCGTTCCCATCCTGTGGTAGCCCCGCTCCCGCCCTTCCCTGGCTATAAAGGCCATTCCTCGCCCCCGCTCACAGTACACTCGCCGGAACCTCTCTCTCTCACCTCAATCCTCATAGTCGGATCCTCCTCTCTCTCTCGCCCCCCATCACCCCAACACGGGGGAACAATTCCATGGCGACGGAGCAGCCGCCAACGGCTTCGGCCACCGGTCCCTGCACGAGTGGGAGGCACGCACCCTCCATGAGGTGAACTACCCGGCGTCACCCGACATGCGCATGCCGGGCGCATGGAGGCTCAGCACCGGTGGAATCCCCATGCACCCGCCGCTCACCGACGCCGAACGCCGTGGCGAGATCGCGCATATCCGGGTGTCCTTGCCGGAGGAAGCGCAAAAGCAGCCGAAGTACGCCCCTGACAACGACACTCTATGGATGGCGTACTTCCAGCGCCGCCACGCCGACGAGCTCCCGTCCACTAACGGCGCTCCGGCGCCAAGGGGGTGCCACAACTCCGATGTCCGACGGCAGTGGTGGGGCATCCCTCGGCGCACACTACCCGTCATCCTTGAACACATTGTGGGCGGCAACGAGCCGCCGTTGGAGTACCCAACACCCTCGTTCTTGTGCCACAGCGACAGCTCGTGGCTGCCGAGGCGCATGGCGGGGTCTTCCTCCTCTTCCTCCAGCTCTCGCTCCTCAGGCACGACGCCGCTTGCCATTGTGAAGCCCGGTCCGGCGTAGGAGACGTCGGATCGCCGGCGCAGCCGCGGCGGAAGCCTCATCATAAATGAGGGACCCTACTGTTTATCAGTAGATTTAGCTACTACTGTTTATAATTCCAGTAATTTCAGTTACTTATGATGCTGGTTTAATTTGACCATGTAACTATAGTTTGTTTGTTATTTGAGACAAACTCGTTCAACTACCTTAATTAATTCACGTTCGTTTTGAAAAGCACACAATTTTTAAATGTGTACAGAAAAAAAAAAGATTGGTAGAAAAAACTGATTGTTCAAAGCACTTCTGGTTGTAGTGACGTGCCTGCCACTTTGCAATTTTAGGGCCCCATTTACCATTTCGCACCGGGGCCTCATATTTCCGAAGACGACCCTGTACGGGTGCTATTATCAGAGAACTTTTCTGTCTGCTTCATGCACTCAAATCCCATATGTCACTGATGTACACACAGCAGAATTGATAGCAATGAAGAAGGGTCCCATACTTGCAAACAGCTTGGGATTTAAATCTATCCAAATAGTACCTAATTCAATTGAAGTCATAAATGCTTGTGCAGGTCATGAAAGAATATGGAACGGGGCTTCAGAAGTTTATTCAAATTGTTTTATGTTAGCTGGAGTGATAGGTTCGGTGCAGCTTTTACATTGCGTCAGGAAAGCCAACGGGGTAGCTCATATGATAGCTAGACTTGCTTATGGTAATAATCTGTCTTGTAATTGGATCGACGAGCCCTCAGATTTCAGTGTGGATGCCATTGTGAATGATGTAGCTATTTTGACAAATCAATAAAGTGAGCCATGATGGCATTCCCTCATAAAAAAAGAGTGGGTTCACTCAAAACCAATACCTAGTGGTCGCGGCCCACCTTAGTAACCTCCACCCTCCCCATCTGTGGTGGTAAGTCCACATTCTCCATAAGAAATTGATGGAGTTGCAATGATTTAATTCAAAAGAACTTCAAATAATTTCAGAAATTATTTGATTTCCAAATTCACTTGCGCCTAATCATAGTGATATGACTCTGGTTCAAAAGAATATGAAATACATGAGTTATAAGAACTTTTCTTCTGAGCATAGGGCTGCTCATCAAAAACACTTAAACGCTAGTGAAGCTTTTACCCCTCTCTAGTGCCTACACTGCCAACATGCCTCTCCAGGTTGCCAACAATATGCCGCAGTCACCCCTGCTGAAGCTCGTCGCACCAGTAACCTCGTCACTGTGATTGTAGATGCAGATTGGCTGCACACATGTATCTTGAGTCACAAGGGCCATAAAGACAGAACAGCACAAGCTCAGACTACAAAGTATTTCTACTTTTTCTTTCAGAGAATGCTATTCGGCGCACTTGATTAACTAAAAAAAAAAACTTACAGTAACTCGTTCGATTTATCGTCTGAATAAAACTTTCCCATAGAAAAAGCTAAAAACAAAGCTAAGGTATCATTGTGGGCACAGACTGAATTTTAACACATTCGCTTACTAGATTTCTGTTACGAAAAACGACAGTTGAAACTCACGGGGTAAACAAGTTCAGTGTTTACTCACTGCCAGAAGATCATAGGTGCAAACTAGATGCATATACAATACGATACCCTACAGTCTGCACCCATTGCAATAGGAGGAAATCTTGAAGTTATAAATTGTGCATGTCCGATATCATTGAGAAATATAGCCAAACATTGAGATTATGATGACATTGGAGGCCTGGAACCAGATTTCCTCTGTTTTTTCATGCAGCCAGTGCTATGGACTGGGAGTTCTTGATTCAGATTCCAGGTTTCCACGTTTTCTGTTTGAGAGCGGTGAAGTGATGATTCCAGCGGTAGAAATGGCATTTCTCGGGACACGATAAGCATGAAGATCTAGCATGCCATTGTAATGAAATGATCATGGCAATATGATGACCCGAGGAGTTCTTTGGTAGAAGGGGAATCGATACTATATATATATATATATGCACGTGAGAGTTTTTTAACCACCACACAATGCATACAAGGAAGGTCCTTTGTTGGATGGGTGAACAGTCCATATTCCACACTCTTTTCATTCTGAGATATTAGAGCAAACCAATATGAAAGGCACATTTCGCCTTTATCGAATTTGTGAGCTGATGGAGTGCTTTGTCCGTCATAGCAACCCCAATCGCTGGCTGCTATCCCACATCGGCATGCAAGAATCCATGAGGATCTATGTGAGTTCATGGGGAATTGAGGCTTCCGAGGGCACCAGGCGATCACGTTCCAAATTTCTGAGCCGCGCGACTGCTGAAATTGGCTCTTCCATGATCAGCCACTCTCTTGCCGGCCGTTGAGCTGTCCGCTCATCCGCTGCCATGTGCGGCCTGCCGAAGTTTGCTCTTCCATGATCTGCCACACTCTTGCCAGCCGTTGAGCTGTCCGCTCATCCGCTGCCATGTGCAGCCTGTCCCACTCCCGCCATTGATGGACATGACATATGACCAAAGTGTCGTATATGATCGGCGAGTCATTCAAGAATCCAACTCTGTATGGTGACAGGTTGGAGGTCGGGAGATGGTGTGTACATGAAGGACTGGTGCACTGGAGCTTTGCTGGCGGACCGGTGAAGACGATGAAGAAGGTTCTGGGAGTAGTTCCTGGCCAGAACGCTTCACGAAAAAAAACTCACAATTTAGAAAATAATAATTAGGCCACTTGTGGACAGCGCTGCTAGGCAAAACTGTCACCTTACTCAGTGCATTGCATGAGTCTATTTTTGTAGAGTTGTAGTTTGATTGAATATAACTGCTTTAATCTGATGTTGTGGTGTTGCTTGTTCTGCTTTGAGAAATACAAATAAACCAAGTGTTAGCAAATATCATGGATAATATTTGCCATTCCACTGATGCTAAACTATGTGAACAAATTTTTGATGTTTTCATTTTTTATGAGGTTGAGTTTTTGCTCAGTTCGATTACTAGAATGATATGAGAATAAGACATCTACAGTTAATTTGTTAGTATTTTTAACGTGAACCGAACCTTGCACGGCTGGTTCTTAGCAAACTTTTCATGGTACACTTAACATTACGCTGGTTCGCTTCTAGAAAACAATGTGTGCTTTCGTCCTCTGTTGTGGGATTGACAACTTCACCACATTGAATTCACCATAGATATGTAATGTATAAAGCCTTGATCCCCTGTGCCCTTGTGGCTAATGTTTTTTCCTCTGCTATGCAAGGTAAGTTTGCTCCAGATGTGGAGGATCAGTTGGAGAGAACGCCGTTCCAAAGATAGCAACACTGTAGACATCAAATATGATTATGCTGCAGTTTCAACTACATCTCACCAACAGTAGATGTATGTGTTTCTCACGCATACTTGCATAGTTAAATAGCATCAATCTGAATATCGGGAGCCCCAGCGAGCACCATTGTGTGTTATTGGCTACTAATCAACGTTCATTGACAGTATGTGAACGGTCCTGATCAAATATTGTACTACTCTACAGGAACGAAAACATTTGTCACTGGCCTCATCAATTATTTCTTGGTCTAGTTTTTTCGAATGTCCAACAGTGTAGAACTCGTCCCACGCCTCGAAGAACCAGAACCTATTACAGAGAGGGGGGAAGGGGGGGGGGGGGGTTTGT
>LR738714.1:770192783-770206527 GCA_902687465.1 Secale cereale | reverse complement strand
TTGTACTGAGGCTATATCTACTTCATTTCGTCTAACAAACATTGTTGACTTTTCCCTACAGCCAATGTCAGGGCGAGCAGATAAGTCCATGTCCGTTCGTGCTGAGAGTAGCAGTTGACATGTGATATTTTGTCGGACAACGTTTATCTTGTGTTCCTTCACTGCCGACAAATATATGTATGGTTCCTGATGAGGATACGGGCAACATAACTGCGATACCGATATTGGAGCTCTGGCCCCAGATTTGCCCTGTTATACCATGCCATGGATTGGGAGCCCTGGATTCATATTTCACACTTCAGAGTTCCATGCAGTTAACAAAATGATTTCACAGTTCCTTGTTTTCTTTTTGGCAGAGATATACTGGTGATTACAACAGTAAAAATGGCACTTCTGCGAAACAGAACAAGCATGATGATCTACCATGCCATAGTAATGCAAATGATCATGGCAATATGATGAGCTCTTTGGTAGCAGGGGAATCGAGACTATATATGCAAGTGGAAGTTTTTTCACCACCCACACAATGCATATATGGAGGTCCTTTGTTGGTGGAACAATCTATACTGCACCTTCTTACTTTCCTGATATATTGGAGTAAACCAATACAAAGAGCACATGCAGTTTCACGAATTTGTAAACAGATGGAGAGTATGTGTTAGGTCTAGTATAAATATGACTAAAGCTAGTCCTTGGGCGTTGTGCATGATATTCGGGGGAATTAGTGCTATATTCATTACAGAGTACAGTGGTTGCATATAGAGGTGCTGAGCCATACAACTAAAGGCTAAGGTCACTGGGGTTCGTGGTGAGATCGTGCACGTAGTGGGACGAGGATGTGTCTTCAGTCTAACACCCGCAACAGCATCAACGGCGGGCTTGATGATGTTCAAACTAGAGCAAATGTTGATGAAAGCCGCCGTGGGGGGGCCCTTGGTAACTGAGCGCTAGTAGGAACATGTAGCACTTGAACTTCACCTCATGCTACCTTTTCCTAGACTAAGTGTACGTCTATTTGTATGTAAAGCTGAGCCCTTCCTCTACTAAATCAAAATTGTTTGTATTTCAGCATGGGTGGTTCCTGTTCCAAGCAAAACCAAATCTCAGGCATCGAAGCTTGCACGCTCTCACAGTCTTCCATCCGTAGAACCACAAAATCGTTCGAATTACAATTTAGACAAATCAACATGCTTTTTTTATGGTCAGTACCAAGGAAAAGCTTCTGATTGGTCAGCTAAATTGGCTGCTAACGCGAGGGCTTGGCCACTCTACATAGTCATGAATGTTAGGTATGAATGATGGTACAGATATTGTAAAACGCGAGGGCTTGGCCACTCTACATACTCTACCCATTGTAAAACGCGAGAACAAAGCAATACAATTACCAGGTGCGACAGGCACCTGTAGCCATAACTCGGCGAGTCTCCTGTGTCCTCGTGTTCGTGGTGTGTTTTGGCGAGAGATTGAGCGATCAATCCGGCAACTTAAGCTAGCTAGAGGCAAAGATTGATCCAGTTGCCTGCCTGGCTGTTTAGGATCGTAGGTGTGCAACTCGCCGGAAGCCAGCAGCTTTGTACGCAGGGTGTACTTACTTGCGTGCACTCTGATGTTGATCCCGCTGGCTTGTTTTTCTAGATGACGATTGCTTTCACGTCTATCGTGGCCATTTTCATCATTGAAAGGGTTGATGATAGGGCAGGAACAAAGTCCCTTGCACCCCTTGTTATTGCTGGTGCACTGAGCATCCTGTACTGGAGGCAAGATCTTTCAATTGTTTATCTGTCCTTCTGTCAGGAATATTTGCTTCCTTGAACTTAATTGTCTACTCTGTTGTGTAGTTTCTTTGACGACCTTCGGCCATATGCGGTAATCCAGTTCGTTCCATGCATTGTAATACCTGTGATGGCTATAGTTATTCCACCAATGTATACACATTCAAGCTACTGGTTGTGGGCAGCAGGTTAGTGTTATTCTCGCTCAATAGCATGCAGGTGTATGCAGTTCCATTATATGTGTAGATAGCTATATGTGATTCGCATTAATGCACTGGGTTATTTCATAGTCGATTTTCTCACAGCATAAAAACTGGTGATACCTTTTTCTTTTGGCAGTCTGTACTCATGATGCTTGGTTATAAACAATAGTTACCTTGAAATTCATAGAAAACTCAACAGAAGTTTTTATTGTTCCCCTCCTTAGTTTTTATTCTCTCAATACCATTGACCGGTGCCAAGATGATTCTGTTTCCCCAGTCATGTCTGCTGTTATCTAGAAATTTATCAAGCAGTCAACAGTCCAGTTAATATAAATGTATCTGAACTTCTGCTTTTCGGCTGTTGATGAAATTGTTACAAGAATGAGTTATGCAGAAGCATTTAGGGTTTTCTAAGCGCAAAGTTATATTGTCTGGATACTTTTGTTCTGATTTTTCAAATTGATTTCAGGATTTTACCTTCTTGCCAAAGTAGAAGAGGCTGCGGACAAACCTATATACACTACAACAAAAACACCCCTATGGCAACACATATCTACCAACGAATCCTAGCTATGTGTTGTTTGGTCCACCTCCCACCTCCCCACCACGCATGAATCGCTAACCTCCCTGTACCCATCTTCACATTATAGATAGAAAAAACTCCACATTATCTCTAACTTCTCCGTCCAAATAGAACCACACAGCCAAGCCAGATACTTTCTCTCCGTGAATACTACGCCGCCGCTGCCGCCGAATCTGGCTAGCTCGGCGCTCTACCACGCCGCCGCCCACAGGACCGGCTACCCCTCACCGCCCTCGTCAGATACCCCGCCACGATGACGTCCTCCGCGCCCGTACATGCGGCCAGCAGCAGCCCTAGTGGCCACGGGTCACCACTCACCAGCGCCTCCTCTGGTTTATTGCCCTACTACCCCGCGGCACATCTCCGCACGGACGGCTGCCGGCTCGGCCTTGGCTACCTCGACTCCGACGCCGCTGACGGTTCAGTAGCCACTCCTCCCCTGACACCCTCTTTTTTTGTTGTGAGAGACACCCTCTTCTCTTACCTAATCTTGTTATTTTTGTGTCAAGCCATGGCAGATTCTTTGCAGGTCATCGTGGCGACAATCTGCGGCTGCGCTACCTTGAACACTCAGTCTGATCCACCGCCGCCGGCGCTAGCTTGCACCAACATCCACGTCACTTCAGTTCATAAATCATAGAATGCCTAGCGATGACGGTTTGTCCCCTCCCCTTTTCATTCCTGCGTTTGAGACTTTGTAACTCTGAGCGCTCACTTGTTTACCACAATCCCTTTCTTGTACTAGTGCCACCATGGCGACATTGGAGACATGCATTGACTACCAGAGACAAGGACCTACTCGACACATCCTCTGGCCCTCTGTTCATGCTACCAAGGTATGGGATAACCATAATCCCTAACTATCGACTACCTCCAATCCTAAATCCAAGCAGCATCTGCCCACTTAATCCCCTCCGCTAGGTGTACATACTAGAGCTTCGATCCAGAATTTATTCTATTATTTTGACTCTTAGCAGGAGAGAGGAGTTGTTTGGTCCAACTTGTTTCGGCCTCAGATCTGCTACGGAAAACTTGTTGAGACCCGTGAGTTACTATATTGTAGTGCTTCTGCAAGTTTACTTAAGTTGAATTAGAGTTTATTAATATTTGCTAGCGTACTCATGTCGATGCAGCCGTACAATCATGGAAATTGTTAATGCAAACTAATGTACTACATAAAAAGCCAACACATGGTACTTCTTGCCACAAGAAAATAATCTGTAATTGATCCACTTAATTTTTTATGTTTGGAAGGATGGATTCTTTGGGATATTGTAATGAATTGGTTCTCAATCAAGAAAGTGTTTTTATAACGAATCTGCTATTTTAGTATATTTGGTGATTGATTAGTTTTGTGTGTGATTGATGATGCTTAGTGGCTAGTTTAGGAAATCTATATTCATGAGAGGAAATTGTGTTCTGGTGTACAACGACAGTGTTGTCCAACGGACTTGTGTCGGTCTGCAGAAGTTTGGTGGAACGAAATGTACACCTAAATGTAAGTTACAGGATCAGTTTCTTTATCTTAGTTCAAGTTTTCTTTTTGTCAGATTAGTTGAAGTTACCCCCGCAAAAAAAAATAGGTTAGTTCAAGTTACACTTCCTTATTTAAATGGCTGGACAGAAAAAAAGAACATTTTATGTGTGGGTATCTTAATTAAAGTTACAATTACTCTGTGGCAGTATACATTTACATTTTTTGTGTATATTACAGTCTAGATGCCTTAACGTCACCATAATCTTTGACCTTAGGATATGATTTTTCTTTTTGTGCCATGAAAAAATATGTTCGTTACGACATGCATGCCTACAATGCTAGATATATGATCCTGATGTATATTTGGCTTGCGGCACATGAAAAGGAAAAATAAAGGGAAATTTTTTAGACGAGTGCCTAACACAATGGGATGCCTAGTTCAGATCTATGCATTCTTAAATTAACAGTTTTGATAAAATTAAATCGAGTCTCTTACGGTAAAAAGAAATGACAAGGATTTTTCTTGATCATTGAGATTAAACTGAACTGATGTGAGCCTTCCCTCAACAAAATGATCAACTCCAGAATATTTAAGTGTTACATGCGGTCTTCCATCTCTATATGCTAAACTTTTATTCTGTTCATTTCAGTTGTTGGATTGGCACTTTGCCATTCAGACCCAATACTGAGCAATGGACGGGGTGGTGACGATTAGTCCAGTAACATTGTCATGGAAGGTATTCACATTAAGTTCATAGAAAATATTATGAGCCAGCATGAATCGTGGGAAGATGAAGAGGGTAGTGACTAAATCTTACGCATGGCCTTCAACCTTTGTATGTTGCTCCTTTTTTATTTCTCTTTTGACCTGATTTTTTTTCTCTAATAATACTTTATTCATTCATGTTAGTTCTTTGTTGCTGAAGATTGCCAAGATGAATGGATGATGCATGGCTAAGTTGTTGATTGCAAGGTGGAGAATGGGGCTGCTACCAAGTTGTAGAATGTAATTTTCATGGTCAATGTTTAGAAAATCATGTGTGTATTCTTTGGATTGTGTTAATGTAATGCAACCCGGTTGATTTAATATATGAGGTATTTCTGGTCACTGGATTCACTACCAGAATCGCCCCCTATGCCGACGGCCAGGGCCGTCGGCATAGCCCTGAGTCCCGTCGGGACAGACGTATGCCGACGGCCCTCGTCGGCATAGGGCCGTCGGCAACATATACGTCGGCATAGCCTGGTTGGCCGTCGGCATAGAAAAGCCGTCGGCATATATGCTATGCCGACGGCGGCCGTACATCAATGCCGACGGCAACGGCCGTCGGCAAAGTCCGTGCCTAACGGCGCCCATAGCCGTTAAGTTCGCCCAGCGACGGGCCGCCACGTGGCATATGGCTATGCCGACGGCTTGCCGTCGGCATAGGGCTGCCACGTGGCGGCCTGGCGTTGCTCGTGGACCAGGGCTATGCCGACGGCAGGCCGTCGGCATAGGGCTGCCACGTGGCGGCCTGGCGTTGCTCGTGGACCAGGGCTATGCCGACGGCAGGCCGTCGGCATAGTCTGCCACGTGGCCGCCCGGTGTTGCTCGCGGACCAGGGCTATGCCGACGGTCGTCGTCGGCATAGGCATGCCACGTGGCTGCCTGCCGTTGGTCGTGGACAAGGCCTATGCCGACGGCCCGGCCGTCGGCATATATTGAATTATAAGCCGACGGCGACTTCATCGGCTTACTCATTCATACGCAGCTCCCAGTAGCTGACGCGTGGCAGGTATGCCGACGGCCCGGCCGTCGGCTTAGTACAAATTGTGTGCCGACGGTCAGGCCGTCGGCATAGCTGCCAAGTGTCAGCTACTGGGAGCTCATAGTATCCCTATGCCGACGGCCTTGCCGTCGGCATAGCTTTCTTCTGCTTTTTTTTCTGTTTTGTTTCAAATGAATTCAATTCAATACACAGCACATATATATGATAGAATAGACATATATAACAGAATAAACATATAAACAACAGCACATATCATCCGGCACCATCACAACAATATATGCATAATTAAGCATCATCACACACAAATCTCTAAAAGATCATCATCACACACAAATCTCTAAAAGATCATCAACACAACCAACACTGCCGATAGTGATCACATAAGTATATAGATAAGCACGCAAGTCATCTAGGACTATCATCGAGCACCACGGAGGTCGTCACCGCCAAGACCGCCGAAGCCCAAGTCGTCACTGCTAGCAGCAGAGCCACCACCAAGACCGCCGAAGCCTCCACCTCCACCTCCGCCTCCGCCTCCGTGGATCGGAGTGGTCGGGCTCCGTGTCTCCGGAGTGCTGCGAAGACCACCGCCAACGGTAGATCCACCTGTTCCCTGGATGTTGAAAAGACATATTAACGGGATATATGACTATGTTGAAAGGCATGACATGCTTTGGATGAATAGATTGGGGATGAACTAACCGGCGAGGGGCCAGCGGTCTGTGCCACAAACTCCTCAAAGGTCAGCAGCACTGGTTGCGCTGGAGGGCATTGTGCTGGCTGCAACTGAGGACACCTGCCGGCCGCCATTTCCTGAAAAGCCTGCTGCATCTAGAGATCCCTCTGCACTTGGTGTTCATAAAGCCTCTTATGCCACGCCATGGTCTCCTGGCATGTGTACTCCAGGTAGGCCTACGGTATGCCATGATAGAACTCATAAAAATAATAAATGCGGAAAATAAAATGAGCAATGAAGATAAGAGGGAAAATACTTACAGATTGTTGCTCCTGGAAGAGGGACTGTGCACTGGTCACTGGCTGGCTCGTGCGCTGGCTCAGGCTCGGGTCGATCCGACGAAGCTGTGTGTAGGAGATACTAGGAGTGATCACAGCATCGAGAACCGCCTCCCGACCGTGCTCCTTGGGCCCCATGCTCACCACCGCCCTTTCGTCCAGAGGCGCCGCAATGGGGTCAGGTGTGTCAGGATGCAACTTTAAATAGGCTTCAGAGTAGGCTTGGATGTTCCCCGCGGTCTTCTTGCCGTAGTACTTGTTATCGCCAGGCTTGGGGTCCTTCCGCGTATGGGCGATCTCCCACGCCTGCATGTCTGACAGCGGCCGCTTCAGTTTCTCCTCCTGCACCACCAAACAGAGGTTAGTCATACATAAGAAACTGATGGTAAATAGAAGAAGAATGTTTAATGGGGTTAGTCATACATTAACTGCCTTGTGGAGATAGTGGTTTCGGCTTCCCTGAGCATGTACTCCCTCCGTCCCTCGGTTAGCCTTATTTTTGGTTCTCATAGCCGCCCAGGCTCCAGCCTCATCACACCAAAGATCAACCAATGCCGCCCAGGACTCGTCTTTTCCATAACACCAATTTGGACACACCTACATAATAAAAGCATAATGGCATATAGGTGTGTCCAAATTGGTGTTATGGAAGCATAAAGCATAAAGCATAATAAAAGCATAATAAAAGCATAATGGCATAATGAAAGCATAATGAAAAATCATAATGAAAAGCATAATGGCATAATGGAAGCATAATGGCATAATGGAAAATCTTTTATACTTACCGCCAAGAACTCGGGCTTCTCCAAGGTAATGCCCATCCTCCGCGCATCTTCCTTGGTCATCTTCACACCAAGAACGTCGTGGTAGTATGTGGAGATGGCCACATAGCGCACCTCGTACTGCAGCTGGCGGGCCTTCTTCTTGCATTGGCGCAGCACGATCTGGTCCGCTCTAGCCCTATGCTCCGGAAGAACTCGATAGAATTTCTACAAACATGCATGAAACAAGAATGGAAGAAGCCATGAGTTTAATCATTCATGAAACTAGAATGGACTTCTGAAGAGAACTCACCCAAAAAGTAGTGATCACGGCCTTGGCATGGGTGTCATGGTCCGCGTGGGGGGCCGCTTCCCAGTGGTCCCAGCTCGTGGCCAAAACCCGACGATCCGGCTGCCTGACTGGATCCGGACAGTACAACCCCGGCCAGTGTAACTTCAGCAAGACAGTGATGAGGCCGTTGGGAATACGGACCCCTTTAGAATATATCCAGTTGCTGCAAAAGAATGAATTATTAGCATGTGACAAGCAAAATATATAACAACCGGAATAAGCATGTGACAAGCAAAATAATGAAATTATTACAAAGTGGCGCTTACTCTTTTCCCGTGGGCTGAATGAGCCACTTCTGCTCCTCAGTAGCAGGAACCTGCTTTGGTAGCTTTGCGTTACCACGCAGCCACCCCTTGTTGTCAACCCCGGTCCCGTCACCGCCATCATCCCCGCCACCACCCTCCTCCTCGCCTGCCTCGCCCTCCTCCTCCTCCTCCTCCTCGCCTGCCTCCTCCGCCACCTCCTCCTCCTCCTCCTCCACCTCCACCTCCACCTCCTCCTCCTCCTCCCTAGAGTGTACCTCACTAGAGGAGGGTACCTCACTAGAGGAGGGCCTCGAAGACAACACCCCTAAGTCGGTGAGGGTGCGCTCTTTCTGGCCGCGACCCCCTGTAGTGGCTCTCCCCCCAGCACCTCGTCCTCTAGAGGATCTCCCTCCTCCTCCTCTAGGGGCACCTCTCCCTCGACCTCCCTGTGAGGAGTCATCGTCAAGTAGCCGAGGGGGGGGATTACGTGCTCGACCACTCCGACTAGCCCCCCCGACGACCTTGCGTAGGAAACCCACGCCGTCGGCCTTCCCCTTGCCCATGTTCCACGAACCTGCATTGAAAAGAGAAAAAGCAATTAGTAAATTAATGAAATGAAGGAAAATGCATGATAATAAACACATTAATAAAAATGCATAAAAAGGCATATTCCTAAACTATAGAAAAAAAATACTTGAAACGTACATCTGCTAGAACCCATATGAATCATCACTGTTGTAACCTCTTTCTCGGTCCGTCTCATCATCACTATCAATCATATCATCTTCGTTGTCCGACGGAGGTGGAGGCTCTTCCTCATCGTCAGCGGCTTCGTTTAACTTTTCTAGCATAAGTATGTCATTTTCATTGACAATGGTCTCACCATCATTCCGTGTATCGTCGACGTTTGGGTCCACATCATCATCACCCAATGGTCTAGCGTCATCGTTTCTAACCACACCATCATCATCATCATCATCATCAGGTTGCTCTTGATAGAACACTCCCTCGTATGTCATGGGGTTAATGTTGTAGTAATCGTCTTCATTCGGGTCTGGCAGCTTACCATGTGGCGAAACCTTGAACACAACTTCCCAACCCTTTAGATACACTTTCTGGCATGGGTAAGGCAGATAATATACTTGTGTAGCTTGGGTAGCCGCAATGAAGAGATCGGCTCCGGCATAGACGGTTGATGGTTTAACTTCTACCAAACCAATGGAAGGCGTATGTTTTACCCCCTCCCGCGGATCGAACCATCGACATTTGAACACAGGAAGACTTAGGGTCTCACGCCCCTGGCGGAATTTAACCTCGTATATATTTTGTACCCTTCCGTAGTAGTCTACTAAATTTTGACCGGGGGTGTACACTCCGGTATTTATAGTTTTGGGATCGGGGCGGCTGTTTTGGTGCTCCTCTGTATGGAAGCGATACCCATTCACATCATACTTTTTACATGTCATGACGGCAGGGTCAAAACCCATGGAAACCCATCTCAATTCATCATCCATAGATATGTTCGGATCTTTTCCCTACAAGTATAATGGAAATTGTTGCGTGCATTAGTTTGGTTAACTAATAAATGTTGAAGTAGGTATTTAATAGGGGAGTGTGGAAAATTACTTTCTCCATGAACCAAGCAACAAAATTTTTACGTCCAGGGTTTCCATGACGGAGAAGAGTAAGTGCCTCTGCCTCAGTAGGAGGATTCACTCCCGTCCATTCCACTTGAACGAAATCACTAAAAATAACAAAAGCGGTGTTAGACCGGGACTAAGTGAACATGGAACATGATGATGTGGAAGACATAAAGGAATGGTGTAGTGGTATTACCTCATCCACACTTCCTCAACTTCCTTGATGTTGTGCAAGATATAGAACATGAGGTCCTCCCACTCTTGTCGTGGCATGTTATAAGATTTCGAGGCCCCAGCCCTCCCACCTTGCGTGTTGAATAGATCGAGCCTGGGTTGATACTTGGGCTCTTCTATATTGTATCGAGGCACCTTGTTATGCAGATGGGGAACATGGTCTGGATAGTATGATGTCCTGAGGTCTGACACCTCCTCTAGGATAACCGCCTCAGCTATGGAAGCTTCAATCTTAGCTTTGTTTCCACATTTCCGTCGGAGATGCTTGTTCTGCCTCTCAGGGCCGTACTGCCAGCGATTCTGCACAGGCCCCCCCAACAATACCTCGTTCGCGAGGTGCAGAATGAGATGTGTCATCGGAGTAAAGAAGCCTGGCGGAAAGATTTTCTCTAGCTTGACTATCAACTCTGGTGCCTTCTTATGCAATTTTTCAATCACCTCTTTACTTACTTCTTTAGCACAGAGTGTGCGGAAGAAATGGCTAAGCTCGGCAAGCACTCGCCAGACATGCTCGGGGACATAGCCTCGAACCATCACCGGCATTATGCGCTCAATCCATACATGGTAGTCATGACTCTTCAGGCCGGTCACTTTGCCCGTTGAAAGATTGACTCCCTTACTTATATTCGATGCATAACCATCGGGGAACTTCAAAATTTGTTTCAGCCAGATAAGTACTTCTTTTTTTCCCGGCGGTTTAAGGACAAAGTCAGCATCTGGCTTGAACCAGTTTTTTCGACCGCCTGTGGGAGGCTTCATGTTAAGCCGTGGTCTATCACAAATTCTCTGTTGATCGGCTCTAGCTTTAACGTTATCCTTCGTCTTATCAGTAATGTTTAGGATCGTTGTGAAAAGGGACTCTGCCACATTCTTTTCGGTGTGCATCACATCAATATTGTAAGGAAGTTTGAGGTCCTTGAAATAGGGAAGCTGCGAGAACGGGGTAATGTGAGTCCAGTTGTGCGTCTCACCATATCCCTCGAAGCCTTTGCCTTTGCCTTTGCCTTTGCCTTTGCCTTTAGGCTTGAGAGCTTTTAGCTGAGCAAGAACACCTGTCCCCGAAAATGTTGGAATCTCGGTTACTTCATGAACAACCCGGCCTTTCGTGAAGTTCTTCTTGTCTTCCCTGTCTGGATGGTCTGGAGGGAGGAACTGTCGATGCAGGTCAAAGGCTACATACTTGCCACCCTTACTCAGCCAAATCATTCGCAGAGCCTGCATGCACACTGGGCATGGCATCTTACCACTTGTACACCATCCGCAGAATAGAGCATAGCCGGGAAAGTCATGCATGCAATAGTGCAACCAAACTTTCATCAAGAAATTTCTCTGCAGATCTCGGTCGTATGTCAACCTCGGAAAGTACCAAGAATGGTGCAAAGCATCCACAAGCGGCTGCATAAACACACCCAATTGCTTCCCCGGGTAGTCAGGCCCCGGAATGATGAGCGACAAGAACATGGTCTTCCGTTGCATTAGGGCACAGGGAGGAAGATTGAGCGGAATTACAAACACAGGCCAGCAGCTGTATGGATTGGACGACATACCATATGGATTCAACCCATCACCTGATATGGCTATTCTGACATTCCCAGCCTCGGCTGCTTCCTCGGGGTATTCTTCATCGAATGACTTCCATGCTTCCCCTCCCGATGGATGTACGATTTTATTTGGATTGTACCTTATACCTTCCTTGTGCCACTTCATCATTTTGGCAGACTCCTTCGTGATGAAAAGGCGCTGCAGTCTTTTTATAAAATCAAGATACCGAAGAACCTTAACGGGGATGGTTAGCTGCTTTTTCCCACCATCCTCACCAACCACCTCAATGTACCGAGACGAACCGCACTTACTACAGTACTTGTCATCCGCATACTCGTGCCTAAACAAAAGGCAATTCTTCGGGCAAACATCTATTTTCTCATAATCCATAGAGAGTGCCTTCATGATTTTCTTTGTATCGTACATGCTTTTCGGCAGTTCATGACCCTCAGGGAGGCTGTTAGCCCATACTCCCAGGAATGCTTCGAAGCATTTCTGGCTACAGCCGTACTCAGCCTTGACTGCAATCAGTTGCGAGATGGCATCCAGCTGAGATATTTTCGCACCCGCATAAAGAGGTTTCTTCGACGAGGCCAAGACCTCCAAGAAGGCCTTTGCAGTTGCCTCCGGCTCCTCCGGTTCATTCTCTGAAGGTGTCGCATTTGCCGTTTCTGCAACAATGACATCATCTAGCATGTCCCTGACCCCGTCGTCCTCGTATCCATCGATGCGTTGTCGCATCACCTCCTCTCTACCACGGTCCTGCTCGGCTATGTTTATCGGCGGCATGTCAAAGTTTGGCACATATCCGTAAGTGCGAAGGTGCTCACTCATGTCCGTCTGATTTCTACGGTGACGTCTGGCACATCTCGCACAGGGGCATGGAGGGATAATTCTCATTGGACGACGGAATATCTCCTTCAAATATACATCGGTTTTCGTGATCCACTCTGATGTTACTCGATTCCGACGGATAAAACCACTGTACATCCACTGATTATCTGCCATCCTTTGCTTTTTTGCAACCCACACAACATAATTAAGGGTTCACTTAAATTAATCACATCAAATTTTCAGTTTCTACCGTGTTTAATCCACCTACATCCCTAATAGGTAAAGATGGGTCCTAATCCCACCCGAGGATGTGTAGATTGAGTACGTTCTCCATTCTACCCCGTTCCGAGACAAAATTTCGGCAGCACCTCCCCGCTGTTCTCCAGAAACACGTCTCGGCAAATAGCCGAGAGAATGTGCTCCGGAGAACAATGTGGAGGCACCGTCGAAATCCTGTCTCGGAACGGGGTAGAACATGGAGAACATACCCAATCTACACATCCTCGGGCTGTCCATGGAAAACGCCGGACAATCCGAAAGAGCTGCGGTGATAAATATGCAATTGAATGCATATTTATCGATGCAACCCTTTCGGACGGGAGACGCCTAGGTTACGTCACTTGACTCGAGAATGAAATCTAAAATTTGGAGGAGATGGACTTGTAGCTCACCCTCGGCTGTAGAGGAAGTAGTCGAACAGCAGAGGGATGCTCAGGGGGGCCAACGCGTCAGACAACGGTCACTCCAATGAAATGCGAAACCACAAAGCCTGGAAATTGCATCGCGGCAAAAATTAGAACATCACAACTCATAGAACATATTTAAAACATTTAAACATGCATTCATTTATTTTTGCATCATGTAGGCAAAAAAACTAACAACATTAACAATATCTACCTATCTAACTATCTACCTATCTATATATCATCTCATCTAACCAAATTTTTTTACTATCTACCTATCTAACTATCTAACTAACTATCTAACTATCTAACTATCTAACCTAACTATCTAACTATCTAACTAACTATCTAACTATCTAACTACCTAACCTAACTATCTAACTATCTAACATATCTAACTATCTAACTATCGAACTATCTACATATCTACCTATCTAACTAACTATCTAACTATCTAACTATCTAAATACCTAACTATCTAACTAACTATCTAACCTAACTATCTAACTATCTAACTAACTATCTAACCTAACTATCTAACTAACTAACTAACTAACTACCTAAATACTTATCTAACTATCTATATCTAACTAGCTACAAAATTACTAAAAAAAACAGTAAAAACTTAAAAAAAA
>LR738714.1:770156276-770182379 GCA_902687465.1 Secale cereale | reverse complement strand
GCGAGACCCCCCCAACGATCATGCAGTCCCTTGATATCGCTGCTCTTTTTACCTATGTGCGTGCCTGTCAGGCTTCTTCGCCCCCCTATTCCTATCGGCCTTTGTATAGCTATAGCCTATGTACAACCACTGTTGGCGCAACCCATTGAAGATTTACTAAAAGCAAAAAACTGATCAGAGTAAGCCCCGTTAGCTGATTACTTAGGCACGCACCACCAGGGCACCAGAGACGCTGGACGCACCAGCCCATGAGGCCAATAGGCAATAGGCCATGACTTAGATGACCAGGCCTGTAGTTGACTACGCTAACGCTACGGACGCCCAATCTCTTCGTCGGTTCGTTCGACTCTTCGCCTCAAAAAAAGCAGCGATCAGATCTCAGGGACTCTGACTGCCTCCACGCGACCACGCCGGCGCGCCGCCAACGCCAGAACGCCCGTTGTCCGCAACGCCAAGACAGCCGGACAGGCGCCGATCCACGGACACGTTCCCGGCTGGCGGCAGCCCGCAGCCCAGAATCCCAGACACAACGACGGCGGCGACGGGATAAGCTGCAACAACACAAGGGGAAAAGGTAATTTATTTTCACATGGATTAGACGATTAGTAGTTCATGCGTTTAAAAATCGTACAAGTATAATCATACAAACTATAGGGCTTAAACATCCATATAAAATTTTTCAATTATTTTGCGCTTGTGTAGACATGAAGAGGAAGAGAGAATCAATTCATGATTTTTTCAAAACCGTTGGTTTAAGCTCTCGGCCATCGGAACATGATGCTACTGCAGACAATGTCCAACCTAGCGAACAGAACCAGCCTAATTATACTGCCGGTGATGCTCAAATTGATCCTGATGTTTCCGTGCCAGAAGCTACGGAAGAAGCTACAATTGTAACCACATGTTATGATCGAGAGCCCGGGCAGCGTCTTCAAATTTGGCAACTTCCTCCAGATGAGCATGATGCTGCTAGGCATTTTTATATATCTAAAGGGGCTTATCAACCAATCTTACAGTCAGATGAGTATGAATTTACTGGGACAGGAGCTGGCCATAGGCGATTCCAAAGTGATTGGTTCACGAATCATTGGTGGTTGGAGTATTCACCTCTAAAAAATTGTGCCTATTGTTTGCCTTGTTTTCTCTTCTCAAAGAAGCCAATTGGGAAGTGTGGTTCAGATACATTCACAGTCAGCAGATTTGATAAGTGGAAGAAAGTTAATAATGGAAAAGAATGTGCTTTTCTCAAATATATGGGCACTACTCCCAGCTCGGCTCACAATTTTGCAGTTGGGTGTTATGGAAACTTGAGAAACAGAATTAATCATGTTGATGAGGTGATGAAAAAGCAAACTAAGTAGCAGGTTCTTGATGCAAGACTAATGCTAAAGACTTCCATTGATGCCATGAGGTAAGCAAGAATTATTTAATTTCAAACATTTAGAACTTCTTTATACTAGACATCTAATAATTATTCTATATTGATTGCATAAGGTGGCTGATGTTTCAAGCATGTCCCTTTAGAGGAAATGATGAGTCTGAGGATTCCAAGAACCAAGGTAATTTCAAGGAAATGATTAAGCTTTTGGCTTCTTATAACAAGGATGTACATGAAGTTGTACAGAATGCTCCAAAAAATGCAAAGTACACCTCATCAACTATTCAAAAGGAAATCGCTAGCATATTTGCTGGAAAAGTGAAGATCTCAATTAAAGAAGAACTTGGTAATAGCAAATTTTCTATCTTGGTTGATGAATGTAGAGATGAGTCTAAAAAAGAGCAGATGGCAGTAGTTCTTTGATTTGCAAACATAGAAGGGGTGATAAGAGAACATTTTCTTGATCTTGTTCATGTTAAGAGACACTAGTGCTTTGACTCTCAAGAACACAATTATTGTCGTCCTAGTTGATAATGGGTTGAATGTGCAAGATATTAGAGGCCAGGGATATAACGGGGCAAGCAACATGAGGGGGGAGTGGAATGGGCTGAAAGCTCTAATTCTCAGAGAGTGCCCTTATGCATACTATATCAATTGTCTTCCACATCAACTCCAATTGGCTCTTGTTGCTGCTTCAAGGGAGGTACATGAGGTCCATAATTTTTTTCAGCATGCAAATTTCATTGTAAATACAGTTAGTGCATCTCCCAAACGAAATGATAGCTGTTAGAAAATCAGGCTGCTGAACTTGCTAGAGAGATTGAATTGGGAGAGCTTGACACAGGAAGAGGGGCCAATCAAATAGGATCTTTACAAAGGGCCGGAGACATGAGATGGAGTTCCCACTACAAATCTATCAAAAGTTTGTTAAAGATGTTTGCCGCAACTGTTACAGTGCTAAGAAGTGTAGCAGCTGATCGTTCAGCTACAAGCAACTCAAGAGGTGATGCCGGAGGTGCCTTGAAAATCCTACTCACATTTGATTTTGTGTTCATTCTACACTTAATGGAAAGAATCATGAAAATCACGGATGTCTTGTGTCTCAAACTTCAACATAAATCTTTGGACATTGCAAATGCATTAGATTGTGTTTCTAACACAAAGGTGTTGCTTGGTGAACTAAGAGAAGATGGATGGGACAACCTTTTTAAAGATGTGACATCCTTTTGTGTGAAACATGAGATTGACATCCCGGACATGGATCAAAAGTATGTATCTTTTCCTATCTCTTTATGACTATATAAATTACAATGTAGAGATTTAGCCATGTACATACTTCTCATCGATGTGTAGATCATGCAACTAATTCATATTTTGCAATATATATTAATTTTAGGTATGTTGATGTGACGAAATCTCGAAATAAACATGACAACACCACAATTATCCATCATTACAAAGTAGATGTGTTTAATGTTGCAATAGATCAACAAGTGATAGAGTTGAATGATTGATTCAGTTCTCAAGTTACTGAGCTTCTAGATCTTTGTTCATCATTGGACCCGAGGCATGATGCCTTCAGCAAGTCAAAGATATGCAGACTAGCGGAGAAATTCTATCCTGCAAATTTTTCTAGTCAAGAAAGAGATCGGTTGGAGTGCGAGCTACCACATTTCCAGCTTGATACATTCAACCATCCAGAGATAAAGAACTGCAAATCACTTGCTGATCTGACAAAAGGAATAGTTAAGACTGGCAAGTCTTCTAACTATCCAATGGTTGAGAGGTTGTTACGATTGGTGATAACTCTTCCGGTGTCAACTGCAACAGCAGAGCGAGCCTTTTCTGCAATGAAACTAGTCAAGACGCATCTTCGAAGCAAAATGGGAGATGATTTTCTTTGTCATTGCACGCTAGTTTACATTGAGAAGGAACTTGCAGCCAAGTTTAGCTCTGAAGAAATAATTGATATCTTCGATACTGGTGCTCGTAAAGCAGAATTCAAATTGATAGAAATGTAATTTATTCTCACTATTGAACAACAGACATATATTTACTATCTAGATGTCCTAAACCCTATTATTACTACGGTATCTTTTCATATATCCTATGATTCTTTTACGTTAAATATATCCTATGATTTTAAAGCTTTTGGTTCTTGCCCCCCCCCCCCATCTCAATTTTCTGGCTCCGTCCCTGTTTGCGGCCATGCATTTTCTGGTGGATCAAGCTTCAAAACAGTTGGTATTAGAGCCAACCACAATTGCTTTCGCTGCTGCTGCCAAGATGTTGCGGAGGATCACGACTCATCAGGCTATGTATCTCCTCACGAGGAGCATGCGTGCTATAGAATTCTATCGAATAACTATTGAATAATTGTTGATGCAATATTGTGCCAGTACAAGAGGTATATATAAGATCCAAGCCGCACCTGACCTAGCCCTATTACAAACCGAGTAGGAGTCCTAATCCTATTACAAGTTGTATTCTAACACCCCGCCGCAGTGTCAACGGTAGGCTCGATGACGTTGAGACTGAAACGAATGTCTTGAAACGGAGTAGTCGCCAGGCCTTTGGTAAAGATATCCGCGAACTGAGCATAAGTAGGCACGTGGAGATCGCTAACTTGACCGAGAGCCACCTTCTCTCGAACAAAATGAATGTCGATCTCAATATGCTTGGTGCGACGGTGTTGAACCGGATTCCCTGACATGTAGACAGCTGAAATATTATCATAGTAAACAATGGTAGCTTGCTCAATAGGACGGTGCAGCTCCGACAACAACTGGCGCAACCAAACCGTTTCAGCAACCGCATGAGCCACAACACGATACTTAGCTTCAGCAGACAAGCGGGAGACCGTAACCTTACTTTTTGAAGACCAAGAAACCAAATTGTTACCAAGAAAAACACAGAATCCGGATGTGGACCTACGAGTATCTGGACAACAAGCCCAGTCTGCATCAGAGTAAGCTGTCAAGGAGGTGGGAGAGGATTTGTTGATATGAAGACCTAAGTCTAGTGTGCCTTTGAGATACCGAAGAATACGTTTGACATGATTGTAGTTTGAAATACGAGGATCATGCATGTATAAACAAGCTTGTTGGACAACAAAAGAAATTTCAGGACGAGTGAGAGTAAGATACTGAAGTGCACCAGTAATACTACGATAAAGAGAAGCATCAGAGAAAGGATCACCGTCGGCAGAGAGTTTGGAACCTGTATCAATAGGGGTCCGGGAAGTTTGACAATCAAGCATACCAGCACGAGAAAGAAGATCCAGAGTGTACTGACGTTGAGACAAGAAAATACCAGAGGAGTCACAGATAACAACAATACCTAAGAAGTGTTGAAGAAGACCTAAATCTGTCATAGAAAATTCATGGCGAAGACGAGAGATAATATGATCTAAAAATTGTTGTGAAGAAGGTGTGAGGATAATATCATCAACATATAAAAGAAGGTAATCAGTGTTGTTGTTGTTGTTGTGATGAAAGGTGAAGAGTGAAGTGTCAGAACGGGAAGGGGTAAAACCGATGGTTTGAGCATATGCAGAAAGCGTTGGAACCAGGCACGTGGTGCTTGTTTAAGACCATAAAGAGATTTTTGTAGAAGGCAGACATGATTAGGATAGGAGGAATGTTCGAAGCCAAGAGGTTGTTGACAATAGACTGTTTCTTGAAGAGATCCATGAAGAAAAGCATTTTTGACATCTAGTTGATGAATTGGCCAGGAAGAAGTGACGGCGATGCTAAGGACAGTGCGAATAGTGCTGGGCTTGACAACTGGAGAGAAAGTCTCATCATAATCGATGCTGTATTGCTGAGAGTTACCACGGTATACCCATCGAGCCTTATAATGTGCAAGACTTCTATCAGAATTAAATTTATGGCGAAAAACCCATTTGCCCAAAACAATATTTGTATTGGAAGGACGAGGAACTAACTACCACATGTTGTTCTGCAGAAGGGCATCATATTCATCTTTCATAGCTGCGGCCCAATTAGGATCTAGGAGAGCTGATTTGTAAGATTTGGGTACAGAGGAAGGAGATAAAAGATGCATGAAGATTGAGACGCTCTTTTGCAGGTAAAGGAAACCCGGACTTGGCACATGTGCGCATGGTATGATCGTTAGTAGGAGCTGGAACGAGAATAACATGAGCAGGAGTGGTGGGGGAAGATGTGATGGACGCGGGAGATGGTGGTGAAGACTGCGGCTGCAGGAGGTCTGCTGCGTCAGAGTGTAATGTGTTTTCCTCTGCCGGGGCAGAGGTGATGACAGAAGTGGTGGCGGCAGGATCTGCTACTGCGGCTGGTTTCGCTGGATTGGTCGGCGGGTGAAAGAAGGGAAGATGATTGCGACAAGAGGGACTAGTGGAAGGCGCGGGTGAGTTGGAATCTAATTGTTGACGCTCGAAAAAGGGATTTTTTTCCCAGCAAATGTTACATGACGAGACACATGAACACGACCACTAACAAGATCTAGACAACGATAACCCTTGTGCTCGTCAAAAAAACCTAGATGGACACACATGATAGAGCGCGGGGAAAGTTTGTTAGGAGAAGTGGAGTAGGAGTCTGGAAAACAAACACAACCGAAGACGCGAATGTCGGAGTATTTTGGATGAGATATAAATAAAGAGAAGTGAGGAGTAGTTTGTGGGTTAACTTTAGATGGACGAATATTGAGTAAATATGTGGCCGTGTGGAGTGCCTCTGCCCAGAACATCGACGGCATAGAAGATAGAATAAGCAGAGTGTGAATGATGTCATTAAGAGTGCGAAGAGAACGCTCGGCTTTGCCGTTTTGAGGGGAGGTATAAGGACTTGAGAAACGTAAGAGAATTTCATATTGTATAAAGAAATTTTGATTTTTAAAGTTGTCAAATTCATGACTACTATCACATTGGATGAATCTTATAGGGAGGAAAAAGTGGACCGAGACATAGCACTGAAAGTTTATGAATATATTATGAACGTCGAATTTGTTGCATAAAGGAGAAGTCCAAACATATTGAGTAAAATCATCAAGAATCACGAGATAATACTTAAAACCAGATACACTTTCTATTGGTGATATCTAGAGATCACAATGAAGTAATTAATATAGAAAAATACTAGAGGATTGAGAGGAACTAAAGGGAAGGCGAACATGTTTTCCCAATTGACATGACTAGAACATAGAAGAATTATGAGAATCTCTATTACAAGGTATTGAAAATTCACTAAGAAGTGTGGATAACACATTTTTATTGGGATGGCCGAGACGTTGGTGACACAGATCAACAGAGGCCACCATAGATGTTGGAGGAGCAGCGATCGGAGCACCATGGAGAGAATATAAATCACCGAAGCTATTGAATCAAGCAATCTCGGCCTTGGTCGGGTATTCCTTCACAGACAAACCGAAGGGGTCAAACTCGACAGAAACATGATTATCAGTGGTGATTTGGCGAACATAAATCTGATTTTTAATAAGAGCAGGAGCTAGAAGAACATCACGAAGAAGCAAAGGCTTAGTCGGGGATTGGATTTGAGCCTGGCCGACACAGTAAATAGGAATAGAAGATCCATCACCGACAGTAATAGAGGGAAAAGACGAAGGTGTGCAAGAGGAAAGCAAATTACTTGATGCAAACATATGACGAGAAGCACCAAAATCAAAAATCCAATCCGTACCTGAGTTCCCTTGTGCATCAAAATTGTTCATGGCTTGTAGAAAAGCAACTTGGTCCCAGCTCGGAGTCGAAGTAGAGGCCGTGTAGTCATGGGAGCTTGCGGGTTTGGTGGTGTTGGCAGTAGGGCCGGCATCGGCGTAAAGAGTGAGGCACCATCATTGTACTGCTGCATGTAGGGGAACGATGGAGAGCCATAGGATGCATAAGGACTGGTGTTGTAGATCGTTGGCGCGTAGGAGGGAGCAGCGTGGTATGCGGCCTACGGCTGTCAGGGCGCGAGGACGGGTGCGCCGGTGTGAGGGCGAGCACCGGGCTACCTGCCACCGCTATAGGCAGGCGGGGCACCATATGGCACAGGGGCGGACCAGTGCATAGGCCACGCCTGGACTAGCCATGTCCACGGATCAGGAGATGGGCGTCATCCGGGCGGCGGTGGTGGTGCGGTTGATGAAGCCGGGGCCGGCGGTGTTGGTGTACTGGGTTATTCATAGTCGATTTTCTCACATCATAAAAAAACTGGTGATACCTTTTTTCTTTTGGTAGTCTGTACTCATGATTGTTTGGTTATAAACCATAGTTACCTTGAAATTCATAGAAAATCCAGTAGAAGTTTTACTGTTCCCCTTCTTAAGTTTTTATTCTCTTAATACCATTGACCGGTGCTAAGATGATTCATTTTCCCCAGTCATGTCTGCTGTTATCTAGAAATTTATCAAGCAGTCAACAGTCCAATTAATATAAATGTATCTGAACTTCTGCTTTTCGGTTCTTGATGAAATTGCTACAAGAATGAGTTATGCAGAAGCATTTATTTAAGCGTAGTTTAAATAATGCCTATTCTTTAAACTGTTTTCACGAGGGTTTCTAAGCGCAAAGTTATATAGTCTTGGATACTTTTGTTCTGATTTTTCAAATTGATTTCAGGATTTTACCTTCTTGCCAAAGTAGAAGAGGCTGCCGACAAACCTATATATAGGTGGACACATGAGATTATTAGTGGACATACTCTTAAACATCTATGTGCTGCGATGGTACCTGTTTTCTTGACTCTTATGTTGGCAAAGAGGACAATTGAACCTGACAGGTGTGCATCATCTTACTCAATGCATCACTTAAGTCTATTTTTTTAGAGTTATAGTTCAATTGAACCACTTTAAATCTCATGTTAGTATTGGTTGTTCTGCTTTGAGCAATACAAATACACCAAAATTGATGCTACAATATCATGGATTCCCATTCCACTGATGCTAAAATATGTGACCAAAATTGTGATTTTCGCTCTTTATGAGCACTAGTAGAAAACAGGGCATTGGTCCAGCCCATTAGCCCCGGTTCAATCTAGAACCGGGACCAATGGGGGTACTGGACCCGGTTCGTTAGCCCAGGGGGCCGGCCGGGCCACGTGGGCCATTGGTCCCGGTTCGTCTGGACCTATTGGTCCCGGTTGGAGCTAAAAACCGGGACCAATGGCTCTTGCTCCTGGCCCACCACTATTGGTCCCGGTTTGTTTTATGAACCGGGACCAAAGGCACCCCTTTAGCCCCGGTTTGTAGCACCAACCGGGACCAGTGAGTTGCCTATATAAACCCCCTCACTCAAGAGCAGAGCTCACTGCTCTGTTTTTTTTTTCTGGCCGAGGGGGAGAGGGGTTAGTGGTGCTCTAGCTCACCTCCTATGCACACAACGTGTTCGGTGGAATGCCCGAGCCACACTAGTTAAGCTTTTCTCCTCTCGAAGCTCTATTTTCTCCGAGATTTGTCTAGGTTTAGCGGTCCGTCACGTCCCGTCCCCGTCTTCACCGCCGTCGATCGCCCCCGCCGATCTCGTCACCGGCACCACCGTGGTGAGCCTCTTGTTATGTCCATGCTTTTCTTACTTTTATTAATGCTTTAGATAGATATTTGTCTAATTTTCTTACGTTTATTATTGCTTGTTATTATATAGTGCGATGGTTTTGATATCCGCCCACGTGGGCCCTCGTCCGGTCTACGATTCGGATGTGGTATATTATCTTTAATTTATAACTATTTGTTTTAGTGCTTATGATAGTTATGTCGACCAACCTGACATGCATAGATGTTTTATTATTTCTAGGAGGTAGTTGAACCAGAAATTCCAACCGACCCTCTTGTGGAGAGGTTAAATTTAGTTGAAGAGGAAAACATTTCGTTAAAGAAAAAATTGGAAAAAATGGAGGAAGAGAAGATGGAATTGGAGTTGCATGTTGCGGAAGTTATCGATGATCACAAGATCAAGATGGACCCTATTGTCGAGAGGTTAAATTTAGTTGAAGAAGAAAACAAATTCTTGAAGGAAAAAATAAAAAAAATTGTGGACGAGAAGATGATATTGGAGTTGCATGTTGCGGATGTCGTCGATGATCACAAGATCAAGATGGATGCAATGCGGTTGAAGATTAAAAAGATTAGAAAATATGCCATTAATACCGAGGCTTGGTATCATTATGCCGTTGGATCAATTGTTACCTTGGTTGCGATTATGATAGCATTTGTTTTCGCATTGAAATGTTTTACATAGTTTCGATGTGTATGGAGAGCTATATGTTGTTAGATGAGAACTATATATGTATGTACTTTGGTTTTAATGTGATGATGAACTTTTATCCATTTGGTCACTTAATTATCTATTTATGATGTTCTGTAATGGTTTTTGACACACTTAATTATATATAAATGCACGCAGATGAACCGCCAATGAATGTACGGTGACAGACACACCTCCGAGTACATTAAGGGCGTGCGTGAGTTTCTTAATGCGGCAGAGGCAAACAAGCAGAATGGTTTTATGTGTTGTCCATGCACTAAATGTGTGAATACGATGTCTTACTCTAACCGAAAAATCCTTCACTCCCACCTGCTTTACCAGGGTTTCATGCCACACTATAATGTTTGGACGAGGCACGGAGAAATAGGGGTTATGATGGAAGACGGCGAAGAAGAAGAGTACGATGACAACTATGTGCCCCCTGAATACGGTGATGCTGCAATGGGGGGAGCTGGTGAAGATCAAGAGGAACCAGACGATGTGCCCAATGATGCTGCAACGGGTGAAGCTGCTGAAGATCAAGAGGAACCAAATGATGATCTTCGCCGGGTCATTGTCGATGCAAGGACACAATGCGAAAGTCAAAAGGAGAAGCTGAAGTTCGATCGCATGTTAGAGGATCACAAAAAAGGGTTGTACCCCAATTGCGAAGATGGCAACAAAGCTCGGTACCGTACTGGAATTGCTGCAGTGGAAGGCAGAGAATGCTGTGGCTGACAAAGGATTTGAGAAGCTACTGAAAATATTGAAGAAGAAGCTTCCGAAGGATAACGAATTGCCCGACAGTACATACGCAGCAAAGAAGGTCGTATGCCCTCTAGGATTGGAGGTGCAGAAGATACATGCATGCCCTAATGACTGCATCCTCTACCGCGGTGCATACAACGATCTGAACGCATGCCCGGTATGCGGTGCGTTGCGGTATAAGATCAGACGAGATGACCCTGGTGATGTTGATGGCGAGCCCGCCAGGAAGAGGGTTCCTGCAAAGGTGATGTGGTATGCTCCTATAATACCACGGTTGAAACGTTTGTTTAGAAACAGAGAGCATGCCAAGTTGATGCGATGGCACAGTGAGGACCGTAAGAAAGACGGGAAGTTGAGAGCACCCGCTGACGGGTCGCAATGGAGAAAAATCGAGAGAAAGTACTGGGAGGAGTTTGCAAAGGACGCAAGGAACGTATGGTTTGCTCTAAGCGCGGATGGCATTAATCCTTTCGGGGAGCAGAGCAGCAATCACAGCACCTGGCCCGTGACTCTATGTATGTATAACCTTCCTCCTTGGATGTGCATGAAGCGGAAGTTCATTATGATGCCAGTTCTCATCCAAGGCCCTAAGCAACCCGGCAACGACATTGATGTGTACCTAAGGCCATTAGTTGAAGAACTTTTACAGCTGTGGAATGGAAACGGTGTACGTGCGTGGGATGAGCACAAACAGGAGGAATTTGACCTAAAGGCGTTCTGTTCGTGACCATCAACGATTGGCCCGCTCTCAGTAACCTTTCAGGACAGACAAACAAAGGATACCACGCATGCACGCACTGTTTAGATGACACTGAAAGTATATACCTGGACAAGTGCAGGAAGAATGTGTACCTGGGCCATCGTCGATTTCTTCCGACCAACCATCAATGTCGAAAGAAAGGCAAGCATTTCAAAGGCGAGGCAGATCACCGGAAGAAGCCCGCCATGCGTACCGGTGATCACGTACTTGCTATGGTCAATGATTTACACGTAATCTTCGGAAAGGGCCCCGGCGCACTAGCTGTTCCGAATGACGATGAGGGACACGCACCCATGTGGAAGAAGAAATCTATATTTTGGGACCTACCCTACTGGAAAGACCTAGAGGTCCGCTCTTCAATCGACGTGATGCACGTGACGAAGAACCTTTGCGTGAACCTGCTAGGCTTCTTGGGCGTGTATGGAAAGACAAAAGATACAGCTGAGGCACGGGAGGCCCTGCAACGTTTGCACGAAAAAGACGGCATCCCTCCGAAGCAGTATGAAGGTCCTGCCAGCTATGCTCTTACGAAAGAAGAGAAAGAAATCTTCTTTGAATGCCTTCTCAGTATGAAGGTCCCGACTGGCTTCTCGTCGAATATAAAGGGAATAATAAATATGGCAGAGAAAAAGTTCCAGAACCTAAAGTCTCATGACTGCCATGTGATTATGACGCAACTGCTTCCGGTTGCATTGAGGGGGCTTCTACCGGAAAACGTCCGATTAGCCATTGTGAAACTATGTGATTCCTCAATGCAATCTCTCAGAAGGTGATCGATCCAGAAATCGTACCAAGGCTAAGGAGTGATGTGGCGCAATGTCTTGTCAGTTTCGAGCTTGTGTTCCCACCATCCTTCTTCAATATCATGACACACGTCCTAGTTCATCTAGTCGACGAGATTGTCATTCTGGGGCCCGTATTTCTACACAATATGTTCCCCTTTGAGAGGTTCATGGGAGTCCTCAAGAAATATGTCCGTAACCGCGCAAGGCCAGAAGGAAGCATCTCCATGGGCCATCAAACAGAGGATGTCATCGGGTTTTGTGTTGACTTCATTCCTGGCCTTAATAAGATAGGTCTCCCTAAATCGCGGTACGAGGGGAGACTGACTGGAAAAGGCACGCTTGGAAGGGACTCAATAATATGCAGGGACGGATATTCTTGGTCTCAAGCACACTACACAGTTCTACAGAACTCTACATTGGTGACACCGTATGTCGATGAACACAAGAACAGTCTGCGCTCCAAACACCCGGAGCAGTGCGACGACTGGATTACACGTGAACACATCAGGACTTTCAGCAGTTGGTTGGAAACACGTCTCAGAGGTGACAACACTGTTTGTGATGAGTTGTACTTGTTGTCCAGGGGACCATCTTCGACTGTATTGATTTACAAAGGATACGAGATAAATGGGAATACATTTTACACGATTGTCCAAGATCAAAAGAGCACCAACCAAAACAGCGGTGTCCGCTTTGATGCAACAACCGAGAGGGGAAAGGACACATATTATGGTTACATAGTGGACATATGGGAACTTGACTACGGACATGATTTTAAGGTCCCTTTGTTTAAGTGTAAATGGGTCAATCTGTCAGGAGGCGGGGTACAGGTAGACCCACAGTACGGAATGACAACAGTGGATCTAAAAAATCTTGGATACACTGACGAACCGTTCGTCCTAGCCAATGATGTGGCACAGGTTATCTATGTGAAGGACATGTCTACCAGACCGAGAAAAAGAAAAGATAAGGAAGCGAATACATCATACGATGAGCCAAAGCGCCACATAGTTCTTTCAGGAAAAAGGGACATCCTGGGAGTGGAGTGCAAGACAGACATGTCTGAAGATTATGAAAAGTTTCATGAAATTCCTCCCTTCAAAGTCAAGGCTGACCCAAGCATCCTGATAAACGATGAAGATTATCCATGGTTATGGCGCAATAAGCAAATGACTCAAGCGAAGAAAAAGTGAAGAGTTATTTCCGCAACTATTATGATGATACCATGCCAACTTTGTAACAAACGAGTATGATACCATTGTCCGTTTGTACTATTTAAATTTCAATACTACTTGCACTAACAAAACAAAACAAAACAAAACAAACTTGAAAAATAAATAGCAACAATAAGTATTTTGTTGTAAGTATAAACAAAATAAAATAAATAAAGCAACAAAGAAAATAAATAAAGAAAGTAAAATAAATAAAGCAACTCTAAATACAGCAAAAAACAACTTAGAAATAAACAAAGAAAATAAAATAAATAAAGCAACTCTAAATACAGCAAAAAACAACTTAGAAATAAATAGCAACAATAAGTATTTTGTTGTAAGTATAAACAAAATAAAATAAATAAAGCAACAAAGAAAATAAATAAAGGAAGTAAAATAAATAAAGCAACTCTAAATACAGCAAAAAACAACTTAGAAATAAACAAAGAAAATAAAATAAATAAAGCAACTCTAAATACAGCAACAAACAACTTAGAAATAAATAAAGCAAAAAAGGGAAAAAAAAAATTGGGCGCTGCCCAGTGAGCCTGCAAGGCCTATAGCACAGGATCCACCTGTAATATAAGGCCCAACAAGCTCACAGGGCAGCGCGCAGAGTTAGGCCCAGAAGCCTGCATTTGAGAGGAGCTCGAGAGGGTGGGAGCAGCAGCCCTTATAAACCACTCTCGAACTCCCTCAGCTAGCGAGGTGGGACTAAACAACCCACCGCACCCGCGCCAGCACAGGGCCTTTGGTCCCGGTTGGTGGCACCAACCGGGACTAAAGGGAGGCATTAGTCCCGGTTGGTGGCTGAAACCGGGACTAATGACCCCCTTTAGTCCCGGTTGCTGCCACCAACCGGGACTAAAGGCCCCTCCTTCCCGCCCTTTGGGCTGCTGAAAAGGGACCTTTAGTCCCGGTTGGTGGCAGCAACCGGGACTCAAGGGGTGTATTAGTCCCGGTTTCAGCCACCAACCGGGACTAATACTGCTCCTATATAACCAGGACTTGCGAAATTTTGGGCAGTTTCCTTCTTCCCCGCCCCGACGCCTCCCTCGATCTGCTCCTTCCCCGTCGCCGTCGCCGTCGCCCCCGTCGCCCCGTCGCCGTCGCCGTCGCCCCCGTCGCCCCGTCGCCGTCGCCGTCGCCCCCGTCGCCCCGTCGCCGTCGCCGTCGCCCCCGACGCCGCCTCGTCGCCGCGCCCCGCGCCGTCGCCGCGCCCCGCGCCGTCGCCCCGCCCCGCGCCGTCGCCGCGCCCCGCGCCGCCGCGCGCCCCGCCCCGCCGCCGTCGCGCCGCCGCGCCCCGACGCCGCCTCGTCGCCGCCCTTCCCCGCCGCCGTCGCGCCGCCCAGCCCTGCCGATGTGAGGGGCTCCCTTTTTTTATGTTTAATATTGCTGTATATGTATATAGTTGCTGTGTATATATGTATATATGTGTATATTTTTTTTATGTTTATATAAATTGCAGTATATATAGTTGCTGTATATATAGTTGCTGTATTTATATGTATGTGTATATCTTTTTTTTTCTTAGGAATTTGCTAAATATATATGTTAAATATATATTTATGTGTATATAAATATATTTTTTCTTAGGAAGTTGCTGTATATATGTGATGTGTGTATATGTGATGTATATAGTTTTTTGTTTATATATGCTAAATATATATAGAAAGTTTTATATATGCAAAAGTTACAAATTTAGAAAAAGAAGGATAGGAAAGAAGAAAATAAGGAAGAGGAAAGAAAGAAGAAGAGGAGAGGAAGAAGAGGAGAAATAAATAAGAAGAAGAAAAAAAAGAAAAAAAGAGGAGAAGAAGAAAGGAATAGAGGAGAAATAGAGAAATTTTCTCTTCTTCTCCTCTATTCCTTTCTTCTTCTCCTTTTTTTTTCTTTTTTTTTCTTCGATCTTCTCCTCTAGCGGTTCCTTTTTTCTTCTTCTTCCTCTTTTTTTATCGGATATGTCTATGTCGATATACACCCTCCCCGATAACTTCGACATTAGGGGGGGCCGGGGTCGAGGGTCATCGAGGGACCGAGAGGCCGAAGGTCGAGGGGTCGAGGGTCGTCGAGGGACCGAGAGGCCGAAGGGCGAGGGGTCGAGAGGTTGCCTAGCAGTCGGGGGTCTAGGGTTGTGGATCGCCGAGCAGTCGGGGGTCAAAGTATTGAAGAATTCCATGACTTCATCATTTGCCAGAAGTAACCGGGGCATTTTGGTACAAAGTTATGCAAAGATATTTTGGAACGGAGTTCCTGATAGAATAATCCGTCTTTTGTTACGAATTATCCTATCTGAGACTCCGTTCCAAAATAACTTTGGAGAGCTTCGTACCATCATGCTACTGTTACTTTCGCCTAATGATGAAGTATTGGTTTTGTTGAATCCTTTGACACTCGACAAAATGTGACATGAGGGGGTCTAGGGTTGTGGATCGCCGAGCAGTCGGGGGTCGAGGGGTCGAGAGAGGTTGCCTAGCTAGCTAGTGTCAAAGTATTGAAGAATTCCATGACTTCATCATTTGCCAGAAGTAACCGGGGCATTTTGGTACAAAGTTATGCAAAGATATTCTGGAACGGAGTTCCTGATAGAATAATCCGTCTTTTGTTACGAATTATCCTATCGGGGACTCCGTTCCAAAATAACTTTGGAGAGCTTCGTACCATCATGCTACTGTTACTTTCGCCTAATGATGAAGTATTGGTTTTGTTGAATCCTTTGACACTCGACAAAATGTGACATGAGGGGGTCTAGGGTTGTGGATCGCCGAGAAGTCGGGGGTCGAGGGGTCGAGAGAGGTTGCCTAGCTAGTGTCAAAGTATTGAAGAATTCCATGACTTCATCATTTGCCAGAAGTAACCGGGGCATTTTGGTACAAAGTTATGCAAAGATATTTTGGAACGGAGTTCCTGATAGAATAATCCGTCTTTTGTTACGAATTATCCTATCTAGGACTCCGTTCCAAAATAACTTTGGAGAGCTTCGTACCATCATGCTACTGTTACTTTCGCCTAATGATGAAGTATTGGTTTTGTTGAATCCTTTGACACTAGACAAAATGTGACATGAGGGTGTCTAGGGTTGTGGATCGCCGAGCAGTCGGGGGTCGAGGGGTCGAGAGAGGTTGCCTAGCTAGTGTCAAAGTATTGAAAAATTCCATGACTTCATCATTTGCCAGAAGTAACGGGGGCATGTTGGTACGAAGTTATGCAAAGATGTTTTGGAACGGAGTTCCTGATAGGATAATCCGTCTTTTGTTACGGATTATCTTATCTGGGACTCCGTTCCAAAACAACTTTGGAGAGCTTCGTACCATCATGCTACTGTTACTTTCGCCTAATGATGAAGTATTGGTTTGTTGAATCCTTTGACACTAGACAAAATGTGACATGAGGGTGTCTAGGGTTGTGGATCGCCGAGAAGTCGGGGGGGTCGAGAGGTTGCCTAGCTAGTGTCAAAGTATTGAAGAATTCCATGACTTCATCATTTTCCAGAAGTAACCGGGGCATGTTGGTACGAAGTTATGCAAAGATGTTCTGGAACGGAGTTCCTGATAGGATAATCCGTCTTTTGTTACGGATTATCTTATCTGGGACTTCGTTCCAAAACAACTTTGGAGAGCTTCGTACCATCATGCTACTGTTACTTTCGCCTAATGATGAAGTATTGGTTTTGTTGAATCATTTGACACTAGACAAAAGGTGACATGAGGGGGACTAGGGTTGTGGATCGCCGAGAAGTCGGGGGGGTCGAGAGAGGTTGCCTAGCTAGTGTCAAAGTATTGAAGAATTCCATGACTTCATCATTTGCCAGAAGTAACCGGGGCATTTTGGTACAAAGTTATGCAAAGTTGTTCTGGAACGAAGTCCCTGATAGGATAATCCGTCTTTTGTTACGAATTATCTTATCCGGGGACTCCGTTCCAAAACAACTTTGGAGAGCTTCGTACCATCATGCTACTGTTACTTTCGCCTAATGATGAAGTATTGGTTTGTTGAATCCTTTGACACTAGACAAAATGTGACATGAGGGGGTCTAGGGTTGTGGATCGCCGAGAAGTCGGGGGGGTCGAGAGGTTGCCTAGCTAGTGTCAAAGTATTGAAGAATTCCATGACTTCATCATTTGCCAGAAGTAACCGGGGCATGTTGGTACGAAGTTATGCAAAGATGTTCTGGAACGGAGTTCCTGATAAGTTAATCCGTCTTTTGTAGAAACAATGGACGACAACACCCGAGACCTAGCACAAGAAGCGATGTTGATGGACATAATCGCAGACGGACAAAATGCCGTCAGGTCGTATCTCAACGACACCGATGAGCAGGTCGAACAAGAGCTGCGGCTGGAAGATCTAGGCTATGATATTGATGAATTCGGTGACCCAATGCACATGGAAGAAGTAGACCGTGAGGACGGCTCCGGTGACCCAATGCCGGTGCAAGAAGGAGACCGTGATGCTGGCTCCGGTGACCGAACCGAGTCCGGCCAGGAGGTATATATGTTAGTTAAGCATGTGCTGACTAGTTAATTGATTCATTCATTAACTCTCGTCTTTGTTCCTTTTCTAGCCCTCCGGATCGAGCAAATCTTCGGTAAAGAGACGAGGAGCGAAGAAAAAGTTGAGGCCGGATGAAAAGTTTGAGATCTCAGAAATCTCGCGCTCCGGCGAGCCGATTGCACCCATCCGCACAAAGAACGCATTTGTTAATCAGTGCGGGGTTCTGGTTAGGGACAAGATCCCGATTAGCATCCATCAATGGTTAAAGTCGGCTGCAAACGACGCTCAGGTGACTTATGTCACTGATATGCAGAAAGAAGATCTTTGGACTGAGCTGAAGTCAAACTTCGTCCTACCGCGAGAGGTTGATCCGGCGAACCCAGTTATAGAGGAGTTAATCAAGTCTGCTGCACTTTCGAAGATGGCAGACCAATTCAGGGCATGGAAGAAAAAACTGAATACGTTTGTCAGAGAGAAAACGACTCCAGAATTCGTGGGCATATATGAGAAGATCAAAGATGACTGGCCCGCATTTGTGGCCCATAAGAAGTCGTAAAAGAGTCAGAAGATGTCGGAGACAAACCGGATAAATGCTGCAAAGAAGAAGCATCACCATCGCACGGGGTCGGGCGGCTACCTCGTAGCCCGGCCTAAGTGGGCCAAGGCTGAGAATGATCTGCTTCAGAAAGGGATCGAACCAGAGACAATGCACTGGCCAGAACGTTGCCGGACTTGGTTCTTCGGGGCTGGCGGAACCTTGGACCCTGTAACAGGGTGGTGCATTTGGACGGACAAGCAATTGGAAACACCACTCAGGAAGATGCGGCAGTATATCAAAGCAGCGCATGAAGGGACGTTCTTCCCCGACAGAGAGAACGACGAGCTGACAATGGCCCTCGGGAATCCTGAGCACCCTGGACGGACACGAGGCACGCCAGGCTCCCTTCCGTGGCGTGCTGGGTTTCCGGACGCAGGAGGCTACAAATGCCACGACAGGAGGAAGAAAATGGAGCTGACCGAAATCCAGGCGCTGCGGGCCAGAATACAAGCGATAGAGGAACGGGAAGCAGACCGGGAGAAAAGAATTGCCGAAGCTTCCCCCGAAGCTACCCCGCCATCTCAGCGCAGAAGCAGCGTGGCTTCCACCGAGCTGCTTCAGCCAGAGCTTGCCTTGACGGCTACTGCCAGGAATCCTGTGGATGCTATCACGCAGGCACAAAATTGCCACCTTATGGCACAGTGGATGAATCTGAAGGTCAAGGCGGCTGCTGGCTCTGTTTATCCTTCTGGACCAGACGACACTTTTCACTGAAGACTCCATGCCTATGGCGGAAGGACCTAATCAACATTCTCAACTGGACGCCTCCGCCTCCTCCTCCTCCTCCGACGAGTCAGGGCACTCCGCCTCCTCCACCGCGTCCTCCTCCGGCGAGTGACCATCAGGGCACTCCGGCTCCTTCTCCGGCGAGTGACCATCAAGGCACTCCGGCTCCTTCTCCGGCGCGTGGCGGCACACCGCCTCCTTCGCCGCCGGCGCGCCCGAGCAGACAGCCTGCTCCTCCTTCTCCGCCTAATCAGCAAGGGCGGAAGAGACCTGCCGCCGCTCCGGCTGCTCCTGCTCCGGCGCCTAAGCAAGTAAAAAAGACAGCCGCTTCGTCTGGTCCAGCGACGTCTACCAGTACAGCCAGAGGCGGGAGGCGATGCAGATTCAGTCCTTCTCTCACGCCTCTAGAGAAGTTACCGTACGAGAGGTCCGACGAGGAAAACACGAAGATCGCTGAAGGCGAAGTGAAGGACTTTTTTGAAGGGTTGAAAGCACAGAGACATCCACCTCCGGAGGAGAAGATAGATGCGGTGAAAGCAAAGCGCACTCTTGCTGCCCTGAAGCAACCAGCGAAAAGTAAGCCGAAGGGCAACTATGACCGCATTATTCAAAAGACATTTCAAGATGCCAAGAGGTCCGGAAGTACAAAAAGTGATCAGAGGTTAGCAGAAGGGCGAGCTGGGAAACAAATTGCCCAGCTCGGCGAACAAGCGAACCAATCGTGCCCCCCGCTCAAGGTGTCTAGCGACATGGTCGCTAATGATCCGAGGATGGTGCCCGGTTATACCAATCTTGCAGATTACGCGTCCGACGATGTACACTATGATTTCATGGACGTGCAGATAGAAAGATACGGGTACAAAAAGCCTCTCGTCAAAAATGAAAGATCTCTATCAACGAATATGCGAAGATTGCATGATTGGTACATGAAAATCTGCAGAGAGTCTGGGGGGAGGAATAACTTGTATTTGAGAGTTAAACCGGAGCATGACCTCGTTGGAATTGACCTGTTGCCTGTTCCATTTGAGGAGTTCTATCAATTTTTCAATCAATTGGCCCTCGATAAAGCAACGGTCACCTGCTACTGTCTGTAAGTAGTACTACTTCTGTCATTAAGTCTCTCTATATAGCTGATCTTCATTGCATGTATTTATAATTATCCTCACTATATTATGCAGATTGAAGATCGTCGAATTGAAGAAAAGACAAGTAGGTGATATTGGGTTTATTAACACATACCTCATAGATGCAACCGAGGTTAAATTGCGTCCCGACGATACCGAGACCAACTTGCTACGATCGTTGGTGGTAAATGAAAACAAAGATATAATACTCTTTCCTTACAACTTCAAGTGAGTGTTAATGTCTTGTGCATATTTGTTTTCCCTTATATATCAGTCAAGTTTATAGTGATGTAATTGATGATCTCATGCATTCGTGCGCAGCTTCCACTATATTCTCTTAGAGATTAAGCTTGAGAAGGGAATAGTAACTGTCTTCGACTCTAAACGTAAAGATCCCGAGGAGTATGCGGACATGACTCAAATGCTAGCCAGGTAAGTTAAATCGATCAATATTATCCACCATGCATATATTTCAGCAACTTCATTTCTGATATCAACTAATTGTTTCCTTTGTCTGGCAGGGCTTGGAAAAAATTCACCAAAAAAGCTCCGGGACTGCCGAAGAAGCTACAATTTAGATACCCGAAAGTAAGTACTATATAGTAGCATGTTCCGCGCGCGCATCTCCTATATCTTGATTCAAGCGCTAGTTTCATCAATACCAATTTGGCATTCTTGCTTATCAGTTTGATTGACCTCTATTTCTTGTAAAGTGGTTGTGGCAGGAACCCGGGAATGATTATTGTGGATACTACATTTGCGAGTCCATCCGCCACACGACCTGTGAGCGGGGCTACACTGATGAACAATTTGAAGTGCGTAAGCAATCAATAATATTCACAAATTTATAGCATCATTTCATGTATTGACCCCCTACTTCAAATTAGATGTTTCGGATGCGGGATGAACTCCTAACACCAGATCGTCTGCGAGCAATTCAAGAGGAATTGGCGGCATTCTTCCTTGAACACGTGATCGCTGAAGACGGAGAATACTATGTGGACCATGCATCCATGTGTTAGGAGATTATTTTTGTAAGAGATAATTATTGTATATATGTGCCCGGTAGTGTCGGATAGATATACGAGAACTTGTTGTTCGACCAATCTCTCGGAGAAGGAGAGGTGGTCGATATTACTTCTCTCTCTATGCATATATATATATATATATATATATGTTGATTATACGTGATCTTCTGTTCCTTCGTTTGCTTAGTAGCTAGCAGCTAGCTAGCTAGCTAGCGTGACTCTAGTCCTCTCTATATACGTATGTGTAGTATGTAGCGTCGACCAAGCACGGACATAAGAGAGAACACTTCTCTCTATTAATTAGCTAGCTAACACAATATATGAAACACCTAAATTAACCCCCAAAACCTAAAACCCCCCTCCCCTTTCAAAAAAAAAAAAACAAAAACCACAGCCACAGAAATGCTGACGCGTGGATGCCTTTTGGTCCCGGTTGGTACCACCAACCGGGACTAAAGCCCCTCCTGCCTGGACTCGGTGCACAGGCCACGTGGACACCCTTTTGCCCCGGTTCTGGATTGAACCGGGACTAAAGGGTCAGAGCATTAGTACCGACCCTCTTGTCCCGGTTCCAGAACCGGGGCTAAAGGCCCAGATGAACCGGGTCTGATCCCCCTTTATCTACTAGTGGAGGCTGCTATTTGTTGACTTTGATTACTAGAATGATATCAGAATAAGATATCTGCAGTTAAGTTGTTGTCATTTTTTCCATGAACTCGATCTGTTCAAACTAGTACTACCTTGGTTCCCTTCCAAAAATCAGTGTTCGCATTCATCATGTGTACATAGTTTAGACAACATCACCACATTGAATAGGCCTTACATCTATGTATTGATGTGAGTAATATTTTTCCTCTGTCATGCAGGGTAAGCTTACTCCAGATGTGGAAGATCTCAGTTGGAGAGAACATGGTTCCCAAGATAGCAACACTGTAGACGTCAAATATGATTATGCTGCAGTTTCAACTACGTCTGAATGACAGTAGACATGTGTTTTTCATATGTACTCCCGAAGTGTAAAAATAGCATCAATATGAATATCAGGAGCGTGCACAGTTATTGTGTTATTGCCTGCTAATCGACGTTTCTATGTGCTTGTTCCTGATCAAATCTTGTACATGAAAGAAAAATGTATATCGGCAGCCTCATCAACTCTTTGTGCTCTAGTTTTTGTGAACCTCCAATGGCCTATACCTCAACCTGCGCCTGGAAAGACCAGAGCCTATGTAACTGGACAGGGGTCTACCGTGGCTGCATCCGCTTCAGTTGTTGCTACTCTTCGGAGTCCATTAAGCTGCATGCTTCAGGGGAAGATAACTGCGATTTAGAGGTGGGAGCTCTGGGCCCTGATTTTCCCCGTTTTATCATGCAATTGTTGCCATGAATCGGGAACTCTAGATTCTGATTTCAGGTTCCCATGTATTCTTTTCGATAGAGGTATTGGGCTGATACCATCATAAAAAACGACATTTTTTGCGAAACACAATAAGCATGAGATATGCCATGCCATAGTAATGCAAATGATCATAAAAATATGATGACTGATGAGCTCTTCTATAGCAGGGGAATTGACACTATTTATATGCAAGCGTCAGTTTTCCCACCACCACACAATGCATACATTGTGTTGGCTCTTTGCTGGGTGAAAAGGTCCATACTCCATGATCTTTGTTTCGGAGATATTAGAGTAAACCAATAGATAAGACATATGTTTCTTCACTGAATTTTTGAGCCAATAGATGAAGTTGTCCTCATTGAACTAACATCAGAGGAGAGCCAATAGAGTCATGGGAGGATTGCTAGGACTGGAACAATTGGAAGGAACTCACCGAAAAACCGACAAGGGATTTGTCGGGTTTTGAGTTAAAATGCAGGATAGTTTAGAAGATAATCGCTTCTACTTCTAATTAATCTAAGGAAGTAAGTTTTGGAGAATCCTTTCTTACTCTTTATTCATGATGGGTATAGTCGGTCATCCAATGGTGCACGTGTGATGGCGAGATCCAATGGGTGTTGTTACTTAGCTTATTGCTTTAGTTACTGTTTACCGAGATTTAGTTCAACCAGGGGCTTTGCTTAGACCATTTACCTCATATTTTACTCTCGGTGATCAATGAACCACTTGTGTTTCTCCGATGGATAACTGAGGGATATATGTTGAGATTCCTAAAAGTCCATGAGGAAGAAGTATCTTAAATGTCCATTACAATATTTTGATACTAGAAAGACTCCAATTGTATAAGGAAGTCTAATCGTATTACGAGAATGGGAGACAGGGAGAGGTGAAGGCTTCACGGGCCTGAGCATCCATTATATAAGGATGACATGTGTTCATGTTTGAGGTAGGCAAGAACAATCAATCTTTTTCCCAAGTTGTTCTCTCATCTAAGCTTATGTCTGCACAATCCCTTGTGGTCATGCATTTTGGTGGATCAAGGTTCACAATGGTAAGTATGTTGTGGAGGCTTCTGAGGTCTGACCAATCATCAAGGCTTTCGCTGCTGCTGACAAAATGTTGCGGTGGATACTCCACGTGATAACTCACGACCCATTAGGCTATATATCCCATCACGAGGAGTGTGCTTCATGGAGAACCTTGCAATTATCCCAAGAAGATCAATGGCCGTGGCCTTCATCAGATTTTCTTTAGGTCAGTTTTTACGGTACATCTCAGTGGGTAGTACTCCCTCCGTTCCATAATGTAGTGCCTATAGATTTTTACAAAAGTCAAACATTACAAACTTTGACCATGTTTATAGAGAAAAATATGTACATCTAGAATACCAAATGCACATCATTGGATACATCGTGAGTTATATTTTCAGAATGTACATGTTTGGTATTGTATATGTAGACAATTTTCTCTATACACTTGGTCAAAGTTGACAAAGTTTGACTTTCACAAAAATCTATAGTCACTACATTGTGGAACGAAGGGAGTATTAAGTTGATCCAATGACTGGTGTGAAATGCCGCTTGAGGGCATATTGATAATTCTAATTAGGGATAGATTTATCCTCTCACGTTATTAGTATCCATAGCTTCGACCGCCAAGCTGAACGCCTAGGCCAAGAAGGATCGCTCATTGATCACTGCCTAATTAACAAAAGCTGAATTAGTGCATCACCATATCCGCTTAGTGGCCCGATCTATGCCACAGGTTAAGAATATACACCAACTCTCTACTCAAGTGGCATCGTCAACTCTTTCTTGGTCTAGCTTTTCCGAATGTCTAACAGTGTGGAACTCGTCCTGCACCTCGAAGAACCAGAGCCTATCACAGAATGAGACCATATCCGCTTCATTTTGTGTAACAAACATCGTTGGCATTTCCCACATCTAATCTCAGGCCAGCGGATATGGTTCCTTCACTATTGACGAAGGCATGTATGTTTCCTGGCGCGTTGAGAGCAGCAGTTGATGTGTCATCTTCTGAATCAGACAACGTTTATCTTCCGTTCCTTCACTGTCGACGAATGCATGTAAGGTTCCTGCTGCGGATACGGGCAACATAATTGCGATTCGGAATTTTGGATACGTGACCTCTGGCTCAGATTTCCCCAGTTTTATCATACAGCTGTTTCCATGGATTGAGAGCTTTGAGTTCATATTTCAGAGCTCCATGTAGTTAACAACATGATGTCAGAGTACCATGTTTTCTTTTTGGCAGAGGTGTACTGGTGATTACAACAGTTTCCGTGAAACACAACAAGCATGATGATATACCACACCATAGTAATGCAAATGATCATGGCAATATGATGAGTTCTTTGGTAACAGGGGAATCGACAATATATATGGAGGCAGAAGTTTCTTCACCACCAACACAATGCATATGTGGAGCTCCTTTGTTCGGTGGAACAATCCATAGTCAACATTCTTACTTTTCTGGGATATTGGAGTAAACCAATACAAAGAGCACATTTTATTTCGGGAATTTGTGAACCGATGGAGAGGATGTGTTAGGTCTAGTATAAAGATGACTAAGGCAAGCCCTTGGGTGTTGTGCGTGATATTCAGGGGAGTCAATGCTATACTCATTACAGAGTATAGTGGTTGCATATACAGGGGCCGAGCCATACAACTGAAGGCTAAGGTGGCTGGGCTCCGTGGTGCGATCATCGAGCTAGTGGAACGAGGCTGAGCCTTCAGTCTAACACCCACAACAGTAACAATGGCGGGCTCGACGATGTTCAGACTGGAGCGAATGTTGATGAAAACCACCATGGGGAGCCGTGAGCACTAGTAGGAACATGTAACACTTGAACTTCAGCTAACCCTTTCCTGGAGAAAGTGTATTTTTCCAGGACAAAGTGTATGTCTATTTATGTGTAAAACCGAGCCCTTCCTCTATAATCAATCAAAATTGTTTGTATTTCAGCATGGGTTTCCGTCGGACTTAGTCCATTTGCTTCTAGGGTCCATTTGCTTCCAGGGATAGATAGGGCTGGAGTCGTCAGTGCTAGAATGAAATTTGAATGAGAGCATAGATTGATTGTCTCACTGCATGTACGTATAGTAACCGGTTAATAATACTAAGGGTCCCTAATACTAATCTCGACATGAGAGGAACGTGTCCTCTCGGCCTTGATATATACTAAAAAATATGGTTTTTTCACTCAGACATGAGAGGTGAGATCGATTATATGATGGAGACAGATGGAGGAGTAGAAAGTGAGAAATTGTGGCGTGAAGCACATGTAAGGTGTACAACTCTTGAGACGGATGCATCGATGTGCCGGCCTGTGAGAACGCTCGTCCTAGCGTTGCGCCTTAATTTTGGTTCCTGTTCCCAGCAAAACCAAATTTTAGGCATTGAACCTTGCACGCTCTCACAATCTTCCATCCATACAGCCAAAAAATCGTTCGAATTATTACAGTTCAAACAAATGAAGTGCACAGATAAAGACAGGGAAAAAAGTGGAATTTCATTGGCTGGCCTGCTCCCTCTTCCCTCTTCCCTCCACCCGAACCCTATCACTTCCCGCACTGCCCCCCCCCCCCCCC
>LR738714.1:770125199-770144177 GCA_902687465.1 Secale cereale | reverse complement strand
AAAATCCATACAGCCTCGGAACACGACAAAATTTGGCGTGCATGCCCTGAGTGGCCACTGTAGCACGTGAAAAAAAGGAGCCCTTTGGGCGGATGCGAAGGAGGGACGTGCGACCGAGGGTCCCCTCCGGCCATACCGAAACTATCGCCTTCCACACCAAGTACCTGAGCGGTTGCACGGAATCTACCCAACTTCTGGCAGGGCGTGTGGGACCCCACCCGGGCACCCCACGCCAAAAATGAACGAAATCGGACAACGAACGCACGTTGCGTCACGTCTGGCCGGTATTTTAGGGGTTTTCGGAATTACAAAAGTATATTAATTAGTTAACACTTTCGACGTCGAGCGGTGTGGGAATAGAGTACGACCGACGGCAATGATTGGATCCACCTGGAAAAAACGATAATGATTGGAAGCTAATCACCGCGGGCCCGACGCCAGAAATATCTTCACGAGCCGTCGCTATTTGTCGGGAATATTCCCGACATTCGCGGCGGCGGTACCAAATCATGTCGTGCATGCACTTTTTCCCATAGTTTGGACGACGTGACCGATCTGATCCGGCCTGAAGCCGCGTCAGCCGCCGGCGCCGCCAACACCGTCAGCGCCCGTCGTCAGTGGCCGCCTTCACAGTCCTAGCCCTGCCCGTCATCAGCGCCCGTCGTCAGTGGGCGCCTTCACAGCCCTAGTCCTGCCCGTCGTCAGCGGACGTCCCACACCATCGGTTCCCCCAACTGCCGGCATCGCCGGCCGCCTTCGCAGCCGTCTTCCTTTCGAGCGGCCGCCGGCGTAGTCGTCGGATAGGTATTTAATTTAATATTTGTACTCATAATATAACATCTCAACTACATGCAACGTCACATTGATATTTTTATATGCAGTATGGACATCGATGGTGTGATTGCATGTTCCGTAGGAAAGTGGGTTCGTCTTGTTAGTAAGTTTACACCAAGTCAGTGTTTTATGTTTTATGAAACGGAATGGAGGGCATGTTATGAATACCATCGGTGAAGATGCGTGACATTTTGCTTCAGTTTATGATTCAAGATTATAATCGTCATAGTAAAAAGTTCATGGTCCAAGAGGCAGCCGGAAAGAAAGGATTGATTTCACTAAGGCCTGATGATGTGTTCGCTATTTTTGGTTGGAAGAATGAAGGAGTAGATGTTTCTAGTTTTTTGACTATGGACCAAGAGAAAACAATTAAAAAAATTCCAGTTGGTTTTGTTAATAAAAGACTAGTAAAATCATGATTGATGATCTCATTCAGAAGATTGTCAGAAATAAAAACGCGGACGATGAATTTGTTCGGATGGTGTTTCTCGTCCTGTTGGGGACTATTATTGCACCAGCTTTTGATAAGTACATTCCGAAGAATTATTATGCGCTAGTGCAAGATGTCAAGTCGATTAAAAAGTTCAACTGGAACGCATTCAGTTTGCGTTTTTGTTTGTCAGAGATTGGTCTTGTCTTGCAACCGGACCGTGTTAGGGAATGGCCACGTGGCAACCTAGCACTTCTGCAGGTATGTTATATTTATTAAATTGAACATTTGATATTATGTAATAATACACTACCACATGCGAAGTGATTGTTTTGTTTTGTTTTGCAGTATCTATATTGGGAGAAAGTGCAGCCAAGCACCGGTCCGCAGTATGATCCGTTAGCGCTGTTGATCCCCTTAATGAGGAACTGGACAGCAGATGCAGCAGAGAAAAGAGACAAGTACGACTTTAAATATGATCGTGGTGTTGGGATGGTAATATGTGCAATGTATTTTTTCTATTTAATTACTGTAATTAATTATTAATTAAATGTTAAAGTACGATTCTTAATTTTGTAGATCGACGACACCATTACTGAAGATTACCGAGTAAACAAAATTAGAGTGGAACAAGCTGAAAAAAACAAGAAATCAAGTACGAAAAAGTCTAACATTAGTAGAAGGTCAAAAGGTGTGAGTACATCGGAGGCTTCAGCTAGCCAGAACCCTATTATGGAGCGGATGTTGAATGAGCTGAAGCACATTCGTAAGGATATGCTTCGTTTGCCAAAGCTATGCGCACAGGTATAAGTTTCTTTTTTGTTTGTTACTATGTTTTTCGATGTGTTACCTAATCAAGTACGAATTATATGTAATGATAGAGGGTGATAGAGAAATTGAACAAAAGCGGTGTCTTCTACAAATCCGGTGAATTTGAAAAAGAAGAAGAGAATGATTATGGTGATAATAGTGAATCTAGAAACTATGGCGGAGTCCCTCAGAAAGAATGGGTATATCATCCTGATATGGACGATTTTAGAACACCAGCAAAAAAGAATTTGCAAGAGGATGATGAAGATGATGTTAACGACTCTGAAGAGAAGACACCTTATTATTGCACATCTGAATATTGGGATAGTTTCAAGGATGATAAAGATGATCCTATCCCAGTTCCTGAGGTATCAAATGAGAAATCCGTTACATCTTTAAGAACAGATGAAATTGCATCACTTGGTTCAGCTGCTTCTTTTGGAGAAGATGAGGTACAGGAGGAGGTTGTTGGGAAACGGAAGCGCAAGGTATCAAACTTAGTGAAGTCTCCTTATGTGGCCATTAAAACGCGAAGCGTGCAAAGCTTTCCGCAAAAGGAAGTGAATTTTATTATTTTTTAGCATGTTATAATTGTTTTTGCGTTGAACTTAATACATATCATTGATTTAATAATTGTTAAAATGATGTGCCGCAGAACTATTTGATAAAGAAGTCTTTCAAAATTATAGTGATGAATATGATGTTGTGAAAGTATCTGTTAATTTCGTCCGTGCTTATGAGCACTCAGAGAAACATTGAAAGAAGGACATATTCAATGATGGCATGCGCGAAGGTCTTAGTGCAGAGAGGGCTTGCACGATACTTAACCATCAATGGCTAACCGGTGATGTAAGTTATTTTTCTATTTAATATTACTGTTCACTGCAAATTGAAACTGTTAAACACCGTTTACATTGTTGTCAGGTTATCAATGCTTATTCGTCGTATCTGTTTTGAGTAGTTCGTGAAGATCGCCATATAATGCCGACCTGGCTGGTTAATTGGTTATTTAATTGTAGACCGGACAATGAGAAAGGAAAAAATGAGAACAAAGTAGTGGCGAATAAGAATGGTCCCATTAATAGATGCACCTATGAGTATTTTTAAAAAGATAAGGTAAGTTCGACTGACTTAATGTATGCATATACGCGATATGAATAATAAAACAATATGCGTTGATTATATCGTATATTCATTGTGTTGCAGCTTTATATCCCTCTTAATAAGGGAAATACCCACTGGCTTACGGTCGTCATGCATGGCCCGAAGAAAGAGTTTCAGGTTCTTGATTCTTTGATGGGACATAAACTTGACAGTGATGTTGAAGACAAAATTGAGGCGCTGGTACGGTATAAATTGTACATGGCCATACATAAACCATCAGTTATTGAACGGACTTAATTCCTTCACATTATATCATTGATATGAACAGAGAAATCAACTTGGAGAAGACATACGTGATGCAAATGCGAGCGGTGCTGTGAATTTTCTGGATGTGTCTACCTGGCCTATTAATACATATAAAATGCCACAGCAGGAAGATGGGTGCGTATATATTTTCATATTATTTTAATATCTTACCTGAAATGCGAACTTGATGAATGGTTGTATGTATGAAGCAGCAACTCATGTGGAATTTTTGTCCTTCGATGCTTTCAATACTAGGATGGTGAAAAATGGACAAGCAATTTTTCGCAGGTCTGGTTTTACTTAATACTTATTTGAATTTATTATGTACTACAATTCATGTTGAATTAATATGAATTTGTAACAGGGGTCAATTGATAAATCGAGGGACCTAATGATTGCGCAGCTTGTTTTTTCGGAGAGAAATACGCTCAACGATGTGAAAGACAAAGTTATCCGGCTTGCGAAGAAGAAATAAATGTGGCAAAATTAATGTAACAGAAAAATTTGTAGGCTCAAATGATGTTTTCATTTTTATTGGCACTGATATTTCGTGATGAAGAAGACACTACTTATTTGAATATTTAATTTGGGAATGACTTTTGGATTATTATTATTTTCTCTACCGTCGCATATAAAGTTGAATAAATCTTATTCATACTTTGTTTATACTTTTGCCATCGTCTTATTCATAGTTTGTTTAAAATAAATACACACGCGGCTCATAAACTTTGCATGTCGGCAGATGGGCCAACAGGGCAGCAAGACGGCCCGATAACTACAGGGACTAAAATCGCCGCCGACGTGGCGGGAGCGACGCGAGTGACCATGTGGGCCGGCGCCGCACACACGACGGCCCAACTACCCCGGGTGGCGACGGGAACCGGTGCGGGCGGATTTCTTTAGTCCCACCTCGCCCGACGGAGGGCGCGACGACCGGATTAAATAGTCGGCGCAACAGATGCAATTGTACTCTTTTGTTACTTGCTTGCGTATGCCGTCCGACTCTTCCATGTGGGACCGTGCCGCCGGGCCTGTTCTAATGCCATTCGACGCCAGCCCTATGGGACCATGCCGCCGGGCCTGTCTGTCTAATGTTAGACGGGCCGGCGCACCGGTTGGGCTTTTTTTCCCTGACAGCGAACGTCGGCTTAGCCCTGACGGCGAACGTCGGCTCAAAAAGCGACGATGACAATTTTCAGAACATCAAAACTTAACAGAGAAGAAGAGTGCATGATGAACAAATTTAACAGACAAAATATTTCTTGAATAACACAGTCTTGCATCAACAATAGTTACGTGTGTATCACAGCACATAGTCTGATATCAACAAAGTAAAATATGTCTCGTACAAATCTATAATTGAAAAACAATGTCGTAGATGCAAGCAATCCATCAAAAAATTGTTGTCTATCGAAAGGATAAGTACTCTTGCATACTCCGGAAATCAAGCAAAGTTTCTGCATTAAGAAATAGTTAGGTATGTGTTAATTCAAAAGAAACAAATAAATTTAGAGAACAACAAGATTGACATTAATAAATGAAAATCGTACTTGGGATTTTGTGAGCATGTGGACTTATAATGACCCGGAAGACCGCACTGGCCACATAGGTCGCCTATTTTTTTGTAAAATCTGGACCACTCTTACCTCGGCCTTTAACATTCTGTTTTGGCGCGCCTTTGGTGTTAATTTTTGCGGGATCACGAACCAGAACATGATCTCGATTAGGCTCAAATGCATCGTCATTGACAAACTTTTGCTCTGCACCAGGCTCATCATCCTCAGTGCAATCATTATCTATTATGTCCCTCAAAACTGCCTTCAACTTGTCGAATAAAAATGGTTTATGGCATGCTTTATAAAAAGCTTCGGCTGATAAGATAGTTAACTCGCTGTACCTAGCTCTCTCACTTGGACCTGCCCATCCCCATGCAAACAAATCGCTAGTGCGCTTCACAGGAAGTCCACCCCTTGCAATTTTGCACAACCTCCGCAGTATTAAACACTTAGGTATCTCACGTAACCGTAGGTGAATCAGAACATGCAGTATATGTTTGCACGAAAGTCCTTTGCGATCCATACTTCTGCAACTGCACTTCACGGTTTGTATACCTGGAGTGTAGTCCACAGTGAATCTGATATCCCTATTTTCCTTCCAGGTAAGTATGAATCTGTTGAAGGAAATATGCCCTAGAGGCAATAATAAAGTTGTTATTTATATTTCCTTATATCATGATAAATGTTTATTATTCCATCTAGAATTGTATTAACCGGAAACTTAGTACATGTGTGAATACATAGACAAAACAGAGTGTCCCTAGTATGCCTCTACTAGACTAGCTCATTGATCAAAGATGGTTATGTTTCCTAACCATAGACATGAGTTGTCATTTGATCAACGGGATCACATCATTAGGAGAATGATGTGATGGACAAGACCCATCCGTTAGCATAGCACTATGATCGTTTAGTTTTACTGCTATTGCTTTCTTCATGACTTATACATGTTCCTATGACTATGAGATTATGCAACTCCCGAATACCGTAGGATCACCTTGTGTGCTATCAAATGTCACAACGTAACTGGGTGATCACAAAGATGCTCTATAGGTGTCTCCGAAAGTATTCGTGGTGTTGGCATAGATCAAGATTAAGATTTGTCACTCCGAGTGTCGGAGAGGTATCTCTGGGCCCTCTCGGTAACACACATCATAATAAGCCTTGCAAGCAAAAGACTAATGAGTTAGTCACGAGATGATGTGTTACGGAACGAGTAAAGAGACTTGCCGGTAACGAGATCGAACTAGGTATGGAGATACCGACGATCGAATCTCGGGCAAGTAACATACCGATGACAAAAGGAACAACGTATGTTGTTATGCGGTTTGACCGATAAAGATATTCGTAGAATATGTAGGAGCCAATATGAACATCCAGGTTCCGCTATTGGTTATTAACCGGAGATGAGTCTCGGTCATGTCTACATAGTTCTCGAACCCGTAGGGTCCGCACGCTTAACGTTTGATGACGATCGGTATTATGAGTTTATGAGTTTTGATGTACCGAAGGTAGTTCGGAGTCCCGGATGAGATCACGGACATGACGAGGAGTCTTGGAATGTCCGAGACATAAAGATTGATATATTGGACGACTATATTCGGACACCGGAAGTGTTCCGGAAAAGTTTCAGATTTAACTGGATTGCCGGAGGGGGTTACCGGAACCCCCTACGAGGGGGGATGGTCCATAGTGGGCCTTAAGGAAAAGAGAGAGGCAGCCCATAGAGGCTGGCCGGCGCCCCACCTAGGGATCCTAGTTGGACTAGGATTGGGGTGGCGCCACCTCTCCCTCTTTTCCTTTCCCTCTCTTCCTTCTTGATGGACTCCTACTAGGAATAGAATTGCAATCCTATTCCTAGTAGGATTGCCCTAGCCGCACCATAGGAGGCCGGCCGGCCCTCCTCCCTTGCTCCTTTATATACGGGAGCAGGGGAGCACCCAAGGACACACAAGTTGAATTGTTCCAGCCGTGTGCGGTGCCCCCCTCCACAGAAACACACTCGGTTATACCGTTGCAGTGCTTAGGCGAAGCCCTGCGCCGGTGAATACATCATATCCGTCACCACGCCGTCGTGCTGACGAAACTCTCCCGTGAAGCTCAACTGGAACAAGAGCTCGTGGGACGTCATCAAGCTGAACGTGTTCTGAATGCGGAGGTGCCGTACGTTCGGTGCTTGATCGGTTGAATCGCGAAGAAGTTCGACTACATCAACCGCGTCACTTGACGCTTCCGCTTCCGGTCTACGAGGGTACGTAGACGCACTCTTCCCTCTCGTTGCTATGCATCTGGTAGATAGATCTTGCATGATCGTAGGAAAATTTTAAAATACTACGTTCCCCAACAGTGGCATCATGAGCCAGGTCTATGCGTAGATGATATGCACGAGTAGAACACAATGAGTTGTGGGCGATACTAGTCATACTGCTTACCAGCATGTCATACTTTGCTTCGGCGGTATCGTGAGATGAAGCGGCCCGGACCGACATTACGCGTACGCGTACGCGAGACTGGTTTCACCGTTATGAGCACTCGTTGCTTAAAGGTGACTGGCGGGTGTCTATCTCTCTCACTTTAGCTGAATCAAGTGTGGCTACGCCCGGTCCTTGTGAAGGTTAAAACAACACATACTTGACGAAACATCGTTGTGGTTTTGTATGCGTAGGTAAGAACGGTTCTTGCTAAGCCCGTAGCAGCCACGTAAAACTTGCAACAACAAAGTAGAGGACGTCTAACTTGTTTTTGCAGGGCATGTTGTGATGTGATATGGTCAAGACATGATGAGTTATACGGTTTTGTATGAGATGATCATGTTTTGTAATGTTATCGGCAACTGGCAGGAGCCATATGGTTGTCGCTTTATTGTATGAAATGCAATCGCCATGTAATTGCTTTACTTTATCACTAAGCGGTAGCGATAGTCGTAGAAGCAATAGTTGGCGAGACGACAACGATGCTACGATGGAGATCAAGGTGTCGCGCCGGTGACGAAGGTGATCATGACGGTGCTTTGGAGATGGAGATCAAAAGCACAAGATGATGATGGCCATATCATGTCACATATTTTGATTGCATGTGATGTTTATCTTATTATGCTTCTTATTTTGCTTAGAACGACGGTAGCATTATAAGATTATCCCTTACTAAATTTCAAGGTATAAGTGTTCTCCCTGAGTATGCACCGTTGCGAAAGTTCGTCGTGCCGAGACACCACGTGATGATCGGGTGTGATAAGCTCTACGTTCAAATACAACGGGTGTAAGCCAGTTTTGCACACGCAGAATACTCAGGTTAAACTTGACGAGCCTAGCATATGCAGATATGGCCTCGGAACACTGGAGACCGAAAGGTCGAGCGTGAATCATATAGTAGATATGATCAACATAAGATGTTCACCATTGAAACTACTCCATCTCACGTGCTGATCGGACATGGTTTAGTTGATTTGGATCACGTGATCATTTAGATGACCGGAGGGATGTCTATCTAAGTGGGAGTTTTTTAATTAATATGATTAAATTGAACTTTAATTTTTCATGAACTTAGTCCTGGTAAGTATTAGCATATCTATGTTGTAGATCAATAGCTCGCGATGTTGCTCCACGTTTATTTTTTATACGTTCCTAGAGAAAACTAAGTTGAAAGATGTTAGTAGCAATGATGCGGAATTGTTCCGTGATCTGAGGGTTATCCTCATTGCTGCACAGAAGAATTATGTCCTTATGCACCGCTAGATGACAGACCTATTGCAGGAGCAGATGTAGACGTTATGAACGTTTTGACAAAAGCTCAGTATGATGACTACTTTATAGTTTAAGTGCACCATGCTTTAAGGCTTAGAACCGGGACTTCAAAAACGTTTTGAACGCCACGGAGCATATAAGATGTTCCAAGAGTTGAAATTAGTATTTCATACTCATGCCCGTGTCGAGAGGTATGAGACCTCTGACAGTACTTTGCCTGCAAGATGGAGGAGAATAGCTCAACTAGTGAGCATGTGCTCAGATTGTCTGGGTACTACAATTATTTGAATCAAGTGGGAGTTATTCTTCCAGATAAGATAGTAATTGACAAAGTTCTCTAGTCACTATCACCAAGTTAGTAGAACTTCTTGATGAACTATAATTTGCAAGGGATGACGAAGGTAATTCCCGAGCTCTTCGCGATCCTGAAATCGGCGAAGGTAGAAATCAAGAAAGAGCATCAAGTGTTGATGGTTAACAAGACCACTTGTTTCAAGTAAAGGGCAAAGGGATAGAAGGGGAACTTCAAGAAGAATGACAAGCAAGTTGTCACTCCCATGAAGTAACCCAAAGCTAAACTCAAGCCTGAAACTAAGTGCTTCTACTGCAAAGGAAATGGTCACTAGAAGTGGAACTGCCCTAGATATTTGGCGGATAAGAAGGATGGCAAAGTGAACAAAGGTATATTTGATATACAGATTATTGATGTGTATTTTACTAGTGTTCATAGCAACCCCTCGGTATTTGATATTGGTTCAGTTGCTAAAGAGTAGTAACTCGAAATGGGAGTTGCATAATGGACAAAAACTAGTTAAAGGATGAAGTGACGATGTGTATTGGAAGTAGTTCCAAGATTGATATGATCATCACCGCACACTCCCTATACTTTCGGGATTAGTGTTGAACCTAAATAAGTGTTATTTGGTGTTGAGCATGAATATGATTTGATCATGTTTATTGCAATACGGTTATTCATGTAAGTTAGAGAATAATTGTTGTTCTGTTTACATGAATAAAACCTTCTATGGTCATACACCCAATGAAAATGGTTTGTTGGATCTCGATCGTGGTGATACACATATTCATAATATTGAAGCCAAAAGATGCAAGGTTAATAATGATAGTGCAACTTATTTGTGGCACTGCCGTTTAGGTCATATTGGTGTAAAGCGCATGAAGAAACTCCATAGTGATGGACTTTTGGAATCACTTGATTATGAATCACTTGGTGCTTGCGAACCATGCCTCATGGGCAAGATGACTAAAACCCCGTTCTCCGGAACTGTGGAGCGAGCAACAGATTTGTTGGAGATCATACATACAAATGTATGTGGACCAATGAGTGTTGAAGCTCGCGGCGGGTATCGTTATTTTCTGACCTTCACTGATGATTTGAGCAGATATGGGTATATCTACTTAATGAAGCACAAGTCTGAAACATTTGAAAAGTTCAAAGAATTTCAGAGTGAAGTGGAGAATCATCGTAACAAGAAAATAAGAGTTTCTACGATATGATCGTAGAGGTAAAATATTTGAGTTAGCGAGTTTGGCCTTCAGTAAAAACAATGTGAAATAGTTTCACTACTCACGCCATCTGGAACACCATAGTGTAATGGTGTGTCCGAACATCATAACCGTACTTTATTAGATATGGTGCGATCGATGATGTCTCTTATCGATCTACTACTATCGCTTTTGGGGTTATGCATTAGAGACAGATACATTCACGTTAAATAGGGCACCATCTAAATCCGTGGAGATGACACCGTGTGAACTGTTGTTTGACGAGAAACCTAAGCTGTCATTTTTTTATGTTTGGCACTGCGATGCTTATATGAAAAAAGTTTCAACATGATAAGCTCGAACCCAAATCGGAGAAGTAAATCTTCATAGGATACCCAAAAAGAAACTGTTGGGTACACCTTCTATCACAGATCCTAAGGCAAGGTATTTGTTGCTAAGAGTGGATCCTTTCTAGAGAAGGAGTTTCTCTCGAAAGAAGTGAGTGGGAGGAAAGTAGAACTTGATGAGGTAATTGTACCTTCTCCCGAATTGGAAAGGTAGTACATCACAGAAACTCGTTCCAGTGATTCCTACACCAATTAGTGAGGAAGCTAATGATGATGATCATGAAACTTCAGATCAAGTTTCTGCTGAACTTCGTAGATCGACCAGAGTTCGTTCCGCACCAGAGTGGTACGGCAACCCAGTTCTGGAAGTCATGTTACTAGACCATGATGATCCTACGAACTATGAGGAAGCGATGATGAGCCCAGATTCCGCAAAATGGCTTGAGACCATGAAATCTGAGATGGGATCCATGTATTAGAACAAAGTATGGACTTTGGTTGACTTGCCCGATGATCGGCAAGCCATCGAAAATAAATGGATCTTCAAGAGGAAGACCGACGCAAACGGTAATGTTACTGTTTACAAAGCTCGACTTGTTGCGAAAGGGTTTCGACAAGTTCAAGGAGTTGACTACGATGAGACTTTCTCACCCGTAGCGATGCTTAAGTCTGTCCAAATCATGTTAGTAATTGCCGCATTTTATGAAATCTGGCAAATGGATAACAAAACTACATTCTTTAATGGATTTATTAAAGAAGACTTGTATATGATGCAACCAGAAGGTTTTGTCAATCCTAAAGGTGCTAACAAAATGTGCAAGCTCCAGCGATCCATCTATGGACTGGTGCAAGCATCTCGGAGTTGGAATATACGCTTTGATAAGTTGATCAAAGCATATAGATTTATACAGACTTGCGGTGAAGCCTGTATTTACAAGAAGTGAGTGGGAGCACTACAACCTTTCTGATAAGTATATGTGAATGACATATTGTCGATCGGAAATGATGTAGAATTTTCTGGAAAGCATAAAGGAGTGTTTGAAAGGAGTTTTTCAAAGAAAGACCTTGGTGAAGCTGCTTACATATTGGGCATCAAGATCTATAGAGATAGATCAAGACGCTTGATAAGACTTTCGATGAGTACATACCTTGATAAGATTTTGAAGTAGTTCAAAAGGGATCAGTCAAAGAAGGAGTTCTTGCCTGACTTGTAAGGTGTGAAGTTGAGTAAGACTCAAAGCCAGACCACTGCAGAAAAATATAGAGAGAATGAAAGTCATTCCCTATGCCTCAGCCATAGGTTCTATAAAGTATGCCATGCTGTGTACAAAACACGTTGTGTACCTTGCTATGAGTTTGACAGGGAGGTATAATAGTGATCCAGGAGTAGATCACTGTACAGCGGTCAAAATTATCCTTAGTAATTGGATGACTAAGGAAATGTTTCTCGATTATGGAGGTGATAAAGAGTTCGTCGTAAAGGGTTACGCCGATGCAAGCTTTGACACTAAATCCAGATGACTCTAAGTATCAATCTGGATGCGTATTAAAAGTGGGAGCAATTATCTAGAGTAGCTCCATGCAGAGCATTGTAAACATAGAAATTTGCGAAATACATACGGATCTGAATGTGACAGACCCGTTGACTAAACTTCTCTCACAAGCAAAACATGATCACACCTTATTACTCTTGGGTATTAATCACATAGCGATGTGAACTAGATTATTGACTCTAGTAAACCCTTTGGGTGTTGGTCACATGGTGATGTGAACTATGGGTGTTACTCACATAACGATGTGAACTATCGGTATTAAATCACATGGCGATGTGAGCTAGATTATTGACTCTAGTGCAAGTGGGAGACTGAAGGAAATATGCCCTAGAGGCAATAATAAAGTTGTTATTTATATTTCCTTATATCATGATAAATGTTTATTATTCATGCTAGAATTTTATTAACCGGAAACTTAGTACATGTGTGAATACATAGACAAAACAGAGTGTCCCTAGTATGCCTCTACTAGACTAGCTCATTGATCAAAGATGGTTATGTTTCCTAACCATAGACATGAGTTGTCATTTGATCAACGGTATCACATCATTAGGAGAATGATGTGATGGACAAGACCCATCCGTTAGCATAGCACTATGATCGTTTAGTTTTACTGCTATTGCTTTCTTCATGACTTATACATGTTCCTATGACTATGAGATTATGCAACTCCCGAATACCATAGGATCACCTTGTGTGCTATCAAATGTCACAACGTAACTGGGTGATCACAAAGATGCTCTACAGGTGTCTCCGAAAGTATTCGTGGTGTTGGCATAGATCAAGATTAAGATTTGTCACTCCGAATGTCGGAGAGGTATCTCTGGGCCCTCTCGGTAACACACATCATAATAAGCCTTGCAAGCAAAAGACTAATGAGTTAGTCACGAGATGATGTGTTACGGAACGAGTAAAGAAACTTGCCGGTAACGAGATCGAACTAGGTATGGAGATACCGACGATCGAATCTCGGGCAAGTAACATACCGATGACAAAAGGAACAACGTATGTTGTTATGCGGTTTGACCGATAAAGATCTTCGTAGAATATGTAGGAGCCAATATGAACATCCAGATTCCGCTATTGGTTATTAACCGGAGATGAGTCTCGGTCATGTCTACATAGTTTTCGAACCCGTAGGGTCCGCACGCTTAACGTTTGATGACGATCGGTATTATGAGTTTATGAGTTTTGATGTACCGAAGGTAGTTCGGAGTCCCGGATGAGATCACGGACATGACGAGGAGTCTCGGAATGTCCGAGACATAAACTATATTCGAACACCGGAAGTGTTCCGGAAAAGTTTCGGATTTAACTGGATTGCCGGAGGGGGTTACCGGAACCCCCTACGAGGGGGGATGGTCCATAGTGGGCCTTAAGGAAAAGAGAGAGGCAGCCCATATAGGCTGGCCGGCGCCCCACCTAGGGATCCTAGTTGGACTAGGATTGGGGTGGCGCCACCTCTCCCTCTTTTCCTTTCCCTCTCTTCCTTCTTGATGGACTCCTACTAGGAATAGGATTGCAATCCTATTCCTAGTAGGATTGCCCTAGCCGCACCATAGGAGGCCGGCCGGCCCTCCTCCCTTGCTCCTTTATATACGGGGGCAGGGGAGCACCCAAGGACACACAAGTTGAATTGTTCCAGCCGTGTGCGGTGCCCCCCTCCACAGAAACACACCTCGGTCATACCGTTGCAGTGCTTAGGCGAAGCCCTGCGCCGGTGAATACATCATATCCGTCACCACGCCGTCGTGCTGACGAAACTCTCCCGTGAAGCTCAACTGGATCAAGAGCTCGTGGGACGTCATCAAGCTGAACGTGTTCTGAACGCGGAGGTGCCGTACGTTCGGTGCTTGATCGGTTGAATCGCGAAGAAGTTCGACTACATCAACCGCGTCACTTGACGCTTCCGCTTCCGGTCTACGAGGGTACGTAGACGCACTTTTCCCTCTCGTTGCTATGCATCTGGTAGATAGATCTTGCATGATCGTAGGAAAATTTTAAAATACTACGTTCCCCAACATCTGTGAGTGTCTGCTCCTCTCAGTCTCTCAAGGACCTCAAGCTCCTGTGCCTTCTTCATATCTTCCTGTAAGATATAAAAGTTTGCTGGAGTGAACTCACGGGCAGCTGATTTCTCAATGTCTTTACACTCGTCAAGGACTGGTACTGGGACTGTCTGTGTGGTTGTGTAATCGTCATGCGCCCCGTTCTCACGAAGACGAACTATCACTACAACAAAAACATCGCGTATGGTCGCTTTTTCTGGGTCGCTTTTTTATTCGTCTCTACACTCATGAACACTAGCGACCTAAAGACGCTTCTTAAGACGTTTTCAGAGCGCCACAAACTTTTGATTTTAATTAGCCTTCAATAAAATAAGTATTTAATTTTAATTAACTTAGATACGATCTGTGAGACGTTTTTTATGTGCGACTCTATTCTTAGAGACGATTTGTGAGACGTTTTAATGTGCGACTCTATTCTTAGAGACAATTTGTGAGACATTTTAATGTGCAACTCTATTCTTATATTAGACTAAAGAAAAGAGATAAATATTTCCGGAGTCTTAGAACTTGTACGGCCAGTTTGGTGCATAAAATTGCAAAATACATGTTTTCTGATCGTCTAACTTGTCCTCTCATTCATATACAAGTGCTTTCTACCGTATCCGGATGCACAGGCGGAGGACGCGGTAGGGCGAGGTGGGGCGCTCGCCCTACCTTGATTTTTCACAATTTTTTACTAGGTATACGCATATACATTGATCTGATTTGTCTGGTCGCTAGTAATAATCGTCAAACGTTTTGTTGGGCTGTGATTGAACGTGGACATCTTATCGGGCCGGGACAAACCAACCTGACAAGCCCATAGGCGCACGCACGCGCACACAGCCTCGCTCGATCCAGTCGTTAGTCATCCAAGCCGCCACACGCCCTCGCTCGATCCACTCTTCCACGGGAGAGAAAAATGAAGCCTAGCGGCGCGCCGGGGCGGCAGCAAGCAGCAGGTTAGAGCATCTCCAGCCGCGTTCCCAACAGGCTACCAGGACACTTTTTTGTCGCCGACGTCGAAAATTCGGCCCAGCCGCGTCACCAAAAGCTCAATTTTCGTTGGTTCGGGTCAATTTTAGCTTTGGCGGACCCAAGCCGAACACGGCGCGTCCAGGCGCCGGGGAAACATATTTTGGCGCGAACGGGAATGGGCCCGCCGAGTCAACGACTCGCCGCCTTCGTCGTCCTCATCGCCTCGGTTCCCGCAGGAATCATTGACAAGGCTGCCGCGCCGGGCAGCCTTCATTGATGCCTCACGGGCGGCACAATGAAGCCGCAGTGGACGCGCGTCCCGCCCGCTCCCGTCGCGCGGCATCCGGCGGGCAGCCTCTCATCGCCTAGACTCGTCTATAAAAACCGACCTAAAAAAAGGTTCGTCCTCCGCCACCTTTTTTCTGGCTTCATAGTTCGCCCCACCTCAAAAAAGTTTCGTCCTCCGCCACTGTCCGGATGTACCATGTGCATGCGTGGCATGCCAAGATGGCGAGGGCCCACCCTCACTGGTTGAGGCGGTGGGTAGCATGCGTGCACTATTTTTTTCCCTTCTGAAAGCATTGTTGCATTTTTCTTTTCCTGGTGCCTTTTATTTATCTATGCAGAAAATCCTAAGCAATCAAACACACAACCTTCTCCGATTCGGTCGCATAAATGACCACTAGACCAGACAATTAGATTTATATAGGATGGACCGTAGGAATTAAGAATTTATAATAGAAATCAAAATGGGGAAAAGGGTGTGCAGAAAAGGAAGCCCCCGTTCAAACCTATTGCATCATAAGCTCGTCGCATGTGCGAGCGCCAATCATCCAACCACAATGACACTTCTATACTTTAATTTTTAATGTTAAATTATTAATTATTAATATATTATAAAATAAAAGTAAGCCGTGTTTCTCTAAATTTTTGGTTTGATCAATGTATAGGATTAATTTCGTCTGCCGCGGGAAGCTGCTAAAATCATATGAGAAATGATTGTGTTCAACCGACGTATTTTTATGTCGACCTCCTCCGCCGATCGACACGTGTCACATGGTCATGCAGAACACACATCCTTTTCTAGAAACTTTGCGCGGCATCACATCTCCTTCCCATTTCTTTCGTTCGTCTCTCAGCTCCACCAGGGGAAGATGCTCGCCGCGCGCATGCCGCTCGTGCTTGCGACTGGTCCGCGCCCTCAACCGCAGTTCGCCGTCAAGGCAGGCCTCCACCGTCGCCCTTCCTTCCTATTATTTTTCTCCTCCCACACCCTTTTTTCTTTCCCAACCGGACCGAGCTCTTGAAGCCATGACCACAATCGGAACCTTCTTGGGCCGTCGTCGCCAGCAGCACCTCTACCGCGAGACGAATTTCTGCAACAACATGCGAACAACCACTTATTGTAGTTTTTTTATTTTTTTCGGCAACAAGCCTTTTGTTGCAAAGGAAACGAGCGCACCACTACATTTGTTGCAAAGGGGTAACAACCAAGTTTCTTCTGTATAGCAAAGGTCTTGTTTACGAAACATAGGCTATATTTGAAAGAAAAAACGGTTCAACAGAAGCGCAACAAGGCTCCTCTTGCAAAACGCCGAGTGAAGCACAAGCCTTGTTGCAATGGTTGATGCACGTTCACGGGAAGAAGATCAGATGGTTGTCGAGCTCGTGATCCTATGGCTACCGAGGCGGCGGATGTTTCTAAACATCACCCGGCTGAAGCATAGCATGCCCCAAATCATATGTGTCAAAGGTGGTAAAAAAATCTACGAAACGACTCAAAACAAAACTACAGATTTTTGCCGCACCGTTGGGCCTTCATGCTGGGCCAGCCACACCAGCAAACAATATGAGTATAACTCAACCCCAAAAAAATATTAAAAGAAACAGAATTTGAACCTGCGACCTCGAAGATTGATGTGGAGTCCAGTTTCCTACCAAACTAACACATGCTTGTTTAAACTTGGGGGTTAGATCCTACTTGATCCGTCGCACAACCTACGTGTTAGTTTTTTTTTTTTTAGGGGATCCGTGTTAGCTAAGGCGCCCAACTAGCTGGGCCTGAACCTGCGCTCCCTGACGAAAACCTTGTACGGCCCAAGAAGTATGTGGTGCAATACGATGACCAATTGATGAGACAGCTAATTGTTCACAGACCCAAAAGAAATGTTCACTTACAAGTTTTGTTCAATTTTTCAAAAAAATCACGTTTTCAAACTTTGTTCAAAATTTCAAGATTTGTTCCCATTCCCAAAAAGTGTTCACAGATTGAAAAATGTTCCAGATTCCCAAGAATGTTGGCGTTTTTACAAAAAAAATGAGGTTCCATTTTATTCACAAATTAAAAAATGTTCATGTTTTCAAATTTCTTCAAAATTTTAAAAAATCCCGTTTCAAAATTATTCACAAATTACAAAACGTCCAAATTTTTAAAAATGTGTTCAAAATTTGAAAATGATCGCATTCCAGAAGATAATTCACTTTCTTCGACAAAAAAATACGTTCAAATTTTTCAGAAATGTCTTTTCAAATCTCGGTGCTGCAGTGTGTTGTTTAGATATATTGAGCGTTAGCAAATCAACAACAACTTTTAGTTCTAGCGGCTAATAGTGTGCACTCTGTATTATGAGGTTGCGATTCAGATCCTTCCTAGGGCACTGCAGTTTTCTGATTTTTTCTATCGCACACTAAAGAAAACATCCTGTTCGCTCGACCCACAGGCCTAGCCGCAGGACTCACTATATGACGCCTGCGTTCTAACTGTTGGACCTCTTCCACCACAGCGCATGCACCATCATCATGCTAAAAATAGGATTACCACCTTGTGGTATTAATGCCATGGATATTTTGTTTAAATAGTCTCACATGGCCGGACATGGAGTATGTGAGCTCGAGCTCACATGCACCCTTTGCTACAGTAAAATCGAAAAATCTATTTAAAAGGTTCGAAAAAATATGATTTTTTTTGCAACAAACATTGATGTGTGTTCCACATGCATTCCAATTTCGTGATGAAATAACATTTGTGGAGGCCTCAGCAAAAATACAAAATAATGCTTAAAAAAATTTTTTTGGAAGCATTTTGATTGTGGGTTCTAGATAGGAAACTTGCTAAGAAGTTGTGGTGGAGGCTAAGAAGCCGTGGCACTGTTTGAGAATGGAATTGGTGCGTGATGGCATATGTGCATGAAGAAGTTGACTCATGTTTGATTGAGGGTTTGGATAGGCAAACATGCTAAATTGCGGTGGAGGCTAAGAAGATGTGGTGCTATTTGGGAATGAAATCTGTTCGTAGTGGCATGTGTGCATGAAGAAGCTGGCTCGTGTTTGATTGTGGGTTGTGGATAGGCAAACATGCTAAGAAGTTGTGGTGTTGTCTGGGAATGGAATCGGTGCATTGTCGCATGTGTGCTTGCCCCAAACTGTCAATCTGGTCAGCTGCACTAATATAATTTCTCTATTTAGTGGTACTAGACTGCAGTGAACCCAATCTTGCGGTAGCCTAGGCCCTCGACCGATCCAAGACCCAGACATCATCCATGAAAGCAAAAAGAACGTTGGAGAGAACATGTCGAAGGTGTAAGCCATGAGAGACTGTCTGCTGAACATAGCGGAGCATGTGCTTCACTTCAAATCAGTGCAATCACACGGTGAGTGGAGGTACTGACAGCAAAGGAGCATCGACCACCACTGGTTCGACGACATCACCGAGGGCAAGGACAGTCAAGGAGCCCTGCCAGGCTAGGGAGGCAGCAAGGACCCCCCC